>JAQHUG010000077.1:7492272-7558402 GCA_028555095.1 Dicrostonyx torquatus
AAACATTCTTTTGTGGATAGCTAACTAAGGAAGAGGGGAATCTCTGTAAATATCCTGGAGGCAATGGCTTCTTTATCTCTGTAAGCTTCTTAGAGTCAAAAAGTCCTAGCTGGCTCTGTTAAACATTCTAAGTCAAAGGCCTTTGATGACCTTCTGTAATTATTAGGGCAAATGGTCCCTGACAAAAGCCCACCCCCAGTGACACACCTCCTCCATCAAGGTCACTCCCACTCCAACAAGACCACTCCTCCTAATCCTTTCCAAATAGTTCCACTAATTGGAGGTCAAGCATTCAAACATGAGCCCATGGGGAGCGTTCTCGTTCAAACCACCACACTCTTCCTAAGAAAATCAAAACACCCTGGCCATTCTGAAATTCAAAAAGTTTTCAGCAAAAATGCACAGACTACTGCCAGACACTGAGGACAAGTGGGCAAGACACTGCTAGAGTGGGCAAATAAAAACTGAAATTTATGCCCTGGCAATGGTGAAGCACGCATGGGCAGCCCATATATGGTGGTTCTGTTGAACTTGTCCATATTGGGTTTCATGGTCTAAGCTGATGAGGACGACTGATGAGTGACAGCCATATCAATACATAGCACAAAGTAGTGTGTTCATCATGGCATCCTCATTTTGTTTCCATTCATCCCTTTGCCCATCTCTTTCTAGCTCCGTCCTTCCAAATAGTCCTTTATTTTACTTTAATGCCAAATGTGTTTTCTTGAAAACCCTCCTTCATCCACCCTTCTCTCTCCCTCCCTCCTTCATTTTCTTTTTCTTAAGACAGGGACTGTGCTGTCCAGACTAACTTCAAACTTGCAATCATCCAGCCTCAGTTAAACTAGAACAATAGAGTATGGTGATTTTTTTTTTTTTGGTTTTTCGGGGGTTTCTTTGTAGCTTTGGAGCCTGTCCTGGAACTAGCTCTTGTAGACCAGGCCAGTCTTGAACTCACAGAGATCCACCTGCCTCTGCCTCCTGAGTGCTGGGATTAAAGGCGTGCGCCACCACCGCCAGGCCGGAGTCACACATCTTTAACCCTAGCATTAGGGAGGTGGAGACAAGAAGGGACATGGTTGGGCAGAGAGAGGAATATAAGGCAGGAGGAGACAGGAAGTCACAGCAGTCAGTCTGAGAACTTGTAGAGACGGGATACCCAATTCAGTCTGATGATTCGTGGAGACAGGATCTTGCCCCCTTTGGTCTGAGGATTCAGTAGAGGTAAGGTCTCTCTAGTGACTGATTCCATTACTTCTCTGATCTTTCAGCCTTTACTCCAGTATCTGATTCCAGGTCTTTATTATTAAGACCAATTCAAATTCATGCTACACTAGAGTATTCTTAGGCTTGTGCAAGAAGTGTTTGCAGAATCCAGGAGAAACATCAGACACACTTGGAAGCCATGGGAGGCTTTCCAGGAGAGGCAAATGTCAATCTCGGTAGAAAGGCAGATCCAGGCCAAGGCTCCCTACCCCCACCGCCATCCAGAACTTTGACTCTGAAGCACTTCCTCATGGGCACCACACCAGCATCTGGCCGGTGTTAACTACTTCCGCATTTATGAAGTGCCCCATTAACCTTGGATCTGATAGCACTGCTGGCTCCCTGGGTTAAATCCACACTAAATATTCAATTACACACAGCGCAAGCAAGCTCACATTTGGCAGGGGTTGGCTCACTTGTCCTGCAAAAGCACTCTTCCAGCTGAATACCGATGGTGCCTTTCAACTACGTAGTGCTTTCCTCTTGAGGGACTTCTGTAGCAGGACCATCTCCCAGAGGGCGACAGAAGCTGGGTACCATCTTCTCTGCTGAATAGTTAATGAACTCAGTGAAGGGAGCTGGCCCTCTAACCACACTCCCTGGACTCCACTCTTCCTCCATCCCCACGCGGGACTCTCCAGGCAGCACCAACCACTGAGAGAAGCAGAACCCTGAGTTCTGGCTGAGAGGAATGTTGAACCCTCACAGCTGAGCACCTCGTGATGAGTCTATAGCCTGCATTTGCTCACACAAACCTCCCACCAACACTGAGGAAACTGAGGCAGAGAAGTTGAATGGTGAATCTAGCTGTAAACTGTTGCATTCTGAATATAAGGTGGCTCCTCCAAAGGTTCTCGTGGGTGGGGGTGGGGCTGGACAGACGGCTCAGTAGCTATAATTGCACTTGTTGCTCTTCCAGAGAACCCCAGTTCAGTTCCCAGCACCCATATAGCAACTCACAGCTGTCTATAATTCCAGTTGCAAGGGATCTGACTTCCTCTTCAGACCTCTGTAAGCACCAGGGATGCATGTGGTGCAGATACATGCAAGCATGCAAAACACTCAAACACATAAATAAACCTTAAAACAAAAGGAGCCTGTGTGTTGAAGGCTTGTTTTCCAATGTATTCGAGTTCAGAGCTGTGCTCTGGAGAATTGATTAAATCTTGAGGACTCTCCGTCCATTAATAAATTCATAGTTTGATGATGCTATTGAGCATGGGGATGGGGGTAATCAGTAGATCACTGGGAGGATCATGGTGGGAGGAGTCTGGTAGGAATAGGCCTGATGTGAGGTAGGCCTGGGAGATAAATTTTTGTCCCTGGTGGCTTCCTGTACCTCCCCATACTTTCCTGCCTGCCAGGTGAGCAGCTTGTACCACAGCCTCTCTGTGGTGATGCCGGCTCACAGCAATGGAGCCAAGCAACCATGGATCAAAACCTCTGGGTTTGCTAGGAATTGAACTCAGGACCTCTGGAAGAGCAGCCAGTGCTCTTAACCTCAGAGCCATCTCTCCAGCGCCACAATGCTGACTAATGTTGTGTTAATCAGACTCATTGTGATGGATGCTGGAAAGAAACAGTCTAAAAGAGGATTGATTTTGGCCCACATTTCCGTCACCATGGCTTCCCTAGCAAGAGCTGGCCACAGAGGTAGGTGCTCTGGGCTAAAGAGGTGGCTCAGTGGTTAAGAGCATTGGCTGCTCTTCCAGAGAGAGGTCCTGAGTTCAATACCCAGCAACATTACAGGTTCACAACCACCTGTAATGAGATCTGGTGCCCTCTTCTGGACCTGTAGGCATGGATGCAGACAGAACACTGATATATAATAAATAATCAGTGTTGTAGGAGGACTCAAAAACCTACCTTATTTTTTTTTAATAAGATAGGTCTCTCAGTGGAACCTGGGACTTGCCAATTAGGATAGACTTACTGTCGAGCAAGCCACAGGGACCCACCTGCCTCTACCTCTCCTTCACCTGGATTATAAACAGACGGCTTATCTTATGTGGATTCTGGAGATGAACTTGGGTACTCATGTTTTCAAGGTAAGAACTCAATAGAGTCAGATAAGACGCTGTTAGGAAGAAAAGTCAGATCTCGGAATGGCTCTTTTTTTTTTTTAATTTGGGATCAGTAAGTCCTCCCTTATTTTTATATTTTGTAGCTAAGCAATGCAGGAGGATGCCTACGTTTTCTTTGAAAATGTTCACAATTCTCTGAGTCATAGATTTGCCAGCTATAAAAAGGGAACAAAAATAGTAATAACATCCAGGCATGGTGATGGACACCTTTAATCCCAGCACTTGGGAGGCAGAAACAGGCAGATGTCTGTGAGTTCAAGGCAGTCTGATCTACAGAGTGAGTTCCAGGACAGCCAGGACTACACAGAGAAACCCTGTCTCAAAAAAACAACAAAATAGCAATAACAAAAGACCTGAAGCAGCTTAAATAATCACCCATAAGGGACTGTTAGACAGACGAAGGGGCATCTATGCTGTGGACTACGTAGCTTTTTAAACCCATGGGGCAGGCCAAGCCTCGTGATGCCTGCTTGCAATGCCAACTGAGGAAGGAAGATTTTGAGTTTGATACCAATCTGGACCACAGACTGAGATTCTGTCTAAACAAGACAAAACAAACGAGAAAGCAGGAGACAGTACAGAATGCTGGAGCTGGATCCTTAGGGCAAATTAAAGGAAAGGAGGCAGGCCTGGGAGGTAAAGGAGTGCACACGGTGCACACAGGTGTCTAGCAAGGATGTGCAAAGAACGGAAGGGTCTCTCCAGGTAGGAGACCCAGCACCTACCTACAGCCTAGAGGAGGCTTCCTGGGTTGGTTGGTCAGTTCAGAGGGAATCTGGCCACATAGGCCAGTCTGGTCCTCCTGCTTCAGTGTCCCCGGTGCTGGGGTTACAGATGCCATCACACCCAGCTCAACATTTAATCCATTTGTTTGTTTTGTTCTGTTCTGTTTTGCAGATATAAGGTCTCATGTAGCCCAGGCCAGCTGAAGTTAGCCTTGAACATCTAACCTTTCTCACTCTACTTCCCGAGTGTTGAGATTACAGGCATATGACACATTTAATGTATGTCATTTGGGGCCTTTGGGTTCTATGTTGTATTCATGTATGTTCCTGGAAGATATATATTAATCACTCTAAGAAAAAAGTATAAAAATTTATTTACTTTTTTTAAATTTTATTTATTTACTATGTATACAATATTCTGTCTGTGTCTATGTCTGCAGGCCAGAAGAGGGCCCCAAACCTCATTACAGATGGTTGTGAGCCACCATGTGGTTGCCGGGAACTGAACTCAGGACCTCTGGAAGAGCAGCCAGTGCTCTCAACCACTGAGCCATCTCTCCAGCCCCTAAAAATTTTAAATCTTAATTCATATTTGTGTATGTATGCAAGGCGTCCATGGAGACCAGAAGAGGATGTGAGATCCCTTGGGGCTGGAGTTACGGGTAGTTGCGAGTCACGTGACAAGGGTGCAGAGAACTGAACTTGGGTCCTCTGGAAGCATTAAGTGTTGCTAGTCTCTCCAGTCCAAGACATTTTGCATATAACATTTAAGTGAGGAAAAAACTTCAGTTGCTCCAGGCAGTGGTGGCGCACTTAATCACTGCACTTGGGAGACAGAGGCAGGTGGATCTCTGTGAGTTTGAGGCCAGCCTGGTCTATCAGAGCTAGTTCCAGGACAGGCTCCAAAGCAACACAGGGAAACCCTGTCTCGAAAAACAAAAGAGAGAACTCAGTTGCTGTCCCTGTTCCCATCAGCTCCCGAACAATGATACTGTTATTTTCAAAGGAGAGGTTGCACACAGCAGCCTCCGGGAGAGTACAGAATGATTAGAACATGTGTTGCTCACAGTGAGGTGACAGAGGGCTAAAGGGCCAAGCAGGAAATGGAGAAAAGAGGAGGGAGAGACAGGAGAAACAAAGGGACTATGCCTACATACAACGACCTCCTAGGAAAGGATCCGCAATTACTTTAGTGCCCCTGAGACCCCAAGCTACTTGTACTGCCTGCTTCTGTGTTGCCAGCTGCCAGGTTGTCATGGTAATGCAGTAACCTCTGATAAGCTTATTTTCTATTCTGAAAACGTTTTAAATTAGAGCAAATACTAGTCGTCGGCAGATGGGCTGTAGTGAGAGGAATGTTCACGGGAGAGAAAGCGTCAGGGTGACCTTGTGGGGCCGATACCTGTATTAAAGCTAGTGGAATGAGCAGAGAGCAGAGGGTCAGAAACCCGGGCGGGCATCTGAAGTGCCAGAGGTGAGCTCAGTCATCATTTCCTGCCCCAGTAGGTCGTGAAGGGGCAGCGCTTCAACACAGTTCCCAGTAAGGGCCACATCTGAAAAACCACTGTGCTAACAGCTCTGTCCTGGGTTGTGGGAGTGGTATGCTCCAGCCTCTAGTTGCCCTCCACACATCTACCCCTCTCCATGGGTCTCCTCTGTCACCAAGTGCCACGTCCAAACATAACAAGAGTTATCAGGCGGGCATCTTGGAAGCCAAGGGCTTTCAGGGCGGCTTCCAAAGCTGAGGCCTAACCTTGTGTAGACAAGTGGATGGGAAGACTGACTGATGCTAGAGTGCTCTCATTCAGCTGGCTCACCACAAAGATGGATAGCATGGATGACTGGGCTGGAGAGAAGAAGTTGTTCATTGTGAGTATATCTACAGAAGGGCCAGTGCTGGCTGGAAAGGGCTTGGAAGTGATGGACATTGTCTTCAAGAACCATTGTTGGCCTCAGTGGGATTCTGATTTCCCACAGAAATGGATGTGAGGGCCAACAGGTCCAAAAGCCAACCTCATCCAACATGCACAGCTTTCTGAGTAGAAACAGAGTTGAGCCTCAGTACTAGCACCTGAGGCAGGAGGATCACTACAAACTCCAGGTTGATGATACCTGAATTTAAAACTTAACATCAACAACAACCAAAACCAGGACTGAGGATATGGCTCAGCTTGGAGAGCACAAAGTCCTGGGTCCATTCCTGCACCACATAAGCCCAGCAGAGTGGAGCGCACCCGTAATTCTAATGCTGGGATGGGGGCAGGCAGAGTCGTGATATCAGAAGTTCGAGGTCATCTTTGGCTATGAAGCAAGTTTAAGGCCAGCCTGGGCTACATAAAACTCTGTCTCAAAAAAAAAATAGTGGAACTGGAGGATGGCTCAGCAGTTAAGAGCACTGACTGCTCTTCCAGAGGTCCACAGTTCAATTCCCACCACCCACATGGCAGCTCCCAACTATCTGTAACTCCAAGATCTGTCACCCTCTCACAGACATACATGTAGGCAAAATGCCAGTGCACATAAAATAAAAATAATTTAAACAATTAGAATTTTAAAAAAATTAAACTTTTCCTTTTTTAAGAAGGGGCAAATACAGAAAGAGCTACTCTGGTGGTGAGCACAGCTTTGCTTTGCTTTGTCTTTAAGGGGTCAGAAACACAGTGGTTTGCTGGAAACAGACATGCGGGGGAATAGCAGTGTGCACTGAGGTCTGAGTCGAGGCTGCCTTCCTGAAGAAGACTGGATGGGTGGAGACCTGGTGACGGAGACAGCAGGGCCCATTGGAGGAACTGGAAGCAGAAGTGGGAACAGCTGGAGCTGAGGGCCAGCATGTCTCCTCTTTCCAGATGCTGCAGCCTGTGGAGGCAGGCCTCTGGAAAGGGCTTCTCTTCCACCCAGGGACAGAGTCTGTTTCTCGCCCACTCTCTCTGGCTCCCCTCCAGTACAGTTCTTAAGGCTCTGGTCAAATGCAATTCCACAGGGCCCCTTCCCAGGATCCAGAAACAGAGGACAGCAATATCTGGCATCTTCTGCCAACCCCTTCTTCTCTAGCTCCATCCCAGTCCCCAGTCCCTAGCAGCCACCCATCAAATCCTTTCCTTGCCATGGTGTGTGTGTGTGACAGGGGACACTGGACAGTCATTCTAGCTGATTTGTACAATTTGTTTCCTGGGCTTTAGGCAACCCACTCCATCTGCAGATGGCTGTGAGAGGCTTTCAAGCATCATCCCTTCCTAACCACTTCCCAGGAGCTCCTGAAGGAGCTGCCTTTCATTCTCTTTCCAGGGTCAGCAGAATACAGCCCTCGAAGTTTCCGAAGCATGAATCAGCCTAATAAGCACAGGGCATCTCCATGGCATCCTTCATCTAGCTTATTGGCACATTCTGCAGATGCAACAGAACATTGAACGAAATCCCAGGAACACTTTCTGAACCCCAGGAGTCATGCAGCATTTTATTAGGTAGTTTATTGGCACAGCAAACTGGGAGTCTACCACCCTCCGTTCACAGATCAGTTCGGAGATAGGATCTAACTTGCCCAAGGTTGAAGAGTAAGTTCATAGACGATCTGAACTTGGAAACTGGCTCTCCTACCGCCCCTGTTGGGGGACAGAGTCCTCGCGGATCAGTTAATAGGAACGTGCAGACCTCTGATGAGCAGCGGTTTAACTAACTGCCCTTACCTATGACACACAACTGTATGGCCCGGGGCAGGGGGAGGGGGGGAGTTAGCTGGCCAATCTGTCTCGTTGCAGTTAGTCCTCGTTTGTTCTTTTTGTTTGATTGGCTTTGCTTTAGATCTGGTTCCCATTTCTCATTTCTGACTAAAGGCCCTTGGGTAAGGAAGAGGGAAGTCAGCGAGACTCTTCCCTTTCATTCTGTGCAAAGGTTTCTACAGCTTCCCCTGCCTTTTAAAATCACATTTTATTTTCCTCCCAGGGCCTGACAAGCTTCTAAAATCCCCTGCCTTTCCAATCTCCTTCTCCCCTCGGCTGTGATTATCCTGAAAGAATTTAAATTCCTTATCGTGGGTTTGTGACAGTGCTGGCTTAAGCACAGGCAGCCTGGCTTCCATTCTGAGGTCTTGTCAAACTGCCCTCAATAGGTTTCCTTAATAGGAATCATGGTTAGATTTTTTTTAAGGGTGATAATGGGATTGTAACTATGTTAAAGAAAGAACCCTTATCTTTTTTTGAGACACATACTGAAATATTTACCAGTGAAATGATGTGGATTAGCTTCCACACA
The DNA here is from genome assembly GCA_028555095.1 of Dicrostonyx torquatus. Taxonomy (NCBI): domain Eukaryota; kingdom Metazoa; phylum Chordata; class Mammalia; order Rodentia; family Cricetidae; genus Dicrostonyx; species Dicrostonyx torquatus. Next base: position 7,500,596 of record JAQHUG010000077.1, read on the forward strand.
GTCTGGCGTGGGAGGTGACGAATACGACACTTGGTCACTGAAGGTGTCTGTCTCCACTGGTTTTTTTCCTCACAATTTTTATTTATTTATTTTTTCCCAGAGCTGGGGATGGAACCCTGGGCCTCATGCATGCTCTATAGGGTTCTGCCACTAAGCTATTTGACCACACCACCTCTCTTGGCTTCCTCTCCTTTACCCTCTTATTCCTCCCATTCCCCTCTCACCCCCCTCATTCCCTTCTCACCCCCCCCCCACACTAGGTTTTGGAACTGTTAGGTTTGTGAACTGGGGGATGGGATTTGCCTCTGGGAGACTCAGCAGAGGAGAAGATCTGAGAGCTAGAGGCAAACAGGCTTAGGTTTAGGATCCATGGGCTGAGGGTTTGGTCACGAGTGGCTTGCTCATCTGGGTCCCTGTTACCTTATCTATCAAAGGCTGACAGAAAACAGTTCGCTTCCTCTTAGGGTCTTCTTTTGACTTTATTATGAGTGTTGGGGGGGTGTCAAGGTACAACTCTGCAGGGTGGGTTCTCCTCCTTCCACCTTACAGGGATCAAACTCAGGCGGCCAGGCTTGCATGGCAAGGGCCTTTACCTGCTGAGCCATCTCAGCTTCACCCACCTTGAAGGCAGATGTAAATTCTCCAAGGTCTCCCCTGACTCTGGTGCCTTCAAGGAAGGAAGGGAGGTCTGAGCTCTGGACCAGATTTGACCTCCTGCTACCCAGGTCTTCTTGGCGGTCTTAAGACATCCCAACCATGACACGTGCAAACTGGAGCTTGCTATGCCCCTCTTTACCCTGATCCCACAGTATGCAAGCATCCTGACCCTCCCTCCAGTTACCCCAGAGACTCATTCCAGCATCCTTTCTTTTGCTTCCCTCACCTGGTTGCCCTAAGCCATGGTCATCCGACCATCGCACTGGCTCAGGCCCTGGGTTCACTGGATTCTCTTCATTCAGGCTGCGGGCAATGTTCTCCTTCCCAAACCATCCCTTCAGGCCTTGAAAGCCTCCAATAACCCCTCTCCATGGAGAGCATGAAAGGACTAAATTCCTTAGTGTGGCATTTGATACCCTGCAAAGCTTGGCCTAAATCATCTACAGTTCCTACTGGTGAAGCCACGGACCCAGGTTCATACCAAAATAAGTTAGAGCCAGGCTGGAGAGTTAAGAGCACCGGCTGTTCTTCTAGCAGTTTTGAGCTCAATTCCCAGCAACCACATGGTGGCTCACAACCATTGATAATGAGATCTGGTGCCCTCTTCTGGTGTGTACATGTTAACAGAATATTGTATGCATAATAAATAAATATTTAAAAAAATAAGTTAGAGCCTTAATCAATGCCCTAGAATCCTAGGTCCTACTCCAAACAGTTGCATTAGGAATCAGTCAATATCAGAAGCACACAGAGGACCTGAGGGCATGGGGCTTAATTGGTAATTAGCTGTGTAAGTTTGAGGACCAGAGCTCTATGTAAAAGTCTGGCCTATCAGCATGCCTGCAATTCCGGTGCTGGAGAGACAAAGATAGAAGGACCCCCGGGGCTTGGTGACTAGCCAGTTCAGTGGAATTAGTGAGCTCTACGTTCAGTGAGAGAGTGTCTTGGAAAATAAAGTAGTTAGCCTAGAGAGATGGCTCAGCCTTTGCTGTTCAGGAACTCACTATTGGACCAGGTTGACCTGGAACTCACAAAGATCCACCTGCTTCTACCTCCCAAGTGCTGGGACTAAAGGAGTGCACCGGCTGTGCCACCAAGCTCCTCTATAATTTTTTAGGCCTATATTTTAAAAAGTAAAAGTGTAGTAGTGATTGAGGGAAATGCCTGAGGCCGACCTCTGGCTTTTGCCTATGCACACGCATCTGCAACACACAAGAACCTCTGCACACACATGGATGTACATCTGTAACACACAGCAACCTCTGTACACAGTGCACATCTGTAACACACAGCAACCTCTGCACACAGTGCACATCTGTAACACACAGGAAAATCTACACACATGTACACATATGTAACACACAGGAACCTCTGCACACATGTGCACATCTGTAACACACAGGAACCTCTGTACACACTTGTGCACATCTGTGATACACAAGAATCTCTACACACATATGCACATGCATCTGCAACACACAGGAACCTCTGCACACATATGCACATGCACCTGTAACACACAGGAACCTCTATACACATGTGCACATCTGTAACATACAGGAGCCTCTACATACATGTGCATATCTGCAACACACAAGAACATCTACACACACGTGAGCATCTGCAACACACAGGAACCTCTACATACACACACACACACACATGCACACACACACACACATGCACACCCCATTCACAAAAGATCTGAGGACCCTCCCTTCAGCCACAGTAAGTGTCATGCCTTGGCCTTCACTCATGCTGCCCTGAATCTCTCACTTTGCTTTGAGTCCTGCTCTCGATGCCATGTCCTTCACACGGCCTCTGTGCTGACAAAGTGAACCTGCACCCACTCTGCTCCACTAGCACAGAACACACTTTTGTCATAGACTGTGCACACCACACTGGACGTAATTTTCTGCTTGCCTCCTGTCTAGAGTGGAATCTCCACCAGGGCAAGCCCAGGGCCCCCCCAACACAGTACAGATGAGTGTTCCATAAACACCAGTTCATTTGCTTGTGTCTTATTTCTGGGTTCCTGAACACCAAGCATGGTGCTTAGCAACGGCGGGTATTGTCTGACGGGAAGATTATCAATGCATGGATGAAAGCACAAAGGGAAGATGACTATAAATCAACCAGTGCTGACTTCGCACTGACTAGCATTCTGGAATGCTTGTCTACATGAGAGACCATCCCCAAGCTGAGGGAAGCGTAAACTGGGTCAGACCTGGGTCAATGGGCTCTAGGTTCTGTGAATCGCTCCATCAAAAGCGTCTTGATGTTAATCAGAAATGTTACCCTTTTAAAACGTTTTATGACATTTATTTAAGTCAGAGAAAACTTGTGGCTGTCGGTTCTTTCCTCTCACCTTGTGGGCCCGGAATCAAACTTGGGTCGTCAGGTGGCCATCCCTCCACTCCCACTGTGACTAGTGTAAGTATGTGACCTGCAGAGCCATCTTCCATCCCAGCGGCCTTGTCAGGAACCATGTGAAAGTTTCACTTATCACATGGGGCACTCCCCCTTGCAGGATCTACGAGGACCTCCCCACTGGCTCCACTCCATGTGAAATCTGTTATTTGTTGTGGGGCTGGAGAAAAATCAGCCGTAGGTGCTCTAGCTGGACCAGGGTGTAAGGTAACGCTGTTCTAGCACAAAAGACAGACACCCGCTCTGACTCAAGCCCACGTGAGACTGGACATTCCGTCCCTCATCTCAATGTTCAGCTTCTTCCGTCCTGCAGCGGAAGCTCTAGGTGTCCCTAATCCAGGTAGCTGAGTGGTAAAGTCGTGGATGCCCTATGACTAGCAGGTGTATGTCACCACCCTGTGCAGGAATCCAGGACACCTGGAGTCCAGTGAATGTAGACTGTTGGCCCCGCGGGGGATAGGACTAGAGCAGTAAGCCGGGTTCTAGCCCTGAATCTGGGTGTTTGGAGATTAGTAGCAGTTACTAACTCCTGGCTGGGAGTGGAAGTGTGGTGGCGGGGCTGATCCTGGACTAAATGACTAGGAGTGGGTGAAAGGTGAGCTGGGAGATTGAGGCTCTGAAGGGGAACTCCGAAGCCCTGCTTCCGGTGGTTGGTGCTGGGCTACTGCATCCCTTTACTGAAGTGAAACCACAGAGGGGAAATGAGGCTTTATTGTAGCTCTGAGGATTTTTATGTCATGGGAAACTGGGAACTGGAGACTCAGACGGAGCTTTGGGTTTTGCCTGTGATGGGAAAATAATAACTTCCTCTTTGTGTCTGTATGACCCGTTGTCACTAAGACGTGCTAACCCTGGGACTTCTGTGAGCAGAGGGGATCCCAAGAGAAGCCGGCTCCTAGATCCTGAGGCGTGCTGAGAGCTGAGGCTGATATACTTGGGTCCTGAGAGGCAGGGCCTGGGACAGGGAGATACCTAGGCTCCCGTAAGTGGAAACACAACTAAGAACCTAGGTATGAATTAGGAAGAGAAAGATTAGAGGGCTTGGGTGACAGAATAAAGGGTGGCACGGCAGATCTGACCGGAGCCTGCTTGGATTTCACAGGAAACAAAGCCTTTCGTAGGGAACAAGGGGCCTCCGGCGCTGGAAACAAAGCCTGACACCACCAAAGACTAGGGAACAGCGCCACCTCCTGGCCGCCTGCGGCTATGACCCGCCTTCCCAGGCGGAACCGCCGGGTTTTTTTGTTTGTTTGTTTTTTGAGACAAGGTTTCTCTGTAGCTTTGGAGCCTGTCCTGAAACTAGCTCTTGTAGCCCAGGCTGGTCTCGAACTCACAGAGATCCGCCTGCCTCTGCCTCCCGAGTGGTGGGATTAAAGACGTGCACCACCACAGCCCAGCTGGAACCGCCTGGTTTAAGAAGGCCGTCCAGTGTGCCTGGCATCTTAGCAACCAGGAATAAAAATTTTAGTGACCTATTGTGAGCCTGAGATTCTGCTCTTTTACCAAACCCTCCTCCTCACGGATACACCTGCTATTCGGACCATACTCTGATGAGACACCTGCTATCAATGATGGATCAGCTCTGGTCCTCAGCATCTGGAAGGGATTAAAGAAAAAAAGCATCCCCACCCCGGTTTCTTGGAGGGACCGGTCCAAGGCCTTCGACAGGGTGAGGCAGCCGGAAGTGGGAAGAGCATCCCTGTGGCATGATGCCTGTATTAATGCTACTCACACTACAGCATCCGTAGTTCACAGTTCATGGGCCACAGGTTGAGATGCTGCAAGCAAGGAGAATGCTGGAAGTACTAAAGGGGGCAGGTCTTACATATGCCTTCCCAGCTTACTCCATTATGGAGACTCAAGCCTTTGAACTTATTGCCCAGTGTGTTTGAGACAAGGGCCACATCACTGAGTTACATCTTCAGCCTCAACCCCTCCCTCTTTAAATTTAAACTTTTTCTTTTCTCTGTTATTGTTTTTTAGAGACAGGGTTTCTCTGTGTAGTTTTGTTTTTGTTTGTTTGTTTGTTTTTGTTTTTCGAGACAGGGTTTCTCTGTGGCCTTGGAGTCAGTCCTGGAACTAGCTCTTGTAGACCAGGCTGGTCTCGAACTCACAGAGATCCACCTGCCTCTGCCTCCCTAGTGCTGGGATTAAAGGCTTGCACCACCACTGCCCGGCCTCTGTGTAGCTTTGGAGCCTGTCCTGGAACTCGCTCTGTAGTGTTATAGTTTTAATTAATAGTTGGGCCGGGCGATAGTGGCGCACGCCTTTAATCCCAGCACTTGGGAGGCAGAGGCAGGAGGATCTTTGTGAGTTCGAGGTCAGCCTGGTCTACAAGAGCTAGAGAGAGGACCAGTTGGACTAGTTTACAGAAAAAGAAACTAAGGCTCAGAGAAGTCAAATGACTTTGTCCAGGGCCACCTGGGAAGGCCAACGGCCTGGCCTGGACAACGCATAAGTGACACTTGCTGCTGCTGACCCCCGAAGGGCAGGAGGGAGGGGTAAGGGAATCGGGAAGTCTAGGGTCTGGGCCTCCCTCTTCTCCCGCACAGAGGCCTGGGGGAAGGCTGGGAATGCTCTCAGAGGACATGAAAGCAGTGTTTACAAAGCCGGGTCTGAGGCCCACTGGTAGACCCCCTTTGTTGAAGGCTCTCCCGCTGGTCTCCCATACCCGGCTTTCAGCAGCCTCCCCTTTGAATGGCTGGCTCTCCCACACTAGAAATCGGCCCTGTGCTGCCTGTCGGCCTTCTCAGCCCAGTCGCACCGCCCCCGCCTTTGGGGTCCTTTTAGAACCTGCCTTTCTCTGGGGTGCTTTCTTTCTTTTTTCCAGCTCAAGCCCCGGCACCCTAGGCACAGCCGCGATCACTAATTAAGGCAGGGTTAAAAGCACACCTCGGGAAAGAAGAGCCAGCCCCGAGCCAGGCCAGCCAGAGCAGAGTGATGGGAATTGGAGGTGGAGGCTGGATTTTCATTCTCAGGATTCTTTCTGGCTTTCTCTCTCCGTCCTCTTAGTGGCCTAGGGAGCAAATAAAGTTCCTCAACAAGATGGCTCCCAGCTTCCCTAACCATGCTGCCTGGCTTTCTGAGCTCAGGGCTGGTTATAAAGTGGATCTGCCTAGGCCTGTCTCTGCTTCTTCCCTGGGGAGTTAGATGCCATGATCCCCACCGCGCCAATGTAAATGGGATGAGGACAGATTAAGGGCTTTACCCAGAATCACGCGCGGGGGCAGAGCGCTATTTCCTCTAAATCCACCAGACACCCAAGCGAGGGTGCCTGTTTTAGGTTTCTTTCCTGTCCTGTCTGATAAAGTGCTTCCAGTTTAAAGTGACCTTCCCTTTCCCCCAGTATTTGAGTACTTTTTGTGTGTGCTTTGGAATTGAAGGTCCTGCTTCCCAGGGCCTCTAAAGGTGCCGGTGAAGACAAGTGCTGGGTCCCCGTACTTCTCAAGGCCCAAATGCAGAACCGAGGACAGAGACCCACACATTCCCATAATGGCAGAAATGAGATCCTGGCCTTCAGGACAGCTAATTCAGAGAGCGCTGTAGGCTCTAAAGGGGACTAATTAGGTATTTGATGGGAATTTTGTTTGTTTGTTTGGTTGGTTGGTTGGTTTGGTTTGGTTTTTCGAGATAAGGTTTCTCTGTGTAACTTTGTAGCCTGTCCTGGAACTTGTTCTGAAGGCCAGGTGAAAGACCTGAAAAATGGTCTTAATGCCAAGGAGCCCCCAGACTCAATAACCAGGCCGTCAGATGCAAACACATAGGTGGTTTATTTCATGATTGCAATCTGGTGCAAAGCTTAGGGATAGCTAAGCACCACGAGTATCCAGGCAAGCAAGCTTTTATAGACAAAAATCACAGGTTTTCCATGAAATACAATATGGGGTACGAGAACAATTGGGATTGGTCCAGACATACAAATCAGAGTTCAACTCAGAACAAAATTAGCATAGCTCAGCCCATCCCTGAGTACTTGACATTCAGCAGGCTACATGATACCCGACATCCTGCCTATCCCCCTCAACCCCCGTGACTCAATTTACAATTTGATAGATAACCATTAGCTGTTACCGGTTCTGGGGTTCTGTTAATCACCGGTTCTGATAACCATCTGGCTAGAAGACCGCCACTGGTCCTTAATTGCTATCCTGCTGCCCAGCTGGGAAAGGAGGAACCTGTTGGTCAAACCTGTTTGTCACATTCTGAAGTTTTTGTTATCTATCCTTTTAGGCAGGATTGGTTGGGTCCTTTCACAGGCTTGCCTTGAACTCCCAGAAATCCTCCTGCCTCTGTGCTGGAATGCTGGGATTAAAGGCATACACTGCCACTTCGCTGCAAAATTGGAATTTGTAAGAGAAGGAAAGAGATGCTCCCCTAAGAATTAGCCAGACAGTGCTTCTGGCCCTGGGGGGAGAGCCAGGCAGTCCCCTTCCTCCTGGCCCCCTCCTCCTCTTCCTCTTCTTCCACTCCCTTTTCTGTGTGTATGACTTGTGTGCACATACATGTGTGTGTATACACCAGCAGGCATATGTCACATTGAACCTTTGAGGTCAGAGAATGACTTTTGGGGACTGGTTCTCTCTTCTATCGTATGTTCCAGGGACAGAACCCAGGGTCTTGTACAGCAAGCGCTTTCACTCCCCGAGCCATTTCACCCTTGGAAGGTTTTTCAGTATTCAAAATATTCTCTTATCACACAACCCAGCAATTCTGCTCCTAGAGATCTCTAGGAGCGATGAATGCGTTCATTCTCGGTAAATCTTACAAAGTTTCATAGAACTGTGTTTTTAAAATACAATTTAATTTTTTTCTTTTTTCTTTTTCTTTTTTTCTTTTTGATTTTTCAAGACAGGGTTTCACTGTTTAGCCCTGGCTGTCCTGGAACTCCCTTTGTAGACCAGGCTGGCCTTGAACTCACAGATATCTGCCTGCCTCTGCCTCCCGAGTGCTGGGGTTAAAGTTGTGTGCCGCCATGGCCCGGCTCAGGTTTTTTTTTTTTTTTTTTTTTTTTTTAAATTTTGTATGTGGGTGTTTTGCCTGCATGTATGTCTGAGCACCCTTTGCATGCAGTGCCTGTGGAGGCCAGAAGAGGGCGTTGGATGCCCTGGGACTGGAGTTATAAAGGGTTGTGAGTCCCCATGGGAGTGATAGAGATCAAACAAGAGTCCTCTGAAAGAACAAGGAGTGCTCTTGGTTACTAAGCCACCTCTCTCCAGCTCTGTAGAGTGATTTTTTTGTTTGCTTGTTTTTGTTGTTGTTTTTTGTTTTTTGAGACAGCATTTCTCTGTGTAACCCTGCCTATCCTGGAACTCTGTAGACCTCTGGCCTCGAACTCACTGAGATCCACCTGCATCTGCCTCCTAAATGCTTGGATTAAAAGCATGTGCCACCACCGCCCAGTCTGTAGAGTGATTCTTAATACATAGGCTTCAACTAATTAATTTAAATGTCCCTCATGGTGAGTGGATAAACAAGCTATCATACAGCCAGACAGCAGAAGAAAAAGACCAAACTATTGATGCATGGATCCCCATGTGTTCATCTCAGTGATATGCTGGGGAATACCCTCTTTACACAGGAGGTGAGCCCAGCACTCGGATCCACAGGAGGGAACGGAGGTCAGGCATATGTGGGACCTAGCATGGCTGGCTTATGACTTCCTCTGGAGTCGAATTCCAGTTCTCCCAGCTTCCCTAGTAGTCAGCTCTATGAGTCTTGAATCTGTACCCAACCCAGAGACTCGCCACTCAGGAGGTCCAGCTCCTCCCGAGAGTTCCTCATATATATATATATATATGTTTTTTGAGACAGGGTTTCCCTATAGCTTTGGGGCCTGTCCTGGAACTAGCTCTTGTAGACCAGGCTGGCCTCGAACTCACAGAGATCCTCCTGCCTCTGCCTCCTGAGTGCTGGGATTAAAGGCGTGCACCACTACTCCTGGCCTGGTTCCTCTCATATTTACTGCAATAATCTCCTATCTCCTACCTGCCCAAGAGCCCATTGCTCGGAGGATCCCAACAGCACCAGTTGTCCCAACCACCTGCATGTTGCTAGAACCTATCAGTTCATTTATTGGTTTCATTTTGTGTTTTGGTATTTATTTTACACTTATCATCTCATTTTTAATTCTTTAATCTATGTCCTGACCTGACCACTCCGTACAGATGTGGCCAGCAGGGCAACATGCCCCTTAGCCTTCACCTGTGTGAGGAACATCTCATGTTTGTGAGGGACATCTCATGGTTCAGTGACTGCCAGGAAGCAAGGTTGCAAAATATCACCACTAGGAGGTTCTCAGAAAGTGCCTGCTTCAAACTGAACCACTGAGGTGCTCAGGAACAGGGGGAGAGGTCTCCAGTCCCCTGTCTACTTTCACAGCAGCACAATTGTGTGTGTGCGTGCATGCATGTATATGCATGTGTGTATGTGCTTGTCTCTATGTGTGTGCATGCATGCATATGTGTGTGCATTGGTGTGTGTGCATGCATGTATATGCATGTGTGTATGTGCTTGTCTCTATGTGTGTGCATTGGTGTGTGTGCATGTGAGTGTGCATGTGCTTGTGTGTGTGTGTTGTACAAGGTGGTGGTAGAGTTAATGTGTGTGTGGAAGCCAGAGGTTACTATTGAGTATCTTCCTCAATCTCTCAGTACTTTATTTTTTGAGAAAAGGAACTCCCTGACAGGGCTAGATTGGCTGGCTAGATGCTCTAAGGATCCTCCCACCTCCATTTCCTAATGCTGAGATTGCAGGTGCTTGTTGGCAGGTTTTGTATTTTAGTGCAGGGGATCCAAACACAGGTCCTCATGCTTGCTTCACGAGCCTTTTATTTATTTCTAAATTATTTATTTATTTATTATCTCTGGTGTTCTACCTACATATATCCCCACGGGCCAGAAGAGGGCGCCCGATCTCATTACAGATGGTTGTGATCTACCATGTGGTTGCTGGGAATTGAACTCAGGACCTCTGGAAGAGCAGCCAGGGTTCTCAACTGCTGAGCCATCTCTCCAGCCCCCTACAGCCCTTTATGAACTGACTGTCTCTACCCCCACCTCCTTTTGAGCAGGAGCCTTGCTACATTGCTCCAGCTGGATGAGAACTCCTGGACTCAAGCAATTCTCCTGCCTCAGCTTCCTAAGAAGTTGGCACTGCAGGTACACACACCCCAATACTCATTTAGGCCCATTTAAGAATCTATTTCATAGGTTAGATAGATTTCCAAGGAAAAGAAACTTTTAAAAAGTTTGAAGCTGTCACTCACTGGCATAGACCTGAGGCCTGGAGGGTAGAAGGAGCTTGAAAAGGTCACAGAGGTTGTGACTTACAGGCACGGAAGAGGAGGCAGATCTCCGACCTCTGTGTGGAGCTCTGACTAGCCCACAGAGCTGCACAGGAAGCCAGGGCTTCTGCTTCAGACGTGTTTGTGCTGGGAACATCTCAGTTCTCCCAAGGCCTCCACCTCTTCTCCCTCCCTTCACACTTCTCTGAGGCGGCTGCCATGTTGGGCTGTCTTGATATGTGACAGAGGTTGCTGTGGGGGTCGGCCGTTAAAACTTGTTTGTGGACGGCAGCAGCTGGTGTCGATCAAACACAGGGAAATTCTGATAATTGGATGACAAGGGAGACAGCGAACAATGTTCCTCAGGGAGAAATAAAACACTTATTGGTAAGACTGTCTGGTCCAAAGTGAAATAAAGTTATGTGCAGACAAAACAGAATTATATGAACTTGAAAAGGCACAGTTTTGGGAGGATGAACAAAGCCATGTCAGTGCTGTAAATATTATAATTACTAGAATCTCAGTATTATTCACTATTTTTCTCAGAATAATCATTCAACATTCGATTCCGTTCACCCCCTCATAGAGAGAGGGAAAGTTTGGTACGGACCTTAATTTGTGGGGGCACAAACACCACTTTTCCTCATTAGAGATCGTCTGTGTCGTGCTAAAAACGGTGCATTAGATGACTTGTGCGTAATCGGCTCTCTGACGCGGACAACACTTAGGGAAATTAAGGTATAAATGTGAGCGCACAGCTGTGGCTGGAGCAGATGCCTGAGGTCAGTGGGACCCGAGCAGTCCTCAGACGGAGACGGACACCTGTCATATTGGAGGTGAGAGGGAGTGGTGGTGGGGGAAGGGCTGGATAGGGACAAGGAAATCTGACATCTCACCAACTAATGGAAACCAAGTCAAATGATCCATGCCCAGCCTCCGTGTCCACGGACTGGTGAGGACATGTAGTTCCCGTTCTGAGTGCAGTGACCACTCAGTAGAGACTCTGGAATGTGCTTTTGGTGACTGATGCCATGTAAGCACTGTTGGGAAGGCATGGCACTTGGTCATGGAGAAGAGGCAGGCAGAAGTGTTGCAGGAATTGGTGAGAGGAGAGGGCGGTCTTGGGGGCTCCTTCCAGGGTGTGGGGTAGGCTTCTGGGTTGAGACATGAGCTGGCTGGAGTCTCCTGTCAATGACAGGACTCAGCCGTGTATCCAAAAGCAGCCCAGTTGCTGTAGAGATGGATGTGGCTCTTCGATCACTCAGAACCATCACTCGGAACCAACTCGATACAATTGCCTGGAAGCTGGTAGCATTGTGCTTTCTCCCTCAATTGCAGCCACACTCCTTGCTCTCGTTTTTAGCCACAATTATTGGGTTTTGGAGGCTTCTGTGACCGCATGCCTGATCCCTACACCTTGCTTGAAAATAGACCTGAAGTACTTATCGTTATTATTGTTTTCCACCATAAACTGCCTCAAATCCTTCTTTGGTACATGCTCCCTCATTGAACACTTAAGATTTCGTGAGTGGTATGGTCCAGTCTTAAAGCTTTGTCTAGTAGAATGTGCAAAGCCCCGGGTTCTGTCTCCCACACCACAGAAATGCCCAGCCTCAGACTTTCTTGCACTTGAGGTGTTTTGCTCAAATGGCTTCAGAATTGAGAATCTCAACACCTGGCAGTTCTCAGTTGTAAAGGAGAACATTTAGCAAAGGTGGAAGAGTCCCTCGGAGTTTCTGCAGACCCTTGTTTATGTGGACACCTGAGACCTGACCTTTCATTTGCCATGGATGTGTCTGTAGGATTTTTTTTATTATTTATTTGTTTTAATTGTAAGTTTTTAAATTCATTTTATATACCGACCACAGTTCCCCCTTCCTCCCCGTGTGTGTAGAATTCTGTGGTGCTTGTGGCAGGAGGCTGTCAAAAGGTGTCAACTGATGAGAATTGATGTCCCCTTCTCCCAACACCCAAGACCTCAGCTATGTCCAATCCCATAACTAACCATGCTCAAGATCTAAAGTACCTTAAACCTTGTCAGAATCAGCTGGGTTTGGGCCACTTCGTCACATGGGAGAAGAGCTGATGACTATTTCTGTGGTTGGGTTTTTGTTTGTTTGTTTTGGTTGTTTGTTTGGTTTTTTGAGACAGGGTTTCTCTGTGTAAACCTGGCTGTTGTAGAATTTGCTCTGTAGACCATGCTGGTCTCAGACTCACAGAGATCCATCTGCCTCCTGAGTGCTGGGACTAAAGGCATGTGCCACCACCACCTAGCCCAAATGATTCTTGTTCCGGTCTTTATCCACTGGGGTTGGGCAACCCCATGCAATAGGGTTTGCATAGTTGGGGTTGTTGTGGAGTCTGGGCCTATCCCTGGGACAAAAGGCAAGTGTTACTGCTCCTGTTTGACCAGGCTGTACAGCAACTGAGTCTTCTTATGAATGAATCCCCATTCATGTTGCTGGACTTGTGAGAACTGTTCCCCCAAAGTCTGCCCTCTGATGTGCAGAGGTAGATGCCAGTCAAGTAAGTGTTCCTGCTTGTTCCTCTTTGGAGTTCTGGGAGGCCCCATGACAAGAAACAAAAGCTCTCCCCCCTTTTTTTGACCCCTTTCCCAGGTGCAGGTGATAAACCCTGAACTAAGCCTCATGAATAGGGAGAACTGGGGTATTGCGTGTGAGCAGGAGGAAGTCTGCGGGCCTGGGAAGTAAGGGCCCACTCTGAAGCTATTTTGATGGGGAATCATCTGAGAAACCCCTTCCTCCCTTTTGACTCTGGTGTTGGCTGTGAACTGAGGGTGACAGTCCTGCTCTGATGTGGGGGGTGAGGAAACTCAGCAGGACAGGCCATGGGATGGAGGTGGGGACAGTGGGGTGGGGTGGGGGGTGGGATTCCTTTTGAACTCTAGGGAGCAGGGCAGAAGGGGAGGAGGCAGAAGAGAGCTTAGGTTAACAGCAGGGCCTGGATTTCATGCCAGAGGGTTTCTGATCATGGGAGTAAAGAGATCAGGAGCCAGCCGGGCACGATGGCACACACCTTTAATCCCAGGCAGAGGCAAACGGATCTCTGTGAGTTTGAAGCCAGCCTGGTCTACAGAGTTTGTTCCAGGACAGTCAGAGCTACACAAAGAAACCCTGTCTTGAAAAACAGAGAGAGAGAGAGAGACACTAGGGGTCTGGAGATGAGACACGAAAGGTGAAAAGCCAATGTGTCGTAGAGAGACAGGACATGCAGTGTTTGTAGTCAATGGACCCTTCTAATGCCCAAAGAATTCCTCGTTTGGAAAGCCCCACTTCCGGAGAGGCCCAGCCCAGCTGGGAAAGGAAAGCCGCATTGTGATACATGAGGAAGACAGGGAGCATAGATACAAGAAACAAGGCCTAAGTCACATGAAAATGTACCTGAGAGGCGTGGGGTGGGGTGAGGGACCTGGGGCCACAGTGAACAGTTCCCACGGGTGCTTTCTGGGACCCAAGACATGCCTGACCAGAGAAGGCCAGAATCTGCAGAAGGGGCCTGTTGTCTGAAGAGAACTGAACCTAGGCAGGCATTCTGGACTTGGTTAGTGCTGGTCCTGCCTGCAGAAATCAGCCCTCAGTGGAACATGGGAGAGAGGAATCATGGGAATGGAGGGGTGCCGCCTTTCAGGGACCAATCAGATTCTCCAGAGCAGGCATCCTGGAGAAGGCCCAGCTCCTAGCTGACCAGTGGCCCCAGACCAGGGCAGGCCAGAGCTGACAGGTACATCCTCTTGAACCAAGGCAAGCTCTTCCCCTAATGCAGAGCATGGCGTTCACAGGCCCCAGTGAGGGGCAATTATGAAGTCTGTGAGAAGATTCTGGCACACTCACCTTGATGCTCCGTCCTTCCCTATCAGAGCTTTGGGTGACGTAACAATTCTGCCAGGTACAGAGGCACATGGCTATAATTCCAGCTCTCAGGAAGCTGAGGCAGGAGAATTATGAGTTAGAAGTCAGCCTGTGCAATACAGTGAATTCCAGACAAGCCTTGGCTACATTTCTAGATACTGTCTCATACCCTACCTTCAAAATGTTAGCTTCCAGGACAGGAATTTTCTGTCTTTGCTCCAACTCCACACAAACAGATGGCACGAATCTACCTTCTGAGTAAGTGTTAGGTGACCACAGCAAGAGTTTCTAGGGAGTTCCTTGCGGGTGTTTCTTCTCACCTATCCTGATAATTATGGCTATTATCTCCATTTTGTGGCTGGGGATACTGAGGCTCAGACAGGCTAAGGCACTTGTAATGGGGAGCTCAGGTAGTGAGAGCAGAACTAGGATCTGAGCATGGCATGGTGTCCTCTGTTCCCTCTCCTGAGTGTGTGTGTGAGTGTTCCCTCACACCTTCCGGGAGAGGCGGTTTCCTTATGTTAACTGATTTTCTACTCAGCCTCATGAGGTGGCTACTGTGACTTTGTTGCAGGTGGGGAAGCCAGAGCTGAGGAATGACAATGTTAGACTTAAATCTAAGTCCCACAGCCAAAGGAAGAGGACCAGGGCTTGTCATGGAGTGGTGCCCAGGGGACACTGTGGCTATGTCTGAGTGTGCCTTCCTGGTCTTTTGTGCAGGTTCCACCCAGGGGTGAAGGATGCCACTCTGGGTGTTCTTTGTGATCCTCACCCTCACCAGTGGCTCCCACTGCTCACTGCCCACCTCACTGCCCTTCAGGTAAGCAGCCAGGATGCTTGAACCTCTGGGACCTCCCCATGATAGAGGATGCTAACTGGACACCAGCTGTGTCTCACCTTAGGCAGAGACCAGTCATGGAGCCCCAGAAGACCTGCAGCCAGGCTCCGAGTCTCCTGAGGGGAACTCAGAACAACAGAGGGAGGCCTGTACTGAGATACAGTGTAGTTCACACTGTCCTTTCCCTGGGCCCCATTCTGACCTCTGACCCTTTTGCACAGGATGAGGCGATATGCAGACGCCATCTTCACCAACAGCTACAGGAAAGTTCTGGGCCAGCTGTCTGCCCGCAAACTGCTCCAGGACATCATGAGCAGGCAGCAGGGGTAAGCAGACATTCTAGCAGCTCCTCCCCAGTCACCTCGCACAAGAGCTGGGAAGGCCTGATGCAGGAGGTGGGAGCCAAGCTTCGTTTCTTCCCTGACACAGTATATATTGGTGGTCCTCAACCTTCCTACTGCTTGTGACTCTTTAATACAGCTCCTCATGTTTAATACAGACTCTCAACCATACAATTATTTTGTTGCTACTTCATGACCACAATTTTGATACTGTTCTGAATGGTAATGTAAGTATCTGGTATGTGACCCCCAAAGAGGTGGCAACCCACAGACGAGAACCGCTGGTGTACATCCTTTCTGAATTTCGCACAGAAAGAACCTCCACCTACCTTCTGTGTGCCTCTCTCTGTCCTTGGCTTCAGCAGTGACAATGCTGATGGTCATTGTTCCTATCTGATCAGGACTCCAGGCCAGAAACAAAGACTAGGCACAGGGACCTGCACATACATGAGCACTCAGCTGGGGACACAGGAACCTGTGCCAGAGCAGCCTCTACAAGTCTCTTCTCAGACCTGTGAGGCCAACTGTCATTACCTCCCAGACAGACCCCGTGTGTCTAAAGGATGCACAGAAGTGGCCAGGCAAAGATTCAAACAGCCTGAACTTGTAGTTTTGTTTTGGAAAACCTTCAAATGTACAAAAATGATACAGGGATGGAGTTAGCATGTGCTGCTTTTGCAGAGGGCCTGAGTTCAATTCCCAGCACCCACATGGAGGCTGATGCCAGTCTTCGAATCCAGTCCCAGGGCATCCTGGCCTCCATAGGCATTAGGCATACATGTAGGCAAACAACAACAACAAAAGCCCATACACATAAAAATACAAAATATAAAGCTACAGTAGTACTCTTAGAGTCAACAGTGCCTAACGTTTTATCATTTTTCCCTAGACCAGTAACATACACACCTAGACACATGCACATTTCCCATGATGATGGTTTCATTTTCACTGAGTCATTTTTAAGTTTCTTATTTCTTTTGACACAGGGTCTTGTATAGCTTAGACTGGTCTTGAACTCAATGTGTATCTGAGGATGACTTGCTTCTGAGCCTCCTGATTGCATTACACTTCTCAATACGTTCCCCCCTCCCCCCGCTGTGGTGCTTGTGTCAAACCACACCCCCTTCTGTCCTCAGTGCCATGTCACAACACATCATCAAATTTCATCAGTTGAATTATAATCCTTTATAATTATTTCTTCTCTGACCCTAGACCCAGCATGGGATCCAGCTCCATCACCGCATCTCTCTGTTTTCATTGTTAGACTTATTTTATATGTATGATTTCTCATGTATGTCTGTGCACCACCTCTGAGGTCCAAAATGGGCCTTGGATCCTCTGAATCTGGAGTTATGGATGGCTGTGAGGCACCATGCAGGTGCTGGGACTCAAACCAGGTTCTCTACAACAAGGGCTCTTACCTGCTGAGCCATCGCTCCAGCCCTTTGCATATCTTTGAGTTTAATCTGGAAGATGCCCAATTTTTTTTTTTTGACTTGGACAACTTTGACTAGCAAATGGCATTGCTTCCTAGGCTGCCCTTCAGTGTGAATCTGTTCAACGTACCTTCATAATCAGTACCCGTCATGGCCACAGTATCAGAAGCTGCCACACAATGGGTTTCCTGTTACTGGTGGACAATACATTGGACCACTTGTTTATTTTTTATTTTTTAAAAATATTTATTTATTTATTATGTATACAATATTCTATCTGTGTATGCCTGCAGGTCAGAAGAGGGCACCAGACCCCATTACAGATGGTTGTGAGCCACCATGTGGTTGCTGGGAATTGAACTCAGGACCTTTGGAAGAGCAGGCAATGCTCTTAACCTCTGAGCTCTCTCCCCAGCCCCTGGAACACTTGTTTAATGTGCTATCTACAAGATTAGCAATATGTGGGGAGGGTTTTGCAGGGGTCCACATACGTATGCTCCATATTTCACTGCCATGCATGCTGCTCCCCAGGTGTTGCTGAATGCAAGTGGGTTTCCTAAGAATCCACAATTAGATACTGGAATAGCAAAGGACTACACCCCCGACTGCACAGTCTACCCATCGACAACCTCATTGCTTCTCCTTCCCGAACCCACAGGGAGAGGAACCAGGAACAAGGAACCAGAGTACGGCTTGGCCGGCAGGTGGACAGCATGTGGGCGGACCACAGGCAGGTGGCGCTGGAGAGCCTCTTGGTAGCCCTGCTGCAGAAGCACAGGTGATGGGGGTAGGGAGGAGAAGGGGGGCTGTATGTCACAGGTGAGGGGGGCAGGGAGGAGGCAGATAGATTTCTCTAAGGACTTTAGAGACGTCCTTCCCTCTGGGTTTCTAAGAAAAGCAAAGAAACACCTCTTCGCAGGTGTGAGGTCTACAGCACTCCACCCACCCCAGGCCTCCGGGACAGGGAGGGATGTGTGAGGGGATTGCATGATGGCCACTGCAGTGTGTCCAGTGCAGACCAAGAGGCCAGGCTCGGCGTGTCTTGAAATGTTATCAGTGCTTCTGGTATGGGTCTCAGACCCTGAGTTTTAACGGGTGTCCCAACGAACTGCATTGTGGCGGTATGAAGGGTACACCTCGGATCCCCTGTGAAGTCCATGAACCTATAATGCCCAAGACAAGCCAGCTTTGCCATGCCCAGTGGCTGACCAGAGCAGGCAGAACGCTGTCATGAGAGGCAGAGCTGGCCATGATGGTCATTCCCCGTCTCGGTGGTCCTCACATTTCCACTGGGAGTCAGAGTAGATGGAGAAGTTTCCCTCTTTACAGAAGAGGAAAACTGAAGTTAAGCGGAGGAGACAGGGTGGAAGAGACTAGCCGGTCCAGAAAGGAACGCTGCATTCGACAGCCCGACTGTAAACTGAGCACACGTGCTTCCGGTGCAGTTCTGTCGGGTGCTCCCACAGCAGCCTATAAAACAAACTCAGCTCCATCAGAGCTGGCCATGTGCCCCTTGCCTTCCTTCTGACCTAATTAGACACTCAGAACCATAAAGCTCCCCAGCTTCATTGTCAGGCAGATGATCAGGGTTGGGGGTGGGGAACCAGACTGGAGGCAGGATGCAGGCCTGGACCCCAGGCCTTGCTCTGGATCTCTCTACTCATGATTTCCTCCTCTACAAACAGAGCAGGTGAACTCTGGTGCCTTCTAAGGGGTCAAAGATTAGATCTGTGGGAATATTGCCTCTAAGAATTCCATTCAGGGCTTCTTACCAGGTAATCTCCCTCTGGAGGCCAAAGGAAGACGTCTAAGGCCTGGAGAAATGGCTCAGCAGTCAAGAGCATTGGTTTCTCTTCCAGAAGTCCTGAGTTCAATTCCTAACACCCACATGGCAGCTCACAACCATCTATAACTATAGTCCCAAGGGATCCGATGCTCTCTTCTGGTTTGCAGACACACATACAAATAAAACACCCAGCTACATAAAATCCAAACCTAAGTAAATAAATCTTTAAAACAGAAAGTTCAAGGTCAGCCTGGGCTACTTAGTAAGTTCCAGTCAGTCTAAGATGTACTATGAGACCCACCCACCTCTGCTATCCTTCCTAACAGGAAGCTGCCGATCTGGTTTAGCCATTTTCTCACTTCTGTAGCAGTTGGTCGGTCAGCAGATACTGTGTGTGAAGGCCTAGCCTGAGGGTCAGCTGTGCGCAGATCAGGGGTGGCTTCTCACAGTGTCTGTATCTCACAGAGGCTGTGAGGATCCGCACCTGTTCTTGGGAGGTTACTCATTCAACTTGTGACCAACAGAAAGGTTTGAAGGGTGTGGCACATGTTTGTCCTGTCGAAGGGTCAGAAGTGGTCTCGTCAGAAGGGAAGTGACCAGCCCAGAGTCTCAGTGGCAGCTAGTTAGCAGGACAGGGGCTAAGAGTGGGATTTACATTTCTGTGGCCATGAGCATCTTTCTGGCCACTGCCTCCCACCTCTGAGAACCCAGAAGTTCTGCCCCTGCTTTCTAGAGTCTAGATTAAGTGTCTCTTTCTTTCTGCAGCAGGGATTCCCAAGGATGAAGCCTTCAGCAGAGGCTTGGCCCACCCGTACCCCAAACAACTGGACCCAGTTACTTCCACTTCAGTTTGACTTTCTCCTTCCTCTGTAAATACAATAAAATTCCCTATCCTGATCTGCGTTTCAATTTCCTTTATTGTCCATCTGATTTTTTAATGTGGTTTATGTGGTTGTATCCCAGGGTTAGCATCACACAGCATAAGGACACAGAACAGCTGGAGCTGGAGAACTGGCTCAGACGGTGAAGTTCTTGCTGTGCATGGGGACTTGACTTCGGGTCCTAACGCCTGCATAAAAGCCAGGTGGCACGGAAGTACATGCCTGTGGTCCCAGTTAGGGAGGGGTAAAGAAAGACGCATCCCTGAGGCTCACTGGTCAATCAGTTTAGTCTAGTCTGTGAGTCCCAAGACCCAGTGAGAGACAATGTCTCAGAAAACAGGTGACTGTCCTCGGCTACACAGTAAATTCCAGGTCATTCTGGGATACACACGACATTGTCTCAAAAAAAAAAAGCCATTTTATTATAAGTAAACCTTAAAAATTGACAACTGTAACAAGGTGGTGGCAGTGAACACTTAATCCCACCACTCGGGAGGCAGAAGCAGGAGGATCTCTGTGAGCTTAAGGCTAGCCTGGTCTACAGACAGCCAGGGTTACACAGAGAGACCCCCATCTTAAAAAACAAAAACAGAAACAACAATAAAAACAAACTGTGAAGCCTGGGTGATGGGATGTCCGGAATGATTAAAAGTGTAAAAAATAATCACAGCATTCAAAACTGGATGGGACTCCAACCTCTTGGTTTTCCCAGTCAGCCCAGTTCACTGCCATCAGGAAAGGGAAGCACTTGGCTTCAGTCCTGGCAAGCCAGCAGCCAGGTCTCCCATCTCCCAGCATCAGGGCTATGAAAGACCACCTGCTCCATCCCCCACCCCCACCAGCCCCCAGACTGGGCAAGCACTGCAAAGCCTGGGAAGTGCACAGTCGGAGATCAGTCTGTGGGGTGGAGGAGACCAGAAAAATGGGAAGGCTAGCCCAGAGGGCAGGCGTAGAGGTAGAAGGCAGGGAACCTGCCAAAGTCTGGGACAAAGGAGGAGGTGAGCTGAATGGGAGATCCACACCCTTTCCTTCCTCCCTCCCGGCCCCACCTGCCTAACTCTTTCCCTGCCCTGTCCCAACAAACGCAAAAACTCAGGACTCTATCAACTTTCAATTAGTTTTTCAAATGAAATAATGACCGCTGAGAACAAAGCTACTTGTGGGTTTTGAGGTGAATGCAATTACAGAGGGCAAAACCACTGTAGCAACCCCTGCCTTTATCACCATTAGCAGAGACACTGACTGCTTAAGACAGCTTCTCTCCATAGAGGAGCTGGGAGCTCCCCACTCCCGAGGGGCCCTACTTAAGACTGAGGGCTATTTTTATTGCACTAAAGATGTTTTCTAATCAATGGAGGACTTGTCTCTTTCATGTTTGTATTAACTTGGAGCTCCCAGAGAGGCTTCCTCCATTGCTCCCTAGAGCTGCCTTTTGGAGGGGGCAGAGCCCTGCTTACTGACAAGGCTGCCCACCAACTCTACGACTGGTACTGGGTCACATACCCAGGAGGCAGCAAAGCCAGGGACTGATGGCTGTGGGAAGGGGCATGCTCTTTGTGGCTGTAAGACTTCAGGTCCCTCAGAACTGGGAGCTGGGACATCAAGTGACTTAAACTATCATGTACAGGGCTGGAGAGATGGCTCAGTGGGTAAGAGCACTGATTTCTCTTCCAGCGGACCCAGGTTCAAGTCCCAGTACTCACATGGCAGCTCACAGCTGTCTGTAAATAACTGTCTGTAATTCCAGTTCCAGGGGACCCAACACCCATGACAAAACACCAATGCACATAAAACAAAACAAAACAAAAACCTATCATGTACAGGTAGACTTGGAACAAACTGCTCACTGGGCTTCTGTAACAGGGTCCAGAATATCATCATCACGACACAGGGGCTCTTTATTTATGGTGGGGACACACCACATTGAAACCTGGGTAACCATCAGAAAGTAAAAAATACAGTCACGGGCTGTGCCTGGTGGTTCATTTTATAATCCGGTACTTGGGAGACTGAGGCAGGAGCGTTATGAGGTCAGCTTGGGCCACACAGTGGGACCTTCTCTCTCTCACTTGGTTTTTTGAGGTAGGGTCTCTGTGTAGACCTGACTGTCCTGGAACTCGCTCTGTAGACCAGGGTGGCCTCAAACTTGCAAATCCACCTGTTTCTGTCTGGGATTAAAGGCGTGCGCCATCACAGCTCAACTTGGACCTTGTCTCAACAAAGAAACATTTCAGTCCTGATTTAGGTAGGGAGAGGATTCAGTCGTAGGTGTAAAGTGTGCTAGCTGTGAGAGCAGCAGGAGTCCAGTTAGAACCCAGTGCCGAAGAAACCGCCAGATTCTTACAATCCCACTGCTGGGGAGGAGCGAGGTGGACCTCAGGGGCTCAGTGGACAGCCACGCCCACTCATCCGGCTTGGAGTTAAAGTGGTTTTGAGCTGCCCCGTGTGGGCGCTGGAAACGGAATTTAGGAGTCCTCTGCAAGAGCAGTACGTGCTCTTTATCATAGCCTTCTCTCTGGCTCCCCTAAGTCTAGGTTTTAAAATATGAAATCTCTCAGAAAATAATTTGTGCGAGTATGAATGTGTGTGCATGAGGACCAGGGGTCAGCTTCAGGTGTGTTGTGTGTGTGAATGTGTGTGCTTGGGGACCAGGGGTCAGCTTCAGGTGTGTTGTGTGTGTGAATGTGTGTGCTTGANGTGTGTGTGAATGTGTGTGCTTGGGGACCAGGGGTCAGCTTCAGGTGTGTTGTGTGTGTGAATGTGTGTGCTTGAGGGTCAGGGTCAGCTTCAGGAGTGTGTGTCTGTGAATGTGTGTGTGCATGGGGGTCAGGGGTCAACTTTAGGCATCATCTACCTTGTTTTTGAGACCTCTTCTTGCTGGCCTGGGCTCAATGACTATGGTAGGAGCTCTGAGGATTTACCTGTCTCTGCTTCTCCAGTGTTGAAAGCATACTCACTGTTTAGCCATGGGTACTGGGGTCAAACTCAGGTTCTCAGGCTTAGACTACAGACATTTGATGCACAGAGCCATTTTCCTATCCCAAAGTCTCAAGTTTTAAATGTTAGCATCTATTAACTATTATCTATTAACTAGCATGTATAAAAGAAAATACTTAAAAGTCTCTGGGTTGCAGCCTTTGGGAGAGGCAAGGCCTCCAACTGCAGAATCCCTGTTAGAACTATCCTAGAGTTCCAGGCTCTCCTTCCCCTACCAAACCCCAATTTCCTTATCACAGTAAAATCCAGTTAGCCTAGAAAGCAACCTCTACACCCCAAAGTTAATAAAGATTCTGAGATATAGCTCTGTCTAGCCCTGATCTCATATTCAGCCTGAGTGGATTACAAATGGGTACCATCATGCAACATACCACTTTTCAGTAGCATTAAAGACAACGGGCCAAATTTTAGCCAGGCAGTGGTGGTGCACGCCTTTAATTCAGAGGCAGGTGGATCTCTGTGAATTCAAGGCCAGTCTGGTCTACAATAGCTAGTTCCAGAACAGGCTCCAAAATCCTGTCTTGAAAAACCAAAAAACAGCAATGGGTCCAATTCTAGTCATATACATTTGTTCTTTTTTTTTTTTTTAAATAATTTATATTTTATGCACATTGGTATTTTGTCTGTATGTATGTTTGTGTGAGGGTGTCAGAATCCCTGGAACAGAAGTTACAGACAGTTGTGAACTGTTCTGTAGGTGTTAGGAATTGAACTTAGGTCCTCTGAAAGAACAGTACTCTTAACGCCTGAGCCATCTCTCCAGCCCCTTATATATTTGTTCTTAAATATTGCTCCACCAGTGTCTGTCTCCCACCTCACTGCAGGAATGCTAGGGTAACCGATTTTTACCAAGTTGTAAGGTCTACGGTTTCAACTAGAGTCCCTCCAAAATTATGCTGAAAGAAATCCCCAATGAGCTACATGAATAGGTGGGGCAACTCGCACAAGTGCGTGGATTAATACCTTTATTCAAGGGCTAGTTATCAGCTTGTTGTCATTTTGTCCCTTCTGTCACTGGGAACACTGAGACAGCACCAGCATCATCTAGAGGGAACAGGCTCTCTTACTGAATGCCAAATGTTCCAGTGCCTTCGAGTTATAGTTCCCAGGACTGTAAGAGCTATTTATCTATCTTACTAGTTATATATTATTTATCTATCTACCTATTTTACTGTTTATACATCATCTATATTACTGCTTATAAATGATCTATTTCACTGTTTCTGAATTACCAACCTACTACATGTTATTTTGTCACAGAAGAACTGGACGGAGGCAGTCAGTTTTCTTTTTGGAGACAATTCCAAGCCTAAACATTCAAGGCTAAAGTCTAGAGCAGGTCCTTGTGGTTGAACACAAAGGATGGCTCCTATGAAGTGCTCATTGCTGGAGCAGAAAGGACGCAGGCTTTTCTAGGCCACTCTCAGTACTGCTAAGAAAGGTGAGCAGGACCAAAGACTGCTGAGACACTAATAACCCAGCCCCAGCTACACCCTCACATTGCACACTCTAGGCTCCGTGAACGGGATAAACTCTCAACCAGACCTCTGTCCTATCACCATTCTCTTTATTCCAAAGTACATGAATTACAGATTTCAACCTTTCTGTCTAACATCTGGGTAGTCTGGGACATTCACAGCATCTTGCCAGGCATCATGACAAAGGGACAGACAATCTGGGCCCAAACACATCTGCTCTGTAAAACAGAAAGTGGAAAACAAGTGAAAGTGTAGCCACAGCTCGACTTCTTTCTCTCTTTTTAAATAACAGACTTTTTCACTTTCTGTTTGTTCCCCTCATTCCTCTCTTTGCACTATGAATCGCCTTCACTCCTGTTCAACAGCCACTTCAGGTCTTCAACCTTCTGGAACTAGTGTGCTGTTCTGGAAGAAAAGAAAGACACAGTCACTGATGGTTTCCACTGGTGGATATGGTTCCTAAGTGGGACAAGGAGATCAAGTTATTCTCCTACTGGAGATGTTCCTGACAGGGGGATGGACCTGTATCTACTGGTTCCATTTATATAGGCCTCATTTCATTTCAAAAAATAACTGATGGAAGCAAACTTTACAACTGAGGAAGGAGCATGAGGAAGGAGAGATGAGGTAATTCCAGGCACACCCTCACAGTACAGGCCGAAAGACGAGAGAGTTCAATCAGAAAAAGAGACAAGTTTAATCCTGCCTACAGACTCAGCAGCTAACCTTACAGAATGAGTATGAAAAATGGTACTTGGCTCAGAAAAACCACTGCTTTCCTTTCTTTTCATTGCTTTCTTTCTCTCTCTCTCTCTCTTTTTCTTTTTGGTATGTAGGCTCGTTTGCTCGTTTGTTGGTTTGTTATGGTGGGGTATTTTTGGTTTGTTTGTTTTGTTTTTGAGATAGGGCCTTGTTATGTAGCTCAGGCTGGTCCCCAACTTGTACTCCTCAGCCTCCTGAGTGCTGGGATGTGCACTTCTTGGATGAAATGAGAATCTCTCTGCCACTTTCTTCCTACCTTCCCCTGACTCTCAGAGCTGTGGAAGCATGAGAAAAGAAATTGATAATCCAAGCAGAATGCAGCCAGGAGGTGAGAGCAGCAAGCACACGGCAGCAGGAGCGGACACTATGTCCTCGGTGGGCAGTGGAGTCATGGTGAATACTGGAGAGATTATGTCTGTCTCACAGAATGGCAGACTGCAAACCAATTGCTAAAGCAGTTCCCAGGAGAGTACACAGGCACAGTGTTGGCTCCTAAGGACCAGAGTGTATGCCACTAATTCTTTGCTCAGAAATTCCTAACACTAGGGTGTGTGTCTGGTAATGTCCATGCTGGAAGGACAGCAAAGGTATGAAATGAGGTGGCACAGTTAACAACCCTAGACCTTGGCAGGAACTGAGATCATCCATTATACCTACTCAATACGTGACCCCAGCCGGCAGCACTAAGCCATGGGGTGGGGGGGTAAACCTGTACACTTGGTCCTAGCACCCACAAGTCCCAAAGGCTCCAACAGTCAGACTCGCGCAGCAGGAGGGTCAGAGTTTTCAAAGTCAGAGTAATGAATGAAAAAACTCAACAAGTTGCAGAGGACTAGTTCTGAAGGCAAACACCTAAGAGCAACTAAAATTTAGGGCACAACTGAATGAAGAGGGCCAGGACACAAGGGTGGTGGGAGGGACAGCCCACACAGGTACAGGGAGAGCCGCTTGGACTGCAATGGGCCTATCTTACTGAGGCATGACTACATGCTTATTTTTGTTTGTTTATTCATTATTTATCTAGCCACAGTGTCTCCTATAGCCCGGGAGATATTAAACTCCTGGTCCTCTTGCCTCTGCCTTCCAAATGCTGAGATTACAGAGGTAAGCTACCATGTCTGGTACTACACATTGCTTAAACCTGGGGGAGAGGGGGAACAAAAAACAAAAAAAGTCCCAACCCCCTAAAAATGCCACTTTCTGTGTTACAGACAAGGTGACCCAGCTTATACTCACACTGCATTGAGAAAGCTCTAAACCCTCTGTTTTTACTGACTTTTCCTATTTTCAGAGGATTAAAACTTTGGTGTGCTGGGATCTGCTTCCTTTCTTTGTCAAGAAAAGCTATTTCCAAGGTAAGGAATAAAAGGAGACATGATGTGAAAATTAAAATACCTCTGTCCTACCTGTGATTTAAGGCAAAGGTCAGCCAACTATGTCACACAGGCCCAACCCAGCCCACCTCCAGGCGAGGGAGATGGTGCTACTGGGTGACAGCCATGCTCCATGGGTCTCCATGACAGTGGTGGACTGAGGGGGATGAGTAGTTGTTGATATCCCAGACAGAAGTCTAAAACAGCATAGGCTCCTCATCTACAGGAGCAGATCCATGAAACAGCACCCTGCCTTTGCTCCGGTCCTCACTGACTGTCTTTTCAACAAGAGTCCCCTGAAAGACAACAGCTGTGTGCCACACCCTGAGGTCCAGGCATGATTCTGCTATTGGCTTTGATCCATGGTTATCAGTCACTCACAATCAAATCATGTCGTTCGGCCAAGTAGAAATTAGTGTTTATGGGAAGGCCCAGAAGTAGTGACAAGGTGTGCCAGGAGTTGCCATGGGACCATTGTTTAGTGAATCCACAAAGTCTCGGTGGATAAAGAAGCCCAAATTAGACTTGTCTTATCCTCGACTCTTGTTCTCACACAGGGTTATTGTATATCCACTAGAATCCCATGGAGAAATTGCCCTGGGTCAGTCACAACCTCATCCAGCAAGTTGTAAAAGGGCCTCAGAATTCAGCCTGGTGTAGGGAATGGTGGGGAGGAATGAGTGGGCTGAAAACGGGACAGTAACTAGCATGCAGGAGGTGGGGCAGAGAGGAAAGGGAGCCTGCTCCTGGGACGAGCCACCCTTCATCTTTACCGTAGTGTCCTATATTTTGCCAATCTACTGCTCTGCTCTGCAGCGATCCTGCCAAAGGAAAGAGGGTTTGAGAATCAAGAAAGGACAGTGAGAGAGAAACAAGCTGAGGACACACATGGTAAACCCAACCAGAGCCCTTGTCAAGGTCTTCTTTCCCAGGCAGCACTGTCAAACTTGTAAGGGGGCTGAGAGGTCAGGGAGCCATTTCAGGTAATGAAAGTCATGGTTCTTCCCAGCAAGCACACACAAGTTGGGATTCACAGCAGAAACTCCTGCTGCATGGACTCTACAGGGAATGGTTTCCTCACACTGCTCTCCCCATGACTTTGCTGGTCTGGAAACTATGGACAATTTCCAGAGAAGAAAGAAGTTAGCAGAGTCCAGCTTTCTGCTCTTTGGGAGCCCAGACTGGCTGCTGCAAGGGAACAGTGTTCTGCTTGGGAAAAACAACCAAGCCCTGGCCTTTTCTAGATGCAAAGCACAGTGGCAGAGAGTGAAGCAGCTGGGGTTGCCGAGGGCAGCTCTGATGGGACCCAGTCTAGCACAGGGAAGTCAGGAATGTTTGCACAGGAGCTCACGGTGAGGTACTCAAAAGCTTACAATGAGATCCCACCCTGCCCAGTCATCAGTGGTCTCCTTGATCACACCCCTCTTGAAGCACAGATCTAACTGGCAGCCTGTTTAAGGGCATGCTGCTGAGTTCTATTCTGCCAGCGTAAGTCCCAGAGAGGAGAAAGCAGGGTGCGTTTGAAAATGATTTCTTTCAAAAGTGAAAGCAATTCTGACCTTTTCTTATTGGCCTTTGCGTGACTGAAATCAGTCAGGTTCTAATAAAGTCAAATCAATGAGAAACACCTATGTGACATTTAAATTTGCCTCCAATTCTGTTCTGAAAGTCAAGCTGCCACCACGTCAAGGTCTGAGCATTTGTTTGCCTTTCAGGTTGTCCGATTCCTGGGTAGCAGTGTGAGCTGCTGCCAAGCCTACATAACTGCTGAGGGGAAGAACACAAACCTATGGGTGGGAGGAAGAGCTCTGGCACCACCCAGAGCCCCAGAGGTGCCACTCTGGGGTTACAGGAGGAGGGCAGGGTAAGAAGGATTCTCACACAGCCAGCAAGTTAACAGCTTTTCACCACATATCTAACACACTTTAAATGCAGTTATTCTCCCTTTTCTAATGTGTAGGACGCTGTGACTTTAACATCTATGACTGGTCACTAAGGTTACTTTCTTCTTTAAAAGACCCGATTATGGCTTTTCTAACAGGCTGGATGAAGGTGTCAGACTTGCCCCTAATGATGCCAATCATTCTGCCACATACCTTTGTGGTCTCAGAGCTAGGCTGTCAGTGCCTATACAAATAGCTCTTATCCCATCCTGGAGCTTGGTCCGTCCCCAGCCTTACCTCTTGACTGCCTGCTGGGCCAGCATTCGATTGCCAGCCAGAAAAGTCACAGTGCCCAGGACAGCCAGGTACTTCAGGGTCTGGAACATGTTGAGCTGAGTCCAGTAGACATACATGAGCCCCAACATTGCTACAAAAAGTGTCATCACATCCAATTAAACAAAGCACTGACAACGGCGAAGAGAGGAAGGACGGGGCCTGTTGTGTCATAAAGATCAGCATTTCTAGGCAGTTTTTATGTTTAACCCTTTTATCTCAACAGCAGAAAGTAGATGACTCAATATCCTTGTTTTTCAGCCTTGTTTACCAAGAAATCTAGAGGTAAAAATCTGATATCAGCTACCTTACCTCTCTCTGAGCTACAGGCTCATTCCAGTCTACTTTCTGCCCCCTTCGTGTTGGGCTATGCCTTTATAACACTTGAGATTATTTTATATTTCAAATTGTTAATAAAAATATTCATGACATAAACCAATGAGTCATTTACTTTTCATTAGAACCACAGCAAGAACGATTTGCCACTGTAGCTAGGATATGAGCAAAGAGTCTTAGAAAGGCTCAGTGGAAAGGGCTCAGAAAGACCCAGGCCCCGAGAGTCCTGGGTTTTGTACAGGCTATGGCCTTACTAGCTTGTAGTTCTCAGAGACCATATTCTCTTACCATCAAATGGACCATAGTTCCTGCCCCAGTCCCTCCCATCAGGGTTGAATAATGAGAATCAAACGAGGAAATACATACAAAAGCACACAGTCATGAAAACTCATGGTCCTAAATACATTTCTATTCAGGTCTTGCTCCTAGTCTGACCCAGGAGAGCTGTCATTCAAGTACAGTAACTAAGTGGGGGAGAAAGGTCACCCTGCCAGATCTGCTCAGGATGACAGATGAACTACCACAGGGATGCTTAAGTATTTTTAAGGTCATGGACCACTGTGAGAATCTGATCAAAGTTACAGTCTCCCTGTCCTCAGAAAAATACAGACGCACATTTTCCTGGATGTCAAGAGATCCCATGGAGCACTTAAGTAGTCATGCTCCACAGATGCAGAGATGGTGACTTCTTGGATAGGCAAAGGAATTAAAACACTGAACTTTCCAGTGAGATGCAAAGGCTTGTTAACACTTGCTGACCTGGGAATTTACTGCCTGTTACGTTTAGGTTGTTTAGGATCTACACCCTCAGAGAACAATGAGAAGAGTGCGTCTGACAGAGGAAGGGACTGTTTTCTATTACTGTCCAGAGAGAGCCGCCAGCAAACATAGAGATGGATGTGGTGCAGAAGAGAATCTTTGGAAACTGTATTAAATGCTCTTCATCCAGGAGGATGTCTCAGTGTAAAGACATGTTAAGTGAGTAATCTGGGAATGAACAGGGCTATTAAGTGAGGGCAAATGGTTTGCCACAGCCCCTCCAGTACAATGAGGCCCAATATAGAGTGGCAGCTGCTCTAAGCTGATGGGCCAAACAGTTTTATCATCATATTAACTGTCCTAAAAGGCCAAGAGGAAGAGGGAAATGTTATGCTATTAAAGTCATTATAGTTAATAGGTTGTGGACCTACTTAATAGGGCTTTTTCGTGGCAGGCAAAATGTCCGAGGAGGTTAAATGGAATTAGCAGCCTGGGGCACTTACCAGCGTGTCCCAGGTGAAAGATAATTGTGCTAGGAGCAAAAGTGAAGTTGGAGATATTGGCTCCAATCCGGATCCACTGAATGATGGAGAAAGAAATGAAGATTAGAAGATGAAAGAATTATATGAGACATGGAATAGTTCTATACTATGCCTGCACTGATCCAACAGCAAGTAGCACAGCTTCAAAGTTCACACACACTAAAAAGACAAGAATTTTCCCAGGCAACAAATACCCTATTCTGAGTCCTTAGGAAGAACCGTCCCTTCTTTCTGAAAGGTAGAGGAGTAGCTGCTCTCAACTATGCTTGGGTAACTCCAACCTGAGCACCATTTTCAATGTTGGCAAACTCTTCTATTTTAAAAAAGGCAAAACCATGGAACCTAAAGGTCAGAAGCTACATTGATGAGGAAGTGACCGATACTTCCACTAAGTTCTCTAGAGGTTGGTACCATAAGCTATAGGCAGCAGAAACATGTCCTCATAATGGACTTCGTGCCTTCTGAAACTCCATCACCCCAATACAAGGACACCCACATCCCAAGCCTCTTTATGAAAGTCTGTGGCGTGCTTTCTAGATTTAATCACTTTCCTTTGTTGAAAATTAACCAGTTAATTTAAAACATAGGTAGCCTGTAAAAAAATACTACCTAAAATTTTGTTTTTTGTTAGGCCAAATTCTTTGAACTTTAAGGTTAGGTACCTATGCTTATGATTTTCAGAGAAAAAAAGAAAACAAATCTAATTGGTTAAAATATATAAACTGAGTCTGGCATGGTGGTGTATGTATTTAATCCCAGCACTCTGGAAGCAGAGGCAGGTGATCTCTGTGAGTTCAAGGCCAGCATAGTCTACATAACCAGTTCTAAGACAGTCTCCCCCCCTCCCCTGCCACAAAAAATATATAAAACAGGTGTAATGGCGTGCACCTTTAATCCCAGCACTCAGGAGACAGAGGCAGGGGGATCTCTCTCTGAGTTCCAGGTCAGTCTGGTCTGCAGAGCGAGTTCCAGGACAGACAGGACTACACAGAGAAACCCTGTCTCAAAAAAACCAAAACCAAACATACATGTATCTATATGTGTATGCACACACACACACATGCACGTGCAATACTATTAAAATTAGGAATTGCCTTCCACTACAAACTCCAAGTCTCCTCCTCAAGGTAACTAATATTAATACAGTTTTAAAAACTTTTTCACAAAGAGGACTACACTAAATATACTTACCTAACTCCTTGCCCACCTCTTCCTGTAACACTGTTGGCATCAGTGTACAGATCTATCATTCTGCTATCTGGCACACCGTTCCATTGTGTGGGCAGACTAATTAACACTGCTTCTAAGTGGACTTTCAGTTCTTTCCAGTTTCATGCTCCCATGAAATCTGGGATGTATAGCTTGTTCTCCATTTTTCAAGCGATCAACACTGACCTCGATGTTGCTCTCATCAGCATTCCCCCAGAGGATCTCAGACTACACTTCTGTCACTGTCAGCAGCTGGTAGGAATTTTCTCATGCTTTCTTTAATGGATGGGTTTATTTAGGGCACTATGTATGGTTATTCTAAACTTTCTGACTGGACCCCTCCAGAGCTTGCTTAGGCCAGAAGACAAAGACTCTTTTTCCTAGAGCCAGACACACTGTCCATGCTAATTAAGGTGACTCACCAGTGCAAAGAGCAGGAGCAAGGGCGAGAGAATGAGGGCTGTGAACGTGTTGGACACCACTGTGGGGGGCCTCTTCTCAGGCTCTCGGAACAGGTGCTGACAAGAGAAGACACACCAGGAAGTTTCAGGATGGGCCCTCTCTTCTCAGCAGGGGCTGCTCGTGTACCAGCAACCAAATGTCCAGCAACGAGGAGAGGAAATAACTTCTAGAGGCTAAACCTTGGGTTGGTTTTATGCCTTTTCTCAAAGGTGGCTTTGATCCCACAGGTCTCTCTTCCTATTCTGGCTCCAGATAGAATACGATCAGCCTTTCTACCTCAAAGAATCACTGTCTTTTAGAGGTTGGACAGTCAAGCGCCACCTGGCTTGTGTCAAAAAGGAGAATCAGGCCTAAGGATGGCTTTGATGTTACACCCAAGGAGGATTCCGGGCTTCACAACGTTTCTCTGTTCCTAGGCCATGCTACTTGGTCAACTAACAGTAACTCCTCCTCCTCACCCTTAAAATTTAACAGGGCCTCATTACAGGTAGTCTATACTCTTAACTCACTCTTATTTCCCAGCCTTGGCTCTACAGATGGTCTGAACAGACCCCCTCCCCAGCTCTGCTAACTCCTAGAGTTAAACCAGAAAGCTGGCTAGCATACCTCTGAGACTTGTCTTTTCCTGAGCAAGCAGGCAGGGAATCTGATTAGCTCACCTCAACAGCACGAGCTAGCACAAGCAGCAGTGATCTACTTAGGCCCAAAGACATGTCTGGCCTTGAGACTAATGGCGTGTTACTCCTTGCCTCAGTTTCTAGGTAAAGAGATGGGAGTAGAGACAGCATCACTCTGCTAGGCTTGTAATGATCCCGTGAGGAACAAATGAGCTTTAACACTGTGCGCTCCTAGCTTTTCAAACATCTGTCCTCCAATGTCTAACTGCAGCCGCTTTTCCACTTGACAGTGACCAGCCAGCACAGCTCCATGAGAAGGCAGCTCTGCTTCAGGCTCCAGACCCTAAATTTTCATCCTGGCTCCTCTTTTGCAGACACTGCTGTTAAGGGGTTGCCAATGCTGTCTTTAGTGGTTGCTGCCACATGGTCTATCCCACAGATCACCCAGCCTCCTTCAATGTCACAGATAATGCTGCTATGCGCCTCTATTTTGCATTCCTAAACAACAGCAGAGAACATAAGGGTTTAGAAAGAACCCTTCTACCCTGCTCCTTGAGCACTTGTCCTTCATTTCAGTGGTTGGAATTCATGACCCTCTTGCCTCCACCTTGCCAGGGTTGGGATATGGGTATGGGCCACAACAAATGGCCACTGTTTATTATTTTAGCAGTGCAATGAGAGTACGGAGCCTGTGTTTCACACTTCACGCTCACTCAAGCGGGCTCCATGCTACTACGCTGACTGAATCTCAGTCCACCGAATGACCCACTTCACTTCCTTGACAACTTTGTGTTTATTCTATGAAGGGTTTCAGAGGCACTTCAATGTCTTTCTTTTCTTTTTTTTTTTTTTTAAATATTTATTTATTATGTATACAGTATTCTGTCTGCTTGTATGCCTGCAGGCCAGAAGAGGGCATCATTACAGATGGTTGTGAGCCACCATGTGGTTGCTGGGAATTGAACTCAGGACCTTTGGAAGAGCAGGCAATGCTCTTAACCACTGAGCCATCTCTCCAGCCCCTGTCTTTCTTTTCTTATCCATTTTGGTCCTCACAACATCCCATGGGCTGGGCTGGGTAGAATGTGCTTATTTTGTGGAACACAAGTGGCCTGAGACAGACAAGGACCTGCCCAGGGTATTAAAGCCCTGCTTGCCCATGAGTTTTCCAATACTTTCAGTTGGAAGGTGGGACTGATAACTTGCCCCCGCCCCCAACTTCCAGAGACGCAAAATTTACACCATAAAGTATCATGCAAATAGGCCAAAGGGCTAGAGCCACTGCCCAGAAGTTTGTTGCTCTCTCCCTGGGTCCACCTCGACTCTGGGCTGGTGAGTGAATCACACCTTTGGAATATACCTGAATTTCCTGCTTTGGGGTAAAAAGGTTCTGGGACAGGACAGTGGAGGGAGCTTCTTCTTCAGGGAACTTGATGACCACATCAGCCTGAAAAACAAGAACAGCTTTCAGAGGCACAGTGTGAGAAAAGGCGGAAGCCATGACTGAAAAGGCTCTCTGTAATCCAGTCACTTCTCATCCATCAGCTGACAAACAGAGTCAGTGACAATCTCAAGAACAAACCTAGCATTTGCTGAAAGTGCCTTTTAGATCACGGACGCCAATTTCCCACCAGAACAGTGGGAAATCCCCCAGAGCTGCACAATCTGAAAACCCCAGCTGGTGTACCGGAGGCGACAGCTGTAATCACAAACTGCCAGGTGTCCCAGCAAGTGTGATTTAACCGCATAAAAAAATGAAAATATATTCTTGTACAAAAGTATCTTCAAGTCCTGGAGAAAAGGAATCTTGAAAATATCAGAAAAAAAGGAGGCTACCCCTTCATCCTGCATGAAGAACAGCCCTATCTGACTGCTGTATCTGCCCCCTACCATTTTCCCACCCCATCACTTCAAATTCAAGGCTCAGAAAAACCGAAGCCTTCATGTCCCTGACAGCACAACGAGCTTCTTGGGAGGCTGTTTCTCAGCATGTGTTCCCAGATGCTACTCCAGGAAGCCCTGTGATGCCTCCATTCCTTGCTCCAAAGCTGCTTTTTGATATTTCTATCATTAGAACTATCAAAAGGCCTCGAAGAGTCATGTAACCTGACTATAATCATATAATTGCTAGACATTATTTATTAGCATTCTGCATTTCACCACTCACTGCCCTCTTCTTTCAAGGTTATAACAGATCTCAAAGGCCAAGACCATATTTCTTCATCTATGTATCCCCCACAGTGCCTTGATGTAGTGAGTAAACCTCTGATAGATTATAGAAGTCTTGGACTGTGTATATTTAATTCATTTGATCAATACTTATGCATCCAGTCTGTGCTAAGCCACAGAGCGTGACCTCTGTACAGAAGAATGTAGGACCTAACAGCAAGGCTGCAGTGTGAGGTGCAGCATAGCAGCCCCCACCTGCACACCTAGCAGGCACATACCACATTCCAGAGGATGGGGTTCTTCAAAGTAGCATCTCCAATGATTAAGTAGAGTGTGTAGGTGCCAGAGGCAGAGTCAAACTCGATCTTTCTTTCAGAGGTGTCCAGTTCAAACTTATACACATTCTTGTTATCCGGCTCAGCAACAAACACCACTTCCTGGCCAGTCTTCTGGTTATGAAGTCGAACAAATGTCTGGAGAGAACAAGAAAGCCACCTTCCACCTGACCATCTCAGAACTCCCTGTGGGCCCAACACGGGAGTAGAGTGCTACTCCTTTGTTATAGTGGGAGCTCTGAACTGCTCCTGAGAGGGGAAGGAGCAGCCACCCCACCCTAGTTCCTACTAGGAAAGACAACTTTTTGCTTGAACAAGGAGAGGAACTGAACTTAGGAGTCCAGTCAATGCTTAGTGACTGGGAGGCTGAATGCCCAGTTTGTGATAGTTTGCCCTCTGCTGCTGCAGTTTCTTCTGGCCAGTTTGCTGCCCAATTAACTTCTTCACCAGAGGGTGAAGAGAAGGGAGATGAAGGGGAACTGCAAGAGGATCACTTTCAATTTCCCAGGTTTCCAGCGGCAATGAACACTCTGCTATTGATAGATAACAAGGCAGAGTTCTAATGGGAACAGAGTAGCCTGGTGTCACAGAGCCTGGTCCTGAAGACAGTGACCTGGCTCACTTAGTAGCTGAATAGGTTGCTTAACCTTCTTGTATCCTGACTTCTCTATCTTTAAGGCACAAACATTTACTTCCTGGGGTGCACTTGTGTGTAGTGCAGTGCCTGGTGAGTAAGAGTCACCCAGCAACCAAGCAACTGTAGCTGCCGAGCCTTAGTACAGTGGGTCTGGGTCTCATCAGTTATGGCACAAGAAACTAAGATCTGCTGCAAGCGTGTGTTAGAACTTCAACAACATTTAATATCCATGCAAGGCTTTCCTTTCAAGGGCATCAAGACAAAGAACTCAACAAGACAAGAGGTTGGCTACAATTCACAGGTTTAAGGCAAGAGCATTAAATGAGTTGCCTTAGGGACACAGCTAGAGCTGGACCTGGACACAAAGCAGAAATCTCATTTGTGATTCCACACATCAAATTACTGAAGGAAGGGAGGCCGCAATGCAGAGCATCCTAACTACGATCAATCTTGTCTGGTTAGGGTGGGGCACCCCTACTGCCATACTCAACTTCAAGATGTCACTCCTACAGGAGAGGCCACTTAAGCACAAATATACAAAGAACCTGGGAAAATTCAGACAAAGCCTCATTCCTTCTATTTTCTTGCCCTACCTCCAAGCCCTCCCAATTTGTTCTTCTGCTTTCTTCTCTTCATTTCTTCCTGGTGCTATGTGGTTGGCAAATGTACTTCAAGGAAAAAAACTAGGAAATGCTGACGGGCTGAAATCCTTTTTTTCTTTTTCTTTTTCTTTTTTTTGGTTTTTCTCAAGAAAGCATTTCTCTGTAACAGCTCTGGCTGTCCCAGAACTCACTTTGTAGACCAGGCTGGCCTTGAACTCAGAGATCAGCCTGCCTCTGTCTCCCAAGTCTTGGGATTAAAGGCTGTGCCACCACTACCTGGCATGAGAAGCTAATGTTCTTAATAGTCAGTATGGGCACAGGCCCTGGCTAAACTGCCTGGAGTTTGGGAGGAAAGAAGGGTAGAAACAACAGCTAGGACTGTGGTCCTAGGGGCGCAGGTACAGCACCTACAGCCACAAGGAACAGGGTCTGCAAGGAAACCCACTTCAGTGGTTCACTGGTTCTTGCTAGCATATCAGTACAATACACCGAACAAAGCCCATTTTGACAATGCTTTTCAGTATTCAAAATATTTACCTAAAATTCTCTTTGTACAATACCTAACATATATGTGACAGAGTCAAGAGCAGCTCTTGTGGACTGAGGGTCAAGAGATGGGAAGTTGGAGGAGGACAAGGGGATTTCTGGGGAAATGGTTTAAAAGTCTTTTAAGCTCCTTGAAAAAAAAACTTTATTGTTGTGTGTGAGAGAGAATGATGTATACACGGGAATGCATGGCACCATGTGTTTGGAGGTCAGAGGTTAACCTTGTGTAGTTGTTTATCTTCCAGATTTATGTGGGTTCTAGGAGGGATCTCAAGTTGACAGGCTTGTGTAGCAAGAGCCTTTACCTACTGAGCCATCTCGCTGTCCCTTTTAAAAGCTCCTTTAAGGGCTGGAGAGATGGCTCAGAGGTTAAGAGCACTGACTGCTCTTCCAGAGGACCTGAGTTCAACTCCCAGCAACCACATGGTGGCTCACAGCCATCTATCATGAGATCTGGTGCCCTCTTCTGGCATGCAAGCATACATGGAAGGAATGTTGTATGCATAATAAATAAAAAAATCTTAAAAAAAAAAAAACTCCTTTAAGTCCCAAGTTTAAATTCTAAGCATTATGAAACTGTTATCATTAAAAGAACCCTCTCCTCCTTTGTGGTTGTTGTTACTGTTTTTGGTTTTTCAAGACAGGGTTTCCTGTGTAGCTCTGGATGTTTTGGAACCAGGAGGGCCTTAAACTCACAGAGATTCACCTGCTTCTGCCTCCCAAGTGCTAGGATTAAAGGCATGCACTGCTACTGCTCAACTAAAAGTAAGTGGTTTTTAACAGGGCTTCAGTAGCAGAAGAACCTCTTCTACCGCTAGATGGATGCAGCAGAGCTTAACAGGATAGGGGAGAAGAGCAAGTATTTAAACATGGGGAAGTGGGGGCTGTAAAGATGGGTAAAGCATTGATGCGCAAGCAAGGAAACTGAAAGTGAGATCCCCGGAACCCGCGTAAGAGCCAGATGGGCATGATGATCCACCTATCACCCTAACAGGAAATCCCTAGAGTGAGCCAGGTGGGCAGAGCAGCTGAAACAGCAAGCTCCAGGCTTGTGAGAGACCCTGCCTCAGGACAGTAACAGAGGAAGACACTCAATACTGATCTTGAACCCCAACATGTACTCATACACATGTGAGCATACATACAAACACCCACACATATACATGTACAAAAGGGGAGGAAGGGCCAAGTTCTGGGATTACAAGTAAAATTTTAAGAACTTGAACAATATGAAGAGATGGCTCAATGGTTAACCCACACAGGGGCTTACATTTGTCTGCAGTCACTGTTTTAGGGAATCTGATGCTCTTGCCTGGCCTCCACTGGCACCAGGCACCTGAAGGCAAAATACTCATTCATATAAAATTTTTAAAAAATTTAAATTAAGGGGGCAGGAGAGATGGCTCAGTGGTTAAGAGCATTGCCTGTTCTTCCAAAGGTCCTGAGTTCAATTCCCAGCAACCACATGGTGGCTCACAACCATCTGTAATGAGGTCTGGCGCCCTCTTCTGGCCTGCAGACATACACACAGACAGAATATTGTATACATAATAAATAAATATTTTTAAAAAATTTAAATTAAAATACATAATGCCTCCTGTTTTTATAATATAAAATAGACACAAACTTGAAACGCTATTTTTTAGAGTTCCAAAATAGAAAATCTACTTTGGCAAGAATAACAAACATTTTAGTTTTTGGTTTTTTTTGACTAGGTTTTCCATTTTTTTTCAAAGTTGTTTTAAGCCAGACAGTGGTGGCATACTGTTTGATCCCACCACGTTCGGGAAGCAAAGGTAGGCTTATCTCTGAGTTCCAGGACAGCCAGGCCTCAGAGAAATCCTGTCTTGGAAACAAATAAAACAACAGCCTTGCCCCCTCCCCAAATTGTTTCAAAAATATTTTTTTTTTAAAAGTCCTCTCAAGTGTTAATCTGCCTTGAATACATCTTCTAAATGATACTCTTTAAAACGCATTTACTTCATTTTATGTATTTAAGTGTTTTGCCCGTGAGTAGGACAGTCAACTGCCTGTGTGCCTGTGGCTGTGGCGACCTGAAGTGGGTGCTGGAGCTTCTGGAACTGGAGTTGCAGACAACTGTAAGCAGTCATGTGTGTAAGTGCAGGGAGTCCAACCCTGGTTCTCCACAGGAGCAAAAGTTCTCT
Organism: Dicrostonyx torquatus; assembly: GCA_028555095.1. Lineage (NCBI taxonomy): Eukaryota > Metazoa > Chordata > Mammalia > Rodentia > Cricetidae > Dicrostonyx > Dicrostonyx torquatus. The sequence continues at coordinate 7,539,321 of JAQHUG010000077.1, forward strand.
TAACTGATGAGTCTCTCTCTCCAGCTCCCCACCACCCTTGCTCTTTCAGGAAGTCCTCTATCACGAATCTCAACCCCAGCCCTTTTCTGCCTTGTATTTTAAAATGGTCTCACGAATCTGTCGGGCTTGTCTTGAATTCACCTGATAGCCTAGGAAAGCCTTGAACTTATTAAACTTCCTGTCTCAGCTATCCCAAGCGCTAGCTATGACTACAGGTCACAATCACTACAAAGGGAGCAATGTGATGTTTGCTTGCATCTGTTCAGAGCCTCACTGCTCTGGTGCACATGTGATCTCTTCCTGACCTGGTGAGGGGTGAGCTCCGCACCAGTGTTCACATCTACCAACTGGAAGAACAGGGCAAAGTTCTGATGGCTGTCCGCGATGAATGTACCCTTGGCTTTGGCTGGGTAGGTCACCCTGAAAGAGATATTATATAGTTAGACTTCTGATAGGGTTTCCCTGTCTAAGAACAGGCATTATTGCCCAACTGTCCCTTTCCTATTTTACCACTTCCATGGAATGTACAGAAATATTTGTGCCCTAGAGGCAAAGTGGAGCAATAAAGTCAGACTGAAGAGGCATTTTCTTTTTTTGGTGCTCACAAGATAGACCAGAAAGCTTGACCAGACCACTAAGCTACAATCTCAGGCTCAGGCCAGGACTGAGAACAGCAGAGAAAACTTTAATCAGGGTCTAGGAAAAATGCTTTGTGAGAATGTCTACCTCCAGGCCTTTATTTCAATAACCCATGCTCTTAACTGGCCCAGCTCAGGTGCAGGGAGCCTATGTGTACCGCTGCGGGGCTGGCAGGATGCAGAGGGAAAGTCATGGATTGATGCCAGCAACAGCGAGGTTAATGAGCAGGGAGTGTGGGAGCAAAGGAAAGAAGGGAATGTTGGGCTTTCCCTTTTTTATGCTTTGTTTCCTGGACTGTTTCAATTTATTTTTCTGCCATGAAATTGGGTTTTAAAAAGTCATTCTCTCAAAAGGCAGACTTGATGAGGAAAGCTGTTTTTTCCATAGCTATCTCCTGGGACTGAAGAGAAAGATAGCCAAGGGACCAACAAGCCACATGGTTACAAAGCTCACACCTGGCTTTGTTTTATACTCTTGGTTTATATTTATTCATCAAAACCAACTCTACAGAGAAATAAACTTTGCAACCACTCTTACAGACATTTTATTTTAGTGCATTCTCCACTGTTACTACGGCAACAACCATGTCAGGGACAGGAAGTCCAGATCTATATGACTTACAAGGAGTGAGTTTGGCTTAAAGCATTCACTGCCTTCAAAACAGCTCCAGGGTTCAGCTATCTGCTTCTAGAGCCACTGCATCCGAGTAAAGCTGGGATCTGAACTACACCCGAGATAGACACAAGCTTCTCCCCATTTCTCTCCCAGAAGAGGGACATATGTGATGCTGACAAATGGCCCTCACCAGGCATCCTGGCCGTCTCTGAACAAACAGCAATGACTGATGTACTAAACACTGGTCACTATACAGACAGAAGATTAGCACGACCCTTGTGCAAAGATGACACAGAAATTTATAAAATGTTCCATATTAAAAAATATTAATAGTTACCTAGGAGGTTATATTTAATAATAATAAAAAATAAGGACCCTGAAGCTGTGCCTTGGTTCAGCAGGAGAAAGTGCTGTGGTCATTAGCAGTGTTTTTTGTGGGTAGGGAAGGGAAGCAGGAGTCTCACAGCGAGGTCGAAGGCTTTCCAAGTAGTTTTTTCCACTGCCCACAATTTCCATGAGGCCATACCAAAAGCTAATTCAGGCCTCTGAATTAGACAGCACTAAAATACAAATTAATTTACTGTTTCCTTTTTTATGTCTCCTTACTAGAAACAAAGGTTATCTGAACTAAATAACATGAACGACAGAGTGGATTCAAGAGTTAGAGCCTGAGGTAATAAGCGTTGTTGGCTCACGGACTAAATACTAGTACAAACAATCCCCACGTCTGCTTACACACCCACCAGAATCTCTAGAGTACACCACACCACTGGAACTGCAGTCTCTTGGGATAGGATAGGGTCACTGCCACCACAGAAATACCTCCTGGAGGGGCACAGTGCCTAGTTTGTTCTTTCCAGCTCTGAAGCCTGGGGGTCCCCAGTATGTAGGTGGTACCCCATTTACCGGGTAGTTTTGGGGGCAATGCTCTGATCCTTATCCACAGTGGAAAGATCGACATTTGTGATGCCAACTTCAGTGGAGATCTTGACTCTAAGCTGCAGCAAAACAGAAGACATTCATCAAGTCAGTGGGTGGGTGTGAGAGAGCTACTGTATACCCAAAGTCTATGCGTGCATGCATGCGCGAGCGTTCCTGTATGTATCTGCATTGGTAGGTAAGGACCACCACTGAAGCACATCCACAGACCAACACTCTCTTCTTCCTTCCTTTCTTTCTGAGACAGTCTCAGGTGGCCTGGGCTAGCCTTGAACTGTGTAACCAAAGATGACCTTGCACTTATGAACCTTCTGCTTCCATCTCCTAAATGTCTGATGTAGAAGGGTGTGCTACCACATCTGATTTTATGTGGATTGAAGCTAGGCTTTTGTGTAAAAATGGCAAGTGCTCTACCAACTGAGTTATACCACTGCTTTAAAACGTTCTTTTCTTAAAAGTGAACAAAAGCAGGAAAAGAATCCTAGGACAGGAATCTTCAAGAACATAGTAAAAACAACCTGCCAGGTCAGATGGCATTTCACACCATTCCCATCCTGAGCCCTAAAAGGTAAGATCTTGGCTATAGTTCCTTCCTCACTTTTCTGGCTTTGGTTTGTATTTAAAAAGTGTTGGATGGTGGTTGGCACACGCCTTTAATCTCAGCACTCAGGAGGCAGAGGCAGGTGGATCTCTGTGCGTGCGGCCCCTCTGGTCTATTGAGTGAGTTCCAGGATAGCCAGGGCTGTGTACAGAGAAACCCTGTCTTGGAAAAAAACCAACCAACCAACTGAACAAACAAATAAATAAGGGAGAATTTCTTACATAGTAATGTTTAAATAATTCATGCCAGTAAGTACTAACAACAAAAAAGATTTACTTAGTATCTACTCAATGAAAGGCACTGCTATGCCAGATGAGGAAATCAGACTGAAGAGGTCATGCACACACATGCTCAGCACACACAATCCACACGCCAAGGTTCCTCACTATCAGCCTCTAGCATCCTACCATGCTACTTTCCATGAAGATATAAGACGCCATGGTGGCTCTCTACGCTGTTCATCAAGTACTTCCCACTCTCTACCGTACATGTGTCAGCATGCTATGGCCTTTGTCACCCTTGGAGTCTCAGAGAGGCACAGGATTTGCTTTGATCAATGAAAATGTGAGCAGAAGTGAAATCAGAATCACGAATACAGACAACATCCAGACACAGGCTTGCTCCTTCAGGCAGGCTTCCTGAGTAAGATGAAATGAAACAGGGCATCCAACCAACTCACTAAAGACACCTGCCATAGGCAAAAAAGAAACCTTGGTTGTATGAAGTCAGAGAGATGTGGAGTCTGTTCTAAGTGCAAGTCAGACCATCTACGTTCTTTTTTTATAAAAATTTCCAAAAAGAGGAGCTAGCTAATGCCAGAAAATAAGAAAATGTAAAATTAGGTCAGAATAAATGTAAATATCCAAAAGAGACAGAAAACGCATTAAAAAGTCTATTCACTGGAGATTTTCCAGTTAAAAATCTAAATTTGAGGGACTGGAGAGATGGCTCAGAGGTTGAGCACTGCCTGCTCTTCCAAAGGTCCTGAGTTGAAATTCTCAGCAACCACATGGTGGCTCACAACCATCTGTAATGTCTGGTGCCCTCTTCTGGCCTGCAGGCATACATACAGGCAGAACACTATACATAATAAAGAAACCTTTAAGATTGAATGTGTAAATTATGCAAACCCAAGGCACATTTATGTGCAAACGTATCCGTGAGCCTTCCAAATATGATAGGCTTTGAGAGTAACTCAGAGAAATCCTAGGCAAATCCAATGGTTTCATCTCAGTGTCAAGATCAAGCAATAGAGAGCAGCCTGTGCAAATAATGAAAGGAGAGCCTTGACATTTTCCAGAATGCCACATCAAGGCATGACAGCGCAAATCAAGGCCAAAAAAGGTAAAATTAAAGTAATCCTTTTCAGCAGTCTTCTCTCCTGCTTCAATAAAAACTGTTGTGACAGCAGCCTCAATTATCTGCCTAAATAGAGTTTTCTATTTTGCCTAAGAAAACTTTTGAATGTGAAAGATTTATCAGAAGCCGTTGGACATCACCTCTACTTGTGGATATGCAACTGGCAGAATTATACTTGGCATCACTCCCTGGCAATGAGCTAGGCCTGGTGGTTATGGCAGCAGAAGGAGATGCAGGCCATCCAACAGAATAAGGCAAGCCATGGGAAGAACTAAAGGCCTCACAGACCTCACCATTTACAGGTTCAGAATCAGAGCCAGCTTTTCTATACAAGTCAGGTCCAGAGAGGTTCTGGGCAATTTCTCCAAGATAGGGTTTCTATGTGTAGACTAAGCTGGCCTCGAACTCAGAGATCACCTGTTTTTGCCTCTGGAGTGCTAGAACTGATTATAGGCATGTGGCACCATCTCCCAGCAAACACCTGTTTACCAAATGATCCCTCTACTACCCATAAGAACACACTTAGCTGGTTTTTTTTTTACCCCTATTACTTTTTTAAAATATTTATTTATTTATTTATTTATGTATACAATATTCTGTCTGCATATATGCCTGCAGGCCAGAAGAGGGCACCAGACCTCATTAAAGATGATTGTGAGCCACCATGTGGTTGCTGGGAAATGAACTCAGAACCTTTGGAAGAGTAGGCAGTGCTCTTAAGCGCTGAGCCATCTCTCCAGCCCCTAACTATTACTTTTTAAAAGAAGAGCTATTTTGCTGGGTGGTGGCACATGCCTTTAATCCCAGCACTCGGGAGGCAGAGACAGGCGAATCTCTGAATTCCAAGCCAGCCTGGTCTACAGAGTGAGTTCCAGGATAGTCAGGGCTACACAGAAAAACCCTGTCTTGAAAAAACAAAAAAATAAAAACAAAAACAAAACCCAACCAACCAAAAAGATTTGTTTTTATTATTTTAAATGATGTGTATGCATCTAAGAGTAGGTATGCACACATGGGTACAGGTGTGTATGGAGGACAGACACAGGCAGCTGCAGACTGCTTGATGTGGGTGCTGGGACCTGAACTCAGGTCTTCTGGAAGAGAAGCAGGTACTCAAACCATTGAGACATCTCTCCAGCCTCATCTTTTACTTTTTCTTAGCATCCAAGAAACTACAGATGTCAGTCTTCTCTAAGAACTGAATTGAGAGGATGGGGGAAGACACATATTCATTATATTTTTTCTGTACTTTGTGGTTTTGTTTTTCCAATACAGGTTTCTCTGTCTAAGCCCTAGCTGTCCTGAACTTGCTTGTAGACCAGGCTGGCCTTGAACTGAATGAAGAGTTCCACCTGCCTCTGCCTCCCTCCATCCTTCCTAGACTTCCAAGAAAAAGTTTCTCTATGCAGTCCCAGATTTCCTGGAACTCACTCTGTAGACCAGGCTGGCCTCAAACTCAAGAGATTCACCTGCCTCTGCCTCTTAAGTGCTGGTTTAAAGCTAGGAACCACACAGCTCTATATACATTATTTTTAAATTAAAAAAATTCTCAAAATTACAGGGTTTCTCTGTAGCTTTTAAAATTGATCATATTTTTCACCTCTCCCAACTCCTCTCCACCTCCCTCCTTCCCTAACTTCCTGTTGTTTCTCTCTCTCAAAACAAGAAAAAAAAAAAAAAAAGAAACAAAATGAAAAGACATGAAAATGGGAGGGAGCCTTGTAGGAAGGAGCTGACAAGGATGAAAGGGGAATAAGAATACTGTCAATGAAACTGTCATAGGGTAAATTAAAAAAAAAAGCATCACCCAATAAATATATTCAAAATAAGCCTTTTACTCTCAGAAGACGAAAGCAGATAAAAGGATGTTTAAGGATCGTACAAGGTTCTTGGGATTATCTAGAACACAGCAATAAGGAAGCTATCACATTTCTTAACCAAAGCCTGCTCATTGAGATCCCACCGAATGTCTGGAGGGAGCCTCCATGAGCATTCCTAGACTATACGGACATATGAAATGCACACAAGGGCAAACTGTAGTGAACTTGAGTAATTTTGGTTTGTTTTCCTATTTTAAAAGGCTGCCAAATAACAAGCTTCCTGTGCTCCACAGAAACACTGCAGAGTTGTTAGTAAGTAGAGAACAGTTTAAAACAAATCCTTTTGCTCCTAAAATCACTACAAATGGAACTCTGGAAATATTCAAAAGAAAAGCATTTCATGTCACTCTTTTACAGCAAACTGTACAATAAAGACCATAGCTTTCTCAGGCTTGCTTTAAGAGTCTGATGCAGGGTCTCTGTTGGTTAGCTCTTCCTCCAAACCAGTGCTATGGGGTCAGCCTCAAACAGGAAAGGGGATCTGTGCCACTTAAATGCAGCGGGGCCAGCTTCACACAAGAGCAAACCATTTCTTTTGTTTTTTGCATTGTATACCATACATCCTCCAAAATGTTTCAACACCAAGAAATGTGGTCTTCCTGCTGAGTAACAACTCCCCCTGTCTGGCTTATTACTGTCAAAAATGATGGTACATTAGGGGCAATTAATGCTAATGAAAGCTTCCAAAACCCATGTTTTGCTTGACAGCCAGTCCAATTTCAATGAGTACTATTGCAAGCTTCTACACAAAACCACCACTAATGTACTTTGACCAATATTGGCATCTCTAAGGGGGAACAAACAGGACTTGCTGACCTGCTCTGAGGTTCTAAATGTGACTATTACTGAAATTACACAGTAAAGCTGCACATACACAAAGAGGCACATGTGCACATATAAAGTTCCATATGATGAGGTAGGAGAGAAATTTTTTCCTGCTTATGCTGTCCCTGGAAAAGGGAAGGACAATAAATGGCCTCAATAAGTGCTGATGGGCTGATGATTGCTGCATGAACTATTAGACAATTTTGCTATTTTGTGCTCAGTTTTCCCAACAACTATAAAAACACTTTGACAAACATCAGACTTCACATTATAAGAAGTCAAGCTGTTATAATAGTTATAATAACCCACAAGGTAGTACGGGCATATGAACAAAAATAGATCAATAGGATTGAATTTTGGGTCCAAAAATTAACCCTTAAATTTATGTTCAATTGAGTTCTGACAAAGTCAAAAAAATTCAATGGGCAAAGAATAGTCTGCTACTAAGGGTACTAGGACAACTGGGTATTCACACCCAAAGAAAAAAGGTCAGGCATACACAAAACCATCTCAAAATAGATCAGAGACCTCAGTTTAAAAGCTTTTAGAATTATAAACTTTTTTAAAGATTTATTTATTTATTATGTATACAACATTCCCTCCATGCATGTGGTTGCTGGGAATTGAACTCAGGACCTTTAGAAGAGCAGCCAGTGCTCTTAACCACTGAGTGACCTCTCCAGTCCCTATATAAACTTCTTATTAAGAAGCATTTCTATGATCTTAACTTAGGAAATCATTTCTTAAATAGTATCTAAATCACAAATGACAAAATAGGACACAAATAAAGATATATAAAGAACTCTTAAGAGAAATAAATGGAAATCAGAGCTGTATGGGGTGAAGTGGAGGTAGGGCTGGAGATGGCTCGGCAGTTACTAACATCTACATGCCACTGATAACCATCCCTAGTTCCAGTTTCTGGGGGATCCAATGCGTTCTTCCAGACTCTGTGGGCATCAGACACATTTGGCGCACTTACATACATGCAGGCAAAATAAATAAAATAAAAAATAAATCTGGGAGGACTGGGAAGTAAAAGTGATCTGGGTGCATTATGTGAAATTCCCAAATAATAAATGAAAATATTATGAAAAAGCCGGGCGGTGGTGGCGCACACCTTTAATCCCAGCACTCAGGAGGCAGAGGCAGGTGGATCTCTGTGAGTTCGAGTCCAGCCTGGTCTACAAGAGCTAGTTCCAGGACAGGCTCCAAAGCCACAGAGAAACCCTGTCTCGAAAAACCAAAAAAAAAAAAAAAACAAACAAACTTTTTTTTCTTTAAAAACAAAAAACTAATTATATTTATTTATTTTTGCTGTGTGTAAGTATAGATGTGCATGCCATGGCACATGTATGGAGGTCACAGGACAATTTGTGAGAACTGGCTATCTCCTTCCACAACTCACCATTTTGACAGCCTCTTAAAAGATTAAAAAAAAGAGCAGGGCTAGGGAAATGGCTCACTGTGAAGATGTGTGTGTGTATGCAAATGCAGAGACAGGTAGACCCTGGGAAATTCAGTAGACAGCCAACCAGCCAGCCAGTCAGCCAAGACAAAATGGTAAGATTCAGTGAGACCATGTCCTAAATGACAGAGAGAGTGATAGAGAAAGACACTTAAAATGTGGACTTCTGATTTTTACACATACACATACATGTGAGCACACTAGCACATAGTGTACTCATATGCATGGACCAAACATATACTAAAAAAAAATATCCAACCCCATAATCTAGAAAAAGCTTTAGGGGCTGGAGAGATGGCTCAGCAGTCTTCCTGGGGACCCGGGTTTGATTCCCAGCACCCACATGGCAGCTCACAACTGTCTGAAGATCCAGTTCCGGGGATCTGACAACTTAACACCAATGCACATAAAATAAAGTTAAATAAATCATAATAAATTAAAAAAAAAAAAGAAAAAGCTTTAAAATTTGTGTGCATTAAGAGGCCAAATTCTGAGAAGCTCACAACTAAGGCTTACTGTTTAGAACTTACATGACACCTGAAAGCCAGTAAGGGGAGAAGACTATTTAATAGACAACCTGCAACAGATGTACGATTCACAGGGCAGAAACCTAGTTGCCCAATGACCATGAGAACAGCGCTCAACTTCACATCAAATCAAAGAAAAACACATCATAAAAACAGATAATACTAATGTTGGTGAGACTACAGAGCAACTGGCAACATATAACAAAGGACTCTCAGAAGACACGCGAGTGGGATGTACAGGAGAATGAGGAGAAATGAAAACAAAGGCAGGGAAAGAGACTGAGGTGTGAGCTGAGCAATGCAGCTGGAAGGAGAAAGGCGAGGCTGCGAGGAAAGCAGGAGCTTCTCTATAATGCAGTATGCTACAAGTAAGGTTTCTGAAAGGAAACTAATAAGAAAATAATCTGGAATTTAAAGGTTCAGTTACACAGTAAATTAATTTCTATCCAAACTGTGAGTGGATCAGACTGGCTGTCTCATGCCCAAAAGGTCACACATGAGGCAAAACTTCTGCCAAACTTCAAACAAGTCTACCCGGTAAGGAGGTCCTGCTTTTGAAAAGGTCAAACGCTCTCGCTGTTTAAAAAGAATGCCAAAGGTGTCTAGTTGAGGATATCTTCAAAGGCAAAATTAGGATGACAGGAGGTCAAAATAAAAATAAGTGAGATCATAACATCTGTAACACCCTAGAAGCTCACTATACAAGCTACACTGTACAAATAAATGAAGGGGAAAGGGCAGTTTGTTTTTCTTACAGTAGATTTCCAATAAGTAAATAGAGATGGAATAAAAGAAAGAAATCTAAACAGTGTACAGCCCTTGCTTAAAATCCCAGGGCAGAGGCAGGAGGATCAAAAGGTCAAGACAATCTTAAGCCTGGTCACAAAAGAAGTCAGTATACCAGATGACCTAGGCTTCGTGCTTTGGTCATCTCAGATATATTAATATGGCAGCAGGGATGACAAGAAAAGCACCTACCTCTGCAGTGTTCGCAATGTAACGGCTGTCACCTTCAACTCTGACAGAGAAGTCATAGTAACCACTGGCAAGTTTAACATTCTTGAAGTTTAGCTCAAAAACATCCCTGTTGGGAATGACAGGAAGGTTAACAAGAGTTCAAGAGAAGTCCTGAATATATCACATTGGCTACAAAGTTCTCCCTGTCACAGTCCAGGGCCACTCCCCTCCTTGTTGCCTCCCTGTACCACTCAGCAGTCTCCACCTCGCCACAAATGAATGTGGAAAAGGTAAAAACCACCCAGGATAGCCCATCTCCTAATGTACAGGGTTCTTTGCTTCCCTCCCAGGTCCTCAAAGTCTAGCCCTGAAGTGCCTTCCTGTAGGCTAATGTGCTATAGGCACCACTGCCAGTCTGATTTCAACTGCTCTCTGCTGTCATTCATTTCCCAGTGGTGGGGTGGAATCCAGGGCCCAGGGCACGCCACACAGTGCTCTACCACTGAGCCTCTGGTATGCTGGTCAACAAAACCACTCAAGGAAATAGTCCAAAAGTCCAAATATGTTGGAGTAAGGGAGTAGAGCTGTGTGTAATTTTTTGATATTCTGTTTTTGAATTTTACCAAAAAGCATTTTACTTTTATTTCACATATAAATAATCCTCTATTTCAAACAGAAAAAAGGTGTCGAGTCCCTATAGTTATGCAGAAAAATTCCAGTGACTTCTATTGTGACACACCAGTCTGCCCTAGAGAAAAGTTCACTTGATCATTCGAGGTCTAGTGGGGAAACCTTTACCGCTGTGGAAAAAATATGTTCTCACCAATATCCCAACCTCCATATGGCAGTAACTCACTGATACTAAATAAGGTTTTATATAGAAACCAAGTCTTAATTTTTGAGAAATACACATATCAAGAATAGCCACTAAAATTATTGGAGACAAATATTTAATCCCGAGGGGCAATTATTCATGACACACAGTTATAGACTCTTATTCAGTTTTTAAAATGTATCCATGGGGCTGAAGAGATGACTTGGTGGTTAAGAGTCCTTGTTCTGGCAGAGGACTTCGGTTCAATCCCCAACACCCACATGGTGGCTCACAACCATCTGTAACTCTAGTTCTAGGTGATCTGATGCCCTCTTCTGACCTCTGTGGATATCAGGTCAGCATGCAGTACACATATACATACATACGTACATACATAAGCAAAGCACACATACATAGAATAAGATAGATCTAAGAATTTAAATAATAAAATGTGCTTATATTCATAGCCAAAAGACTGACAAAAAGAACTATAAAATGTGGCAGTGGTTATCTCTAGCTAATAGAATTATGGTAGTAGATTTATGCTTTCTGATTTTTCTAAAATGTAGTATTCATCTATCAGACAAAAATATTAAATTCAAAAGTAGGAATTTACATGACAAGACAGAGTTCGCTATAGAGACAAGGACTGAACTATTATTAAGGCAAAATGGCCTGGTTTAGAAACCTCTTTCAAATGCTCTCCTCTAGGATTACCACATTAGGCAAATGTGGTTTATGACCCTCACCAAACTGTTTTGCTTGTTTGTTTGGTTTTTCGAGCAGGGTTTCTCTGTGTAACAACCCTGGCTGTCCTGGAACTCATTGTAGATCAGGTGGCCTAACCCCTATGAATCAGTTACACTGGTTGAAAGTTAACTGTCCAAAGCACAGAGCCCTGCACAGATCTTCCTTTCCCAGACTTACCCTGCAAGTGTGAAGGGCATCTTCTGCAGGACAGTAGTAGCTCTGGAAGCCACCGACTTAGCATGTTCCAGCTTAACTGTAGCTTGAGTCAGAGGCTGAGACAAAACATTGCTGACTTGCAACTAGAAAGTCAAACAAAACAAACCACAAGTGAACAAAGACTGAGAAAGTGGAAATTTGGTCTCTGGGGCACCTTATCTACAGGAAACCAGCTCTGCAGAACAAGCACCTTTCTTCGGGGATGTGCACTGACTTTGGTCTGCTGCCTACCAGAGACCAACTATGAAGACAGAACAGATTACAGAATGCTGCAGCTGGGGATGAACCTACAGATGACCCTGCCCAACCACCTCCGAGGAGGAGACTGTGCATGAGCATGTGTGTTTGAGTGTGGCTGGTTCTACTTATTTGTTTTCACGATACAGGGCCTTGTTTGTGCTAGGCAAGACCTCTACCACCAGTCACATCCCTAGACTCTGCGCTGCCCAGTTTGTTCTTGAATCAACACATCATGGCCCAAGCAAGCTTTGAACTTGTATCTTTCTGCTGGAGCTTCCCAAGATTACACCACATCACTAGCTTTTTCAGCTGCATTTCCTTTTTACTTAAGAGACAATGTCTCTCTATGTAACTCAGGCTACTCTGGAACAGGAAACACTCCTTCCTGAGCCTGGCAAATGCTGAGATGATAGGTGTGTATCATCATCCTCAATTAAATGTTTCTTATTTTTAAACCCTTGTCCTATCAACTCTACTATAATATCCTAAAACAAAAAAACCTCACCAAAATTATAAGAAAAATATGTTGGGGAAAAAATTAGGGTGTGACTTGTTTACTGTTTGTGTCTGTGTGCGTATATATATATATATATGTGTCTTCGGAGAACAATGGACCTCTTCTATTGCTCTCCACATTATTCCTTTGAGACAGGGTCTGTCACTGAACCTAGATCTTGCCATTTTTTCAGCTAGCAAGCCTAGGTATCTGTCTCCCTAGCCATTCCTCACTGCTGGTGATCACTAGTGCATATGATCATACCTGGCTTTCTGCATGGGTGTTAGGAATCTGAACTTAAGTCCTAATGCTTGCATAGCAAATATTCTTACCCAACGAGCCATTTTTATGGACCCATTATTTTTTTGAAAATCTCCTGTATGTTAAATCCTAGGTCTCCCACCAACTGTCTAAGGCAGACAATATAATCCCTAATTTATAGGTTAAAAAAAAACTGAAAAGGTAAGAAATTAAAGAGGTTATGGACTGCCAAAGGCCACATGGTCAATAAAGGGTAAGGACAGAATTCAACATTTCCGTGTTGAGTGTTCATGCATGTATCCAGCTTTAGAGTCAATACTTTCCCCACTGTGTTCTCTTAATACCACCGTGAACTCATAGCATTATGCTAATGAGGTTATTTCTCAGCCTGCTCTTAGTTGGAAAGACACAATTTGTACCGAGGGAGACAGACAATTTTAAATATGGGGCACCTTCTTGGGTTATCAAAATCAAACTTATAGGGCAGATGGAACTCCAACACTGACACAGACAATGCCAACCACAGAGATCTGAGTTTATCAGTGGTTTGCAAACAATAGCAACAAATGCTTCATTTGAGATGAATCTTCTAGGTATAGTTGGATTTGTTCATTTTCTCTGTACAAAGGCTTCACACAAAAGGCTATGCTCAATGCTATGTGTGGGAGGACTATGAGTGGCGGAGGCTACTCAACCAGCAACAGGGAGGAAGAAGTATCTACTTAACAATGAACTAGAAGCATCAGAACTATCTGGGAATTCAAAGTTGTCTTAAAACAATGTGTCTGGAGGCTAGAGAGATGGCTCAGTGGTTAAGAGCACTTGCTGCTCTTCCAGAGGACTTGGATCAAGTCACAGCACCCACGTGGTGGCTCACAACCATCTGTTCCAGGGGATTGGATATCCTCTCTGGGTTCGTCAGGCACCAGGCATTCAAGTTCACAGACACATACGCAGGCAAAACACCCACATACATAAAATAATTAAACAAAACAATGTATCTGGAAGATTTTGGCACTGGGAAATAGGTTTTATTACTACTTTTTTTTTTTTTTTAATGTGGGAAGGCAATAATCAAACCCAGCAAACAACATGTGGCAGACAAGGTGCAGAGTTCTCTACCTTAGAGTTACAGATTTATCAGAAATTCACTGTACTTAACTTATGGTTTTGGGTACTAGGGATTAGTCCTATACTAGGCAAATGCTCTACCTCTGGCTTCAGAAATCAATTTTAAGGAGCAAGACCTGGAGTGACAGGCCAGGTTGCAATTTTCTTGAACTTGACTTACTAGGAAGTCCATGCTATTTATAATTTTCAAGGGAGAAAGAAAAAAGGTTTTCTTGTTTTCATTCTTTTAAAAGACTTGTTTATTTTTATTTTATGAATGTTTTATGTATGTATAGTATGATTGCCTGTTGCTCAGAGAAACTAGAAGAGGACCTCAGACATCAGGAATGGAGTTACAGGTGGTCGTGAGCTGCCAGGTGTGTGCTGCAAAGAGCGGCAAGTGCTCTTAATCATTGAGCCATTTCGTCAGCCCCTCTTCATCGGTTTTTATTTTTTATTTATTTTCTGTCCCCTGAGACAGGGTTTCTCTGTGTATCCCTGGCTGTCCTCAAACTCAATCTGCCCCCAGAATGCTGGCATTAAAGGTGTGTGCCACCCACTCCCCATTCCCAGGCCTCACTTCTTTTTTGTAGCTTCGAAAGCATTTGTGCCTAGCTCCCCAATGGTCAAGTCCCCATGTATATTTATTGGTATATCCTCATGGAGCCTATAACCAGCTCTATAAACACATCTCAAAATCTTGCACTAGAAGTAGTGGGACAATGGCAATGTTGGACAGGGAGGTCATACCCGAAGGATGGCCTGTTCCTGAGTGTCAGAAGCAGAGCCCTCAGGCACAACCACCACTGGCATGTGGTAGCGATTCTGGGACAATGCAGCAGCAGCAGAGGCCACACTGAAGGCTTCTGAGAGAGACTCAAAGTTCTTCTTGCTGAAGATGGTGTTCATTAGCTGGATGACCTGATCCTGTGAGCAAAGAAACACAGCTCAGCTCCCCTGTGCAGGAATTAGAGGGCCCCCGCAACCCCCAACAGTATTTCTTGTGTGTTAGTACATCCAGCATTAATCCAAATGGCAGACTGCGGGGAGCAAAATGCTGCATTTAAACTTAAAAATTGACCTTGACAGTTTTTAATTCAATCTATTATAAATGGAAATTCACTCATTCATTTGTTAGTGACAAATTAGTATACAAATGCAAACTACCCCAGCTAACTACTGAGCTACCGTAAGTGGAGGCTAAAATTCACATAACAGTAACCATTTGTTAAATACCAGGCCATGATAGGTGCTTTGCATTACTACCTCAAATCGCGACAAAGCCTTGACAGATTGATAGCTATAAATGCTTTCTAAATAAGGAAACTGAGGTTAAACACAAGTTACAGCACAGAAGGGAGGGATGAAGGGAAGGAAGGAAAACTTTGTTTGTCTCAAAGCCCTGCCACAGAAATTCTGTTCTTCTCCCATAACCCTTTCAGCTAGACTATCTTCCTTCCTAACCTCTCTTTGAGAATAAAATGGTCCAATTCTGTATTCATAAGGGCAAAGTATATGGTCAAAGTGTGTACTAGGAAGAAACTAAAATCTAAGCCTCCATTAAGACCTTGTGGGCTGCATAAAAGAGAAAAATGAAAAGCAATTTTAAAACAAGTGGCCCTAAAAGGCATGATTACAACTCTGGAGGCTGTTTGCTCAGGAGGAGACATTTTCTAAATCAGTTCTGTTCTTTAAAATCTACAAGCTAACAAGAAAGCTGCCTTCTTCCTGACAGTGTTATTCACAGTCAACATGAAATAATTTTCTGTAATTGTACCAATTACATTTTTCCGTCAGTAGGCTATTGACATGTTAAAATGGGTGACTATTCACCAGAATTGTTATGTCAAAAGCAGTGACAGCAAAATTACTCTAGCCAAATACCTGGTTAGTAACAGCTTGGGAATAAAACGAGAAAAAGTTTAAGTTGTGTATGTAGAGAGTCAGCAGTCCATCTGTGTCAAGGCACACAGGAAATCCCCAAATCATTTGTACCAGAAAACCCTGAATTCCTCATGTTCACCCTGACAGAAGTGAAAAGGGAGCCCCATAGTTTGAGCTTCTATGCTTAGAAAGAAGGAATGGACACAATAAGAATACAGGAATATTAACAAATTATTAGAAAATTAATTCAAGCTACCGAAGATAGATGTTATTTGCTGGTTACATAATATTTGCATAATGCATAAAAGAAATGTGAGTCTTAGCTTTAAATTCAAACCTTCCAAAAATCTCTGTATCAGAACTTGTATTTTACATACATTAGACCAAAGGTTAGTAATCTCTCACACAGGAGACAGAGAAGCTCTATTAAAGATATTATCACACATATTCTAATTAAAACCATTCAGGCTATGAAGCTCTTTAAAACAAACATCTCCCACCCCAACCCCACCCAAATAAAACTCATTTTTAACAGTATCTGGAAGACACACACATATCTCAGGGAAACAGCATAAAGAACCACATCCAGCAGCTGAGATTATCTGAATTAGCTGTTGCTAAAGATGACGGGGAGAGGGGAGAACAGGCAATTCTGAGGTCCAGGGTACTTCCTGGGGGCCAGCAAAGAGGAAAGCACCAGGAGACAGACAGAAAGGGCTGTCAGGAGGAGAAAGGAGAGTAAACCAGGGTGATACACTTGACCTTACCCTGTTTTAATGGCATACAAGTGCCTCAGGCAAGCAGGTGTGACAATGTATTATATGACTGTCAGCTTCTTAGTACAAGCATTACACCTTAAAACCTAACCTAAATTGTAAATAACACCACCCTGAGGTATGAAGCAGCCCTCTCTGGAAACAGCCATCCTTGAAAGATAAACTCAACAATGCCTTTGTGTTACATGCTTGAGAATCAATCACCAGACAGGCACCTCCTTTATGGATGGTTCAGTCCCCACATGATCCATGAGCTTGTAGGTGGCAGCAACAAACAACGCTGTGGTTTCCAGTCCTTCCTCAAACTGGAGATACACACCCCCTAGTTCATCCAAGCGAGCAACAAGGTCCTGTCACAAAAAAAAATGGAGGCATATTGGGACCCAAAGATGGTAGAAAAATTATTAACAAATTATTAGAAAATTACAAAGATACAAAAAGTACTGTCACCCCAGAGCTGGCCTTTCAGAGAAATCTCACTAAACTCAAAGACCACCATAACCACTTAGTACTTTCTACAGAAGGGCAGACAGGCAGAGTCTCCGGCAGCTCTGGTAGCACGCCTCCTATTGGCCCCTGTGCTCCTGCCAAAGCCCAAGAGCCAGGGTACTGAAGCAGCCACCAGTTTGGGAAGAACAGAGATCCTGGCTGCAGTGTTGCCAGGAAGCATCACAACACAGATGGAGCCATGGCTGTCCACGTGGATAGCACCTATAAGTAGAGCACTTCTCTTCAGGGAGCAGAATGAGGCAGTTACCGTGCCTGTGAAGCACGCAGCAATGACACTGCCAGAAGTGCCCATCATCACTGGTCATACAGCTCTTTGAGGGTGGCCCAAGGAACAGAATATCCTGTGTTTAGTAGAACTGAGCAATAGTAAAACTGCAGTGAGCCAGGGATGGCAGCACACACACTTAAAATCCCAGCTCAGGAAGATGCCAACTTTAAGACCAATAGGGGTTATATAATCAGACTGCCTCAACCAAAAAACCCACCCATACTATCCACAGGCAGCTAGTTAATACGCGGGTTCTTTTAACCTTACTGGCTCCAGCAACCATCATACAGGAAAACTGAGGCTCAAAGTATCAAACACCTTACCTACAATTACAAGCCGTAAGAGGCAGAGAGAAGCATCTGAGTTTTAGATTTATTAATTCCACAATCTAACAAATATTCTCTAGGACATATTGCTTAAATATAAAAAACACAAACATGTTTGACTTAACAGTCATAGATGTAAAAGGTATAGTGCTGGTTAAAAGAAACCAGTCATGTCTATTTGCAAGACTGTTTTAAAGGGTGGCCAAAGACTTGTTTGGAGAAGCAGATTTATACCTCAATCTCCTCCACAATGTTCCTCAGGTCAGCCTGTTGTGATAGGTGAGATGCTGTCTGCAGAGCCTGGACCGTTCTGCAAAGTAAAGAAAGAGTAGAGCACTGAGACTAAGATTAGTTAACTGTACAGAAACATGCCCAAAGGTATCCTCTATCTTGTACAGGATATTATGCTAGGCTGAAATTGGCTGCTTGCCAATCGTCTTTCTTACTCAAGTCTAAAGAAGTGTCATGTGGTCCATGTGTTTAACTTGTTGGGCAGAAACTGGAGCAACGTTCCTAAAACTAGACTAAAGTACATGAAGAAAAGATTCGGCTAACATGTGCTCCACAGTTACCACTGTGCTACCAGCAACACATGCAAGATCCACAAGTGACATTCCCTTGGGCACTCAGGAGAGAAAAGGCACAGGCTTAGTCTTAAACAAGTCTTACTTATTTTCTTTTAACTATTTATTTAGTAGTCTATGTATAAAACCTTATGAATACATATATAGACACTTAATTCTTATGAACAAAGATTTTATACTATCAAAAAGAATCATCATTTACTCAACTTTAAAAATTTTATTATTTAATTTTTGGAGACGGGTCTTATGTAGCCCAGACTGGCTTTAAACTTGCTGATGGAACCTTAAACTCCTTCTCCTCCTGCCTGTACTTCCTGAGTGCTGGGATCACAGGTGTATACCACTAGACCTGCTCTATGTAGTGCTTAGAACTGAACCCAAGATTTTATGCATGCTCTGAAAGCATCCTATCCCTAAACTCTCAAGCAGTACTCTACCAAGCCCCTTGATCTCAAAGTTCAAAACAAAGTGAATGCAGGGGCACTTACTATAGCCACAATGTCTAAGCACTGTCTCTGTTTATATGCACAACATTTCCTTGAGTTTCACATGAAGTTCCAGAGCACTAAGCAGTTCCTCTCCATGGTGCTCCCCTATCCAGCAGCACACTTCTCTAGACTTAGCTGTTCTGGATAGTCTCACAACAGGCAGCCTGTTGGAAGGTGAGCATCAGTTTCAGGCTCTTGTGTATACCAAGTGAGCATTCTACCGCTGGGATGTAGTCCCTAACACATGATCTTTTAGTTTTAGCTTTTAAGGCTCATCCATATTGTGGCATGTATCAGCACTCCATTCTTTGTTTTACTCATATTCTTATCATTTTAAGAGTATATTTTATAAGATAAAAAGCTTTTGCTGGGTGTGTTGGCACACACTTTTAATCTCAGCACTTAGGAGGCAGAGGCAGGCGGATCTCTGAGAGTTTGAGGCCAGCCTGGTCTACAAAGTGAGTTTCAAGACAACCAGGACTAAATAGAAAGACTCGTCTCTCTCTCTCTCTCTCTCTCTCTCTCTCTCTCTCTCTCTCTCTCTCTCTC
>JAQHUG010000077.1:7651147-7661276 GCA_028555095.1 Dicrostonyx torquatus
TGGGTTCTGCATGCTGAACCAGACCCTCTACCACTAGGTCAGATGTCTTGGTGTCGTGTTGGGTTCTGCATGCTGAACCAGACCTTCTACCACTAGGTCAGATGGTAGGACTCTTGCCCATCTGGAGAAAATAAATACATTAACAATGGAAGGTAATATGGACTTTTAAAGATTCTTTTGTATATTTCTTTAATCAATTGCTCTTATGTCATTGATCTGTCCCATGCCTTAAGTGTACTAGAGTTTTATATGAAATGTCTCTCAGGAAGACTGGACAGACAGGTGAGCAGTGGGAAGTGATCAGATTAAAGGACCTTTCTATATAGGTGGACTAAAGTTCTAATATTGCATTGTCTTGATAGCAGCACAGCTATACCACACCAGAACAGGTTTTAAATGATCAAAAGTCAGAAAACAGTAATATATTGGGTAAGACAGTGGACTTTATACTTCAGGAAGAGCCACTGAAGAACTTCATGGTACTGGCCCAGGCTGATCTCTGTGAGTTCAAGACCAGCTGGTCTACATAGCCAGCCTGGGCTACATAGTAAGACCCTATCTAAAAAAGAAAGAAAGAAAGAAAAAGAAAAAGAAAAGAAAAAAATGTCATTGAAGATGTGAATGACTTGAGATGGACCTTTTGCCCGTGTCTCTGGTGCAGATGGATTACAGGTTGTACAGTGCTATAGAAGGCAGGGCAGACAAGCAAGAAAAGGGAAGGCCCATGTGTCCTCAGAGGCAGAGAAGAGAGGGACTGGAAAGCAGAAGCATCTCTGGACAGGCCCAGCAAATGGGAAGAAGAGCAGTAAGGCAGAAAACATGCAGGCTAAGCTGGGATTGGGGCTTGAGAGGTCAGGTTGAGCGCATCATCTACTGAGAGGAATCGCTTTGCAGTATCGCCAGGCTCTGTGGGAGGTGAGATGCTTTGGGAAACTCAACGCATGACCACAGGAATGTTCAGGAAAGACATCTCAGAGCATATGTGTGACAGTGTCCTGACTTCTCTGGAATTCTGTCCTGGCACATCACAAGAGCTGTCAGGCTGTTTCTGTTCACAATGGAGATAGTATGTGTTTCAAGGTATGCCTCCTCCAGTCTCTTAGAACAGTAATTAAGCATTGTGAGAACTAATGCATCGAATCCTCCAGTGAAGCAAGGTCTCTTCCAAGCCCCCACCTATTGATTAGTCAAGATTCTAGTTGGAAGTAGCAGAGATGGCGCTCAAACAAGCATAAGGAATCATAGGCCTGAGGTGCTTGAAAGTCTCTCAAGGTGTGTCCTTTGTTTTCTGAGAGCTCCATCCATGTCTTCCTCTTTGGTGGACTGGCATACTGGTTACAAAGTTGGGAGCTTTATTCACAGCTTTGCTTACCACTCTGTTAAAACACACGGCATAGTGGCTCAGTGTGTGGTAACAAGAAAGGTAAGTAGAGCAGCTGTTCACACTGTGGAGAACCAGGAAGCAGAGCAAGGCCAGGACAGGGTGGAAGTAACTTCAAGGCCCTTCCACTAGTGACCTACTTTCTTTGTTTTTCTTTTCTCTTTTTGTTCTTTTTGAGACAGGGTTTCTCTGTGTTGCCTTGGCTGTCCTGGAACTCTATTTGTGAACCAGGCTGGCATTGAACTCACAAAGATCCTCCTGCCTCTGCCTCCTGAGTGCAGGGATTAAAGGCGAGGATTATCACCATCCGGCTTGTGACCTACTTTCTGCCAGCTGGGTCCCATCTCCCAAAGCAGCGATTCTCAACCTTCCTAATGCTGAGATCGTGAATATAATTCCTCATGTTGTGGTAAAACCCCAAACATAAAATTATTTTCATTGATACTTCATAACTTTAATTTTGCTATTGCTATGACTCATAATGCAAATATCTGAATTTTCCTATGGTCTTAGGCAACTCGTTTGAAAAGGTCATTTGACCCCAAAGAGTTGTGACCCACAGGTTGAGAACCACTGAAAAGCTACCCTGCTTTTTTGGGCCTTCTGCCTCACATTTCCTGAACTTCTTGTATATTTTTATTTTATTTATTTATTTTAGTTTTATTAGACAGGGTATCATTATAAAGCACTGGTTGTTCCAAACCTTACTATGTAGGCCAGGCTAGCCTTTAACTCTCAGAAACCCACCTGCCTCTATCTCCTCAGCACTGGGATTAAAGGTGTGTACTCCCACATATGCGTGCTCTCTCTCTCTCTCTCTCTCTCTCTCTCTCTCTCTCTGTCTCTCTCTCTCTCTCTCTGTCTCTCTCTCTCTCTCTCTCACACACACACACACGTTTTATTATTTTGTGTATGAGTGTGTGCTCGGGTGAGTGGAAACAAGTCATGGCTGAAGTGGACTTAGACTTCAATGTGTGGGAGTTGGTCCTCTTCATCTGCTATGTGGGTCCTAGAGTTTAAACTTCGGTGGTCAGACTTGGCCATGGTGCTTTCGCCTGCTGCACCATGTCATCAACGCAACGTTTAAACAAACTCTGTAGATGATTTGCTTCATACCAAAATCTGAGAGTCACTGTGTGCTTTCCAATCCCAAGCACGTTTAGACTGTGCAGCAAATTGAGCGTTCCAGTTAGAGTCTCTCAGGCGTTGCTTCTCAAAGTACTCCATTCCTGCCTCAGAGTCACTGCAAGCGAAGGGATGGCTAACATCCTTCCGGGCTGCATGTTCAACCGTCACCTGATTCCTCTCTCTGCCGTGAACCTTTTACAGAGTACCATGTGCCTTTCAAGCCTCCTTTTCTTCAGGCTTGCTTGGGATCCTCTTGCTTTTTTTATTCTCAGATTTGAATTACTAAATTAGAGGCTGGTGTGATGGCTCATACCTGTAGTCCCAGCACTCAGGAGGCTGAGTCAGGAGGATTACCAAAAGTCGGAGGCCAGCCTAGTCTACCTAGTTCCCTTCAGGACAGTCTTAGCTACAGAGTGAAAGCTCTGTACAAGAACAAAAAGGCAGCATTACTAAGGCAGAGAATGATTGTTGGGATCGTGTCTGAGAGTCTCAGTGTTCAGAGTGATTTGGGAAGACGGGAGTGTATGATGAAAAAAAAATAGTTTGTAACATGCAAAGATGCCAAGGTGGAGTCTGATAATTATACCGAGAATGGGTTGATTTTTGGGATGTAGTTTATGGCAGAGTGCCTGTCGAATATGTGTGAGGCTCTAGATGAAGTCCTTAGCACTGGGATAAAAGATAAAGGCTTGAGCTGGTGAGATGTCTCATTAGGTAATGGCATTTGCTAACAAAATGAAGACCTGAGTTCGAGCCCCAGGAACTACAAAATAGAATGAGAGAACTGACTCTGGAAAATTGTTCACTGACCTCTACATATGTGGGGTTGTACATAGGTATCCATATATACAAACACACACAATAAATGTAATTAAATAAGTTAAACAAGATCCCAATCAAGCTTTTTTAAAAGGAAAGAAAAAGGTTTAGTTGCCCTTCTCCTGCACTCCTTCACAATGTTTCTCTCACTCTGAGGCCCTGCATTTGAATTGCTACTACAGAGTTTTGTTTTGAGACTAAATTTTAATATTTTTCTTAGGCTGACCTTAGCTGTAATGTCAAATTTATAGTATTTTTGAGAAATTACTACATACTATTTTAAGATCTAAGTAGGATCAGAGGTTAATTTTTAGGCGTTGACCTTCTTCACACATGAGGACCATAGACTACATGGGATAATGTGTCTTTGAATGTCCTCTGTGGACCTGGCATTGTGCCAGGCTCTGAGGCCTCCAGATATGATCCCTTCCTTCAGGGGAGCACACACAGAGCACTGACTAGTGTGGGATACTGAGGAAACCTGTCTCAAGAAGAAATATAAATATTATAGGAACTCTGCTGAGAAGCATCAGGAAACTTGGCAGAAGAGATGCCACTGGATCTTCTCTTGACGGGAGGTGATAGGCAAGAGAGAGCTGGGGAAAAGGCCTCTGACTTCAGAAAATAATGTAAACCTCTAGGGTAATCAGTCTGTTGTTCATTTGGCGAAGATGAATGGTGAGAAGTGACTAGAGTGTGACTGTGGGTCTTTTTTTATTCTTTTGTTTTGTTTTCATTTTTTGAGACAAGATTTCTCTGTGTAGCTTTGGAGCCTGTCCTGGAACTATCTGTAGCCTAGGCTGGCCTTGAACTCACAAGAGCTCCGCCTGCCTCTACCTCCTAAGTGCTGGGATTAAAAGTGTGTGCCACCACAGCCTGGCTTGTGTATGACTGTGTGTCTTAGTTAAGATTTTATTGCTTTGAAGAGACACCATGACCACGGCAACTCTTATAAAGAAAACATTTAATTGAGGGTGGCTCGCTTACAGTTTCAGAGGTTGAGTCCATCATGATCATGCAGGGGAGCATGGTAGAGAGCAGGCAGACATGGTGGTGCTGCCTAAATCTTGCAATCAACAGGAAGTTGACTGATGTCACACAAAGTGAAACTTGAGAAAAGAGGCCACAAAGCCTACCCCCACAGTGATATACTTCCTCCAACAAGGCCACAACTCCTAATAGAGCC
Organism: Dicrostonyx torquatus; assembly: GCA_028555095.1. NCBI lineage: Eukaryota > Metazoa > Chordata > Mammalia > Rodentia > Cricetidae > Dicrostonyx > Dicrostonyx torquatus. The sequence goes on from JAQHUG010000077.1 coordinate 7,655,662, forward strand.
ACTCCATTTGGGGGCCATTTTCTTTCAGGCCACCATATCGTGTGATAGAGAAGCAGAGGTTCTGATCTGCTTTAGACTAGTTTAGGAATGGCTGTGGGTCAAGGCAGGCATTGAAAGCCCAGTTACTGCTACACTGTCAGGCAGTATGTATTGATACCTGAAGAACCAAGCAGAGCAGCACCTCTCACAGGAAGACTGAATTCCAAAATGACTCTAAGAAAGTTGCCATCCTGGGAGGCCTGGGATAAGCCCTTCTCATGATGCTTGCTATTCTGGGATTTATAGGCACCTGGCTGAATTGTGGAGAACCCTGAATGTAGAACTGTGTAAAACGACCTGGGTCCTATGGAGGCTCCTGAGAAAGCTGCAGAAATGCCATGATGTGAACACCCAGGAGAAGATGGCCTATGTGGCTGTTGCTGTAAGCCATTGCTCTGCCCCTTATGTCAGCTCAGGATGCTCCCCATGAGGAGGACGCCCTCTTACAGAGGGCGATCTTTTCATTCTCTTTCCAAGTCCATCTCTAGCACTCATCTGTAAATCCATGAAGTCTTCATTGACTCTGACCTGGAGAGAGCTGGGGTGTGTGACAGAGTGTCACCATCCCTACTTCTATCCTTAAAAACTATCTAAAGTAACCCAAACTTGTGAAAAAGTTTTAAAATATAATAATATATAAGGTAGAAAACAATGGCCCCTTTAATTAAGGTTTAGAATGCTTTCTATCTAAAGAATGTTTCGGGCCTTGTAAGCAATATATATTTTAGGACTTACAGGTCATACATAATCTCTGTCACACAATCTTTGGATTTAAAAAAAAAAAACTAAGTCCAAGACAGTCTTGTGTGCCTGTCATTCCATCTACTCAGAAGGCTGAGGTAGGAACATCATTTAAGCCCAAGAGTCTGGGCAACAATTTTTTCAAAAGGAAAAGTAACAAACCTAACACTTATACAGACAAAAAAGAAAGGAAGGAAAAAATAGAGAAAGAAAACCATTCTTAGCTCATAATTTGTTCATCTCCCTAATGAAATTTCTAGAAATACCTGTGCATGTGTATTTGATGTTTTCCCACCCAGTTTTCCTTTGAAAACAACACTTTTAAAGCAGCCTTATGCTCACAGGCAGACTGTCCAGACCTCTGTCCTTGGCCATGCAGAGACTGCTTCCTATTGGTACATATGCTTTTAGTTTTTGAGACAGCATCTCAGGTAGGTCCAGGCTGACCTTGAACTAGTGATATAATGAAGGATGACTTTGAACCTACTTTGGCTCCCCAAAGTGCTGGGATTCCTTTCCTACCTGGCCTCTGGCAGGCTCTGCTTCTCTCCTCATCCCCACTCCTCCTACTTTTAGGTTCCTCTAAGTCTAGTCCTAGCTACTGTCATAGTATTTTAAACTTCCAAATTTCTTTCAGTATTTCTAATTTGCTATTGTTTTTATTCTCTTTTCTTATGAATGTGTGCTTTTTAAAAATTCAAAAATGTAAGTGGGCTGTGGTGGCACATGCCTTTAATCCCAGCACTCAGATGGCAGAGGCAGGCGGATCTCTGTAAATTCGAGGCCAGCCTGGTCTAGAGAGTGAGTTCCAGGACAGCCAGGACTGTTACACAGAGAAACCCTGTCTCAAAAAAAAAAAAAAAACAAACAGAAAAAAAACCCCTAAATGTTATGTTAGTGTAATTTTAGAAGTTAGGGCACATACATGTATATTTCAGTCACACAAAGCAGATTGTAATATAGGAGGCATGGGAGGGACTTCACGTTCTCATTTTCAACCAGCTCCCCGATGATGCAGTGTTGCAGTGGGCACACCTTGAGCAGCAGGCCTTTACATTTGTCTTACTGAAGGATGAGAGCATTTTATTAACACATTAATACAAAAATAGATACTTTTCTGAATTGTTATTTGTCATGTAATATGATAGATTGTATTGTGGTTTTGTTTTATTGTTTTTAGTTGTATCTAATAAAGTGTACTAATAGCTTCCAGTTATGATTTTTGGATGTCAGATCTGCTCATGGGACACACACACATACTCCCCCCTCTGTGTGTGTGTGTATGTGTATGCATGACTATGTAAAATATGTATGTGGTGCTAGAGATTGAGCCAAGGGCCTACCACTTGCTAAGCATGTACTCCACTCTGAGCATGCCCCAGCTCACTTCCAACGATTCCTTTACTCTTATTCTCCTTTTCATACCAATTACCATTGCCGTTTTGTCTAGTCATGACACAGAGTGGTAGAACCACCAGGCTCGCAGTTCTTCCCTGTGCCTTTTCTTCCACAGGCAACAGATGCCCTTTATGAGGTGCTTATGGGAAACAAACTGCGAGAAGCTGCATTTCGACTCTTTCCTCAGCTTTTGATGACACTCCTCATCCAGATTCACCACAGCGTCGGCCTCACCATGTCTGATGTCAGCATCCCAAGTGGCCTGTACGCAGGACAGGAAATACCAACGGAGGTCACACCTTTGTGGTATTGCTCATTGTGATTTCATTGATCTGAACACTTACAGAGTCCTGGGCATTGGAGTAGATACAAGGATAGATGTGGTCCTAACCGTGCGTAAACACTGGTCCACAATCCTTGCAGTAAAATGCTGAGGATCCCTCTGGCTTTTATTTGCTGCCTTTAGTTTTCTTGGTACCAGTGTTTCACTATCTAGGTGCCTGGCAGATATGTGATATTGTGCTGTCCCTTCCTCGACAGAGCAAGTAGAGACAAAACCAGTAAACTAGCCTCCAAAACTGGATTGATCCAGTGAAACAATTCCTTATTTCTGGGATATTGCTTGGAGAGGTTTTTCAGTTCCTCAATAAGGTCTTGGCTTGGTAGACATTTCTAGCGCTGCTGACACACAGATCTTTAGGGAAGAAATACCATACCATGGGATTTTAGGGCCAGGCTAAGTGTCAGTTTGTCCCAGGTGTAGTTCTCATGCATCTGTTTAATGAGCTTCCACCCTGGACCAATGCACAGTTCTGTGCCTTAGTTTCCTCTTCTGTAACTGAGGAGACTGGAGCGGGTAATCTCCAGGAACCTTTTCAGCTCTACCATGCTCTTGAAGCTGTGTCTGGAATGGCTACTCAAGAAGCACTTTGTAAGTTGTGCTGGTAAATTTTATGAGGAAGTATAAATTACATCTTTTTCCTTTCTCTTTTTTGAATCTCAGCCTCATGTCCTGCAAGTCAGCCTCAAACTCACTTTGTAGTTTAGGTAGACCTTGAACTACTGATTCCTAGCTCCTAAATGCTGGAGGTCCAGGCATGTCCCACCATGTCTGGTTTCTGAAGTGATGGTGATCAAACCAGAGCTTAGACCATGCTAGGCAGACATTCTACCAACTGAGCCAAATACCTAGCCTTAAATTTTACCTCAAATGTTTTTGTAAATCAATGGATTAGGCTGGAGAGATGGTTTAGAGGTTAAGGGCACTTGCTGGTCTTGTAGAGGATCCAGGTTCATTTCTACATGACAGCTCATAACCGTCTGTAACTCCAGTTCTAGAGGATCAACACCCTCCCTTCTGACCTCCATGGGCACTGCACGTGGTGCACAGAAATGCAGGCTAACTCATACTCAGAAAATTAACCTTTTTTTTTTAACTGCAATGGATATCCATTTAGCATCCCAAATCAGTTCTGAATCATAGATCTCCTGCCAAACTCCTTGAGAAACAAAATCAAATTAAATTTCTTTATGCTGAGAATGTATATTGAAGGCCTTTCCAGATATTAGAGCATGAAGCATCTTTAAGAACTCTAGAAAGGGATGGATCACAGTATAGCCACTGGCACATCCCAGTGATTAGCAGGCCTAGTCTTTTCACCCATGCTTGTCTTTGTTCAACTTAGCTTCGCCATACAAGCTACAAAGACGCTCCTCCTGAGAACAATGTGCTGGCAGGAATTCAGCATCATGGAAAAGAATGATGGATGGACCCTTCTGAGGGGAGAATGCCATCTTCAGGGAGTATTCCTGCTTGCCAAGTAAGACTTCCTTATTCTAATGTATTCATTCTCTCCAGAAAGCAGAATTGTTATATTTTCCCCTTTAAAAAAAAATCACAGTAACTAAAACCATAACAGAATATACAATAGTTGTAAATTTTTTTGAAGCAGGGTCTCACTGTGTCCCTGGCCTGGAACTCTTCCTCTCTCTAGACCAGGCTGGCCTCAAACTCACAGCAGTTCTCCTTCCTCTGCCTCCTAAGTGTTGAGATTAAAGGTGTGCATCATCATTCCTAGCTATAGTATCTATAAATTAACCAGGATAAAATTTTATTTTATTTTATTTATTTTTTTGTTTTTCGAGACAGGGTTTCTCTGTGGCTTTGGAGCCTGTGCTGGAACTAGCTCTTGTAGACCAGGCTGGTCTCGAACTCACAAAGATCCACCTGCCTCTGTCTCCCGAGTGCTGGGATTAAAGGCGTGCGCCACCACCGCCCGGCTCCAGGATAAAATTTTAAAAGTCTTGGCCCTGGCATGCTTCCTGAATAGCTAAAGCAAGGTTAAAAACTTTGCGGGGGCTGACCTTGGGAAATGCAATCTGGGTGGGCATATGTCTGAGAGTTTTCTGTTGGTCTCTTTTACAGTGCCTTGCTGGAAAGAAGCCACCTCTTTGCATGTAAGACCATGTATTTGTTAGTCCCTTTGATTAACCGAGGGAATGATAAACACAAGCTCACATCTGCGGGCTTTTTTGTGGAGGTAAGAGTTCAGTAGGTACTAGATTCAGGAAGCCCAGAAAGCAGTAGAACCTCTTTCCTAAACTGTATTCAACTCAGGGACAGGCTGGGGTCCATTCTGTGTATGCAACAGATGCTCTCTTTAGATTCAAGCCTTTGGAAATCCTTTCTCTCACCATCTGTCAGCATTCCTTGTGTTCCTGCTCCCAGCATCACTCTGTACTGCGTGCAGCAGTTGGTGATCTCAAAGGAAAATGTATACATTGAAGTTGGTGGGAAGGTAGCTCCCTTCAAGGAAAAAGAGCTCCAAGGTCATTTCTTTCAGCTCCTAAGGAGTCCAGTGGCCAGGAGACTGCCCAGGTTATACTGCACTGTCCGCCTGAAAGACTGGCTGCATGATGAGAACAAGCTCTTCAAGATTCTTGCACTGAGGGGACTACGCAACCTTGTCAGACACCAAGAGATGGTAAAAGGACCATTGATAAATAGATAATAGCTACATAATAAATAATAAATAGAAACAGAAATAGAACAACCCCAAAGATACCCAAGCAACTCAGGAAGGAGGAACTGAGAGTGCTGGGGCAGGAGTGAATGAGGAAGACCTTTCTCACTGTACATCTTTCTATAGCGGTCTAGTTTTATACCTAGAAGTTATGTGGAAACTATTAAAATTAAATAGCATTAAAATTGCAAGTCACAAATATAATACTTCAAAACTTGCCTTTTGTGGGGGAGGTGCACTTATTGTTACAACACAGTAGGAAATATTCATCTGCCTGCTTGATGCCTTACACCATGCTGTCTTGTGAAGTACTTGGATACTCCAGGATATTTATCATCAAGACAAAAATCACTGTCATTCATAATGAAAGTTTTCTGCATGTCTCATTAGAAAACTATGCTTCAGCTGGGCGGT
>JAQHUG010000077.1:7691879-7730305 GCA_028555095.1 Dicrostonyx torquatus
TCCCCACCTGAGTTTGCCATTTTATACCTCCCCTGGGACCTGGTGACCCGGCCCCATTAATTAATTAGAGGGGTGGCAGCGGGGTGTGGTCACAGGCTGGGATGGTGAAGACCACACCCCTTCAACTGTTTCCCTAAAGCTGGATGAGGCTGGCCTGTTTCCTAGGGTGTTATCATTTGTTTCTCTGGGATTTGGAGAGGTTTACCTCTCCCCAGGAAAAGTCACATAACACAGGACTCCTGTCAGCAGTGTACCCTTGTATTTTAGTCAAAAGATTCCTTCCAATCTGGCACCTTCCAGCATGTAAGACAGCAACCCACTATCTCCAAACTTGGTGGTCTTTATCTTATCCCATCCATGAAGCCATAGCTGCAGCCAGAGGAGTTTGTGCAAAACAGACTGATCATCATTGACATGTTCAAATCTCTGCTTCGAGTAGAACATCCAGGCTTTCACCAAATATGAATTCCTTCACAACTTGCCTCGATATCTCCATTTTCTTTAGTGACTCCTTCATCCAGACAAGGGTACTTTGTAATGTTTCAAATACACCACACTAAATTCTGAGTGCCAAGAACTAATCCAAACTAGGGAATACAGTGAAGACAAAAGGTCTATCTCACCATTTAATTATTTTAGTAGGCAGAGCTGGTCGATTAGCACGACAGTTTTAGAGAAGGTACCACTGAGACAATGAAGTGGATGTCGGGTGGGAGGCGTCACCAATTTTTAGGTGTACCGCTCAGAAATGCAGTTTGATGAATACATGAGAAAAGCCTCCTCCGACTGAGAACTAGCTTGATATTTCCAAGGTTAAGAATTACCCGATGCATCTGAATGTTTTATTTTTCTGTATTTTAAAGACAAAAAGCATTTCCTGAGGGATTCTAGGTGAAACTGTCCAGTCCTAGTTTTCGTTTTAAAAACACGTTTCAGGTTAGCTCAAAGACCATCTCTTTGATGGTCATCCTGAAATGGCTACTTACTGGGACAGTTTCAGAATCCAGGGAGTTAAGGGGCGAGGCTGAGAGGCGTCACCTAAACCCCTTGCAGCTCCATCTCTTTCTGGCGAGCCAGAAGACTCCGACGTGGCGTTCCTACATCAATGAGCCACTTTCGGCTGCTCCCTCTCCCATCTCCATCAAGGGTCAAATCTCAGTGAGAGCGGGTTTAATGCGTGCCTGGGAGCTGACAAACGTAGGGTCCACAGGCTAGTGTCATGGAGAACGTTTCTCACAGGGGTGAACGAAATCGCCACAGGTAGCCCTAAGTTACCCACACCACGGGACCGGCTGTGGAAAGCGCGGGTCGCAAGCTACAGTCCCGGCGGCCTCACCACCGGCTCGGATCCTTCCGCCCACTCCCTCGCGTCCGTCCCCGCGGGCCGGTGCCCCGGTGCTGCCCCCCAAGGGCCCGAGCTACGGCTCCTTTAGAGTCTGAGGTCCATCTTCTTATCCCATTCCCGGAACGGGGCTACTGCGGGCTCTAGAGGAGAAAGGGACTTTTTGAGGAGAAAAGCGGAGGCAGACGATGAAGGGAAGGCGAGCTCAAGCAGGCGATTTTCGCGCGCTTTGTCGCGAGGGGTTGTGGGTAGCTCGCTGGGAGGGAGAAGACAACCCGAAGACGGGTCGCGCCGCCCGTCGGGCCGGAGGGGATGTTCGAGGACGAGCCCCAAGCCGAGGGGGCGGCGGTGGTCGCCGCGGCCAGGGAGGCGTTGCAGGCCCTGTGCCAGGAGCTGAACCTGGACGAGGGCAGCGCGGCCGAAGCCCTGGACGACTTCACCGCCATCCGCGGCAACTACAGCCTAGAGGTGAGCGGCGGCAGGTGGGCGGCGGCCCCGACCTTCGCCAGGCCCCACCCCCGGCCCGTCCCCGCCCCGGCCTCTCAGGCGGTAGTTCCCCCACCTCCGAGGGTCTCCGAGGAGCGCGAGAAGGGAAGGGTGGGTGTAGCTCGGCCAGCCCACCCGTTTGTTTTGAGGCGGGAAACCGAAGCTGAGAAAAGGAACTGCTCCCGAGTCCCGCTCTGCTCCGGGGTTCCCTAGACGTCAGGCTTCCAAACTTGATTTCTGCGCGCCGCCCAGCGCCCCAAAGGGCGCGGTGCTGCCGTTGAATCGATGAGACCTGATCCTGTGATAAAATGAGTCGCTCATCGCTGCCCAGTCCTTTGCTTATGTCTTGCCCCACTCTTTAAACACGTTTGGATCCCCTCTCCGCGGAAGAGAAAGCGGGGTCGTAAGAGGTTAATTTGACGTCCCAGGTGACAGACACGGTTTGTGATGGAATCTGGCTCAGCTGTATGAGCCATTTAACCTCTCCACCCTTCTGCCTCAGGGTGCAGCAGTGGGTTCGTTTATACCAAGGGTAGTCTGATCAAAGTCAGCATACACAAAGCTCTTCTCAGTCCCACGTTCCTCTCTGCCAGGTCGTTACCGTGGTCTGGCCCTGAATAAAATAAACGGTGGCTGTCACTTTTAGATTTTCCCAGTAACTTTTATATCTGTCTTCACAGCAGGGCAGTGTTATCACGGCCCAGGATTGTTTTGCCTAGAATCGCTCGAATATCGAAACTTAGCTATATAAGCTCGAATATCGAAACTTAGCTATATAAGCTCACTGTAGAAGCAGACTTGTAATGACATGTACATGTGGGACTCATGGCCGTGGGTTCAACAGGTCAAAAGTATTTGGGAAAAAAACTGCATTTTCTTGAACATGAACAGACTTGTCATTCCACAAACAATATATCATTATTTACATAACATTTACATCAAGTAATCTAGATATCATAGGTTATGTGCAAATGCATTGCCATTTTAAATCAGGGGCTTGAACATCCTTGGATTTTGGTATCTTCTGGTGTACGGGAACCATGCCCCAGGGGATATTTCAGCACATCCCTGGGATATACAAAAGCTTTCATTATCCACATGGGCTGGATTCACATTTAGACTGCTCCTCTGACAATTGCTGCACTCCAAGGCAGGGAGTTGGAAATGAGGGATGGAGTGGCAGATCCCAAGTGCCCAGCCCTGGCCTGCCAGTCTAACTGCAACACAGAGCTCCAAGTTCAGTGAGACACTCTGCCTCAGAAGACACCCAACAGTTATCTCTGACCTTCACTCATGAATACATGAATGGGGGAACACATTTATACACCATGCATGTATACACACGTACACTATATAAAAAAGTGAGGGAAACTTTAATGGCATCTCAGTTGGAAATGTTTTTTAACGTCCTGAGAAAGCAGTTCTAACCTCCCAGGCCTTCATTTATTATTAAGTAATAATAATTACTGTGGCTGATTCTAGGTACGTTGAACTCAGCCCAAGTTCTTAGCTTTCTGCAGGTCACTCTGCCTGGACTATTTCCCTTCACCTGTAACTCCAGAGAAGGTTGACAATTTAAATGCTAAATCCATAGTTAGGCAGAGTTGGTTGACACCTTAAATGTTTACTGCAGAAAACATGGTTCAGCAGGTTAGAGTTCTGAGTTCAATTCCCAGCAACTATTCATAATGAGATCTGGTGCCCTCTTCTGGCGTGAAAGCATACATGCAGGCAGAATACTGTAGGCATACTAAATAAATTCTTTAAAAATTGAGTGTGGAAGTAGTCTGCCCTGTGCTTTGTTTTTTCTTCTTTTAGTTGTGAAAGACGCTTGGAGAAAAGGCATCTCCCAGTCTCTGCTGCCCCTAAGAATCCTGTCTACAGTTTCTACCCCGCCTAATCCACCACACAAGGCCCTGCTGGCATTCTGCCTTTTCTTACCTAACTTACATTTTTTGGTAGTTTGCTACTGAGCAGTTTTAAATCTTCCTTTGTGAAGTTTCTGTTAACATCCAGTCAAAGTCAGTTAACTACACTGTATTTTCCCACACTTTCTCTTCAACTCTTACAACATATATATATATATATATATATACACACACACATACACACATTATATGTATATATATATTATACACACACACACACACACACACACACATATATATATATATATATATATATACCAATTTTGGAGAACAGTTTCTGTTACTATTCTTAACTTTTAAACTGGAGATTAAGAGCCATTTTGATTTTGTTGGTTTAAGTATTCTACCACTGAGTTATATCTCTGATCCTCTCCATAAAAATTTTAAAATAAAATTTTAATTTATAATCAGGAGGTGGCATGTACCATGTGGAGGTTGGAGGATAACTTCTGTTGGGTCAGTTCTCTCCTTCCACATTGACATGGGTTCCAGGGATCAAACTGAGATCTCCAGACCTAGATAGCATCTTTCCTGCCCTGTATCTTAATTCCTTTTAGGATTATTACCAATTTTTTAGCTTATAGTTCTATCGTTCTCCCCATTCCTTTCCTCCCTCTGATCCCTCCCTCTTTTATGTACGTCCCCTTTATGTTGGCTCTCAAAATCATGGTCCCTTTCTTTAACTGTTGTTCCATATGTGTGTACAGGTCTATGTGTGTGTATATTTCTAAATATATAAATGCAGTTTGCTCTGTCCACATGTATATGTTTTTAGGCTGATCATTTGATGTTGGAGAGCCAGTTGGTGTGCTGTTTCTCAGCATTCCTCAGTTCCCTGCTTTGCCTAGGTTCCTTCTTCCACATTAGCACTGTTAGTCTATTGGTGTCATCCTTGTTCAGGTCTTGTTTATGCAGCCATGCTGTGTCTGTATCTGTAATTCTTTTTTTTTTTCCTCTGGGTAACCCTGACTCCTGGAACTTTCTCTGTAGACCAGACCGGCCTCGAACTCAAGAGATCCAAACGACTCTGCCTCCTAAGTACTGGGATTAAAGCTTGTGCCACCACTGCTAGGTCTGTATGTGTAATGCTTAATCCTCTGACTTCAACTGTATTTCATCCAGTCATGAGGTGTTTCCAGCTTGAAAACATTTGAAGTCAAGAGCAGAAAATTAAGTGTTGAATTATCAATCGTTACTTTTTTATAGCTTGTAAACTGAGCTATCTGTGGTGGCAGAGAACTATGCTTAATATTTTAAAGGTAACTTACTATAGGATAAATAATGCCCCAAATCTTGCTCTTATAAAAATAACATTGTCCTTTGTATTGTGGGTATTAATAATTACTGTATTATTATATATCAGCATATTAATATAAATATTAATATTTTGACATGTGACTCCCCTGACAACTTTCTACTCTATTTTTTTCTTTTCTCTGCAGAATTGATTAAAAAGAAACATAAAATTTAAATAATAGAAAAGAAGAAATACAGTCGAGAATGTGACTGCCAGGTGGAGTTGGCATATGCCTTTAATCCCAGCACTCAGGAAGTAGAGGCAGGTTGACCTCTGTGAGTTCAAGGCCAGCCTGGTCTACAGAGCTAGTTCCAAGATAGCTAAGGCTACACAAAATTCTGTCTGAGAGAGAGAGAGAGAGAGAGAGAGAGAGAGAGAGAGAGAGAGAGAGAGAGAGGAGAGGAGAGGAGAGGAGAGGAGAGGAGAAGAGAAGAGAAGAGAAAAAGATTTTAATAGAATTCTTTCAGTAAGGCTAAATTTGGAATTAAGTAAGAGATCTAGTTTTAGATTTAGAAATTCAGGAAAATTTCTGATTTTTCATGTTCTAGTTCTAAGAGCAGGAGGTGAATGTGGAGGTCTGTATTGATGTTTGGGACTGTATTTGCCTTATTTCTTAAGGGTTTAGAGAGATGAAATTGTAAAACCTTTCCCAGGTAAGCATTTAAGGTGTTCCTTTATTTTCCTTGTGTTTCCTTGCAGGGAGAAGTCGTACACTGGCTGGCATGTTCTTTATACGTTGCTTGCCGCAAGAGCATCATTCCTACAGTGGGAAAGGGCGTCATGGAGGGAAACTGTGTTTCACTGACCAGAATACTTCGCTCAGCTAAGTTAAGGTACAGCATTTTGCTTTCCCAAATGTTTTAGAAGTACTAAATTTGGGCTGGAGAGGTTGCTCAATGGATAGAGTATCTGTTACACAAGCATGAGTACCTGGGTTCTTGTGCTCTGGAGCCTTAGAGCTGGGGGACTGAGGCAGGCCAATCCTAGGGCTTGGAAGGGAACAGTCCAGTCAGAATGACAGCTCTACCTTAAAAATTGAAGTGGAGGTTCTGGAGAGATGGCCCAGTGTTTAAGGGAACTTTCTGTTCTCCCAGAGAACCTGAACTTGGGTCCCAACATCCATATCGGGGCTCATAACTCCCTGTACTTCAAAGGTATAGTTACCTTTAACACCTTCTTGCTTCCTCAGTCCTCTGCTTAGACATGGCATGGCAGCGTGCAAATGCACACACATACACACACACATGCACGCATGTTGTAAGTGGGGGGAGAGGTGCGTGTTGTGTTCCCCAGCTGCCAGCCGCTGGCCCGCTCAGCCACTGGCCGCCTGTACCCGAAACAACCACATGACAAACTGGATTCATTTAAATTCTGCCTGGCTCATTATCTCCAGCCTCTTCTTGGCTAGCCCTCACCTCATAAACTAACCCATTATAAAAGTCTGTATGTCACCACGAGGTGGGTGACTTACCGGAAAGGTCTAACCTGCATCCATCTGCAACGGGAGCTCATGGCATCTGGCTCACTTCCTTCAGAACTTCCTTTCTGTCTACTCCGCCCACCTAAGGGCTGACCTATCTTATAAGCCAGGCAGCTCTTTATTCAACCAATAAGAGTAATACAAAATACAGGAGAACACTCCCACATCACACGCACGCAAAGATAAATTTAAAAATAAATTATTTAAGTGAAAAAGTTATTGATGGAGATACTTCAGTGTCATTTACTGGCTTCCACATGTAGCTACATGAACAAGTATACACACATGCACACACATAAACATAGACCACATGCACACAGAGTCCTAAATGTCATTCTAGAATTCAGTTTCTCTCATTTTAAATCATTTGACTTTGTTCAGCTCCTAGTCTGTTACTGCATGTTCTTCCCAGTTTGACCTTGCTTCTCTACATTGCCTCTTCAGATTCTGACTTCAACCAAAGACTTCAATTAAATTGATTTTAGCTATACTTTCGCTCACTAATTTTTTAAAATTTGAAAATAGTTTAAAGCTTACTGGAGAATTTGAAAAATGAGAGCAATGGAAAGAATGCCCATCTACCTGTGATCCAGTCTCACTGGTTACTGCCATTTTACCTCATTTACTTTGTCAGTTTATCTTCCTGTATTAAGTATTATGCTCTTTCTCTCTCAGTGCTTTTTCCTTACTCATTTTAAAATGAGTTGTACTCTTTATAACCTTTTATCCTGAAATTGGTTTCAATGACATTTTAATTAGTTATTTACTTATTTTTGAGAGTGGATCTCACAATATAGCCCAGGTCCAGGCTAGTCTCAAACTGTGGCTCTTGCTTCAGCCTTCCAAGTGCTACAATTTTAGATGTGTGTCACCATGCCCAGTTTCAGTGGTATTTTTTAATTAACTATGATGCAGTCTTCAGGGAGCTTAACATTTTTTTCAAGTCTGCCATCAATAGTCTAGTTTTGTTAGTTGATCTAATAATATTCCTGGAAGCATTGTTTTCTTTGAGTACCATTTCCAGTTTTGGATCAGTACTACATTCACTTATTCATATTTGTTTCCCTTTAGAAAAGGAATATTTCTGTAGCTGTTGTCTCTTTTTTATTTTTATTTTATTTTGTTTTTTCAAGACAGGGTTTCTCTGTGTAACAGCTCTAGCTGAATAGTCCTATGTGGTTGACAAAGGAGCAAGTAAAAGGTAGAACTTAGACCTACAGAGTGCCTAGTAGTGACAAGTTGAACAATAACAATCAACTATGTAGAATACAGGGCAACACATTGACAAGATGACCAAAGTCAATAACATTAATGAGATGAAGATGGATATAATACGCCACTGTATGTAGTTGTCCTAAAGACTTAAAATCACTCTATGCAGTTTCAAAATGTACAACTTGTGTATATTTAGCCTTAAGGAAACATCAGATATAGCTCAAATGAGGAGCAATCTATTTTAAAAGAGGACTGGGGTAATTGTAGACTTAATAAAAAATGTTATCGTGGGGTGCAGAATGTAGCTCAGTTGGTAATACTCTTGCCTAGTGTGCCTGAGGCCCTAGGCTTTTTTCCAGGCACCAACAATATAAAAGCTGGCATAAGCCTGTTATTTTAGCACTGGAGTGATGGAGACAGGAAGTTTAGGGACTTATGATCAACCTTGGCTATATAACAAATTCAGAGTCAGCCTGGGCTACCAAAGACCTGTCTCTAAACAACAGAATTATAGCTTGAAAAATTAGATCAGTACATACTCATAATAAAAATTTCAAACGAGTTCTAGAGGTGGATGGTGACAGTGGCTTTACAACATGAGTAACCAGATGCAACTGGACTAGACATTAAAATGGCAAATGTAATCCTGTGTTTAGTTTTTCAGAGACATGAAGATGGTTTTTAAAGGTTGGGCATGTACCTCCATAGTACAGTGCCTGCAAGTAATATAGTGGGTGTGATGAGACATGCCAGTTATCCTAGCATTCAAGAGGCTACATCAGGTCTCTTGGAGGCCACCCTGTTCATTTTCATCATGTGGTCAATGATTCAAGGCCAATTTAGGATACACATATACCAGGAAACTTTGCACCCCAATTTCCAGTGAAGTTGGTCTAAAGGAAGTAATTCTCAAAAGTGAGAATTCCTCCAAGGAGAGAACATCCCACACTGAGCATCTTCCTACCCCAATCTGCCCCTGCCAAAAAAGGGAAAACTTCATAGTAACTAATTGGGAGGAGAAAAGAAAAATAGTGGGACAGTTTTTTGTTTGTTTGTTTTTATGTTGTTGCTGCTGTTGATAAGGACTTTTTAGAATTTCAGATTTTAATTAATGTTTCAAATTTACCTGTGAACAATTAACTGATAACTTTAAAAACATTACCTAGTACCCTCAATATAGTGCCATATAATTAATAAAGTGAGCTTTTGACATTATGAGTTTTTAATCTAAGACCATGCTAACAGATCGTATACCATTATTGGATAAGCTGAGAAAGTGGAATAACAATCTATTTTGATTTTCTAAATATCTACGTATTTATTTTATTTTTGGTGGTGATGTCACACACTAAAACTCAAAACACTGAGCTGGAGAGATGGCTCAGCAGTTAAAGAGCTGCTCTTCCTGAGGTCCTGAGTTCAATTCCCAGAACCCACATGGTGGCTCACAATCATCCACAATGAAATCTGGTGCTCTCTTCTGCCAGGGATACATTCAGACAGAACTCAGAACTCCAAGTACATAATTAAAAAGAAAAAAACAAAAAATTAAACCTGTTAAAACTCAAATACTTAGCTGTTTCTGGCGGCACACAGCTTTAATCCCAGTACTTGGGAATCAAAGACAGGCAGATCTCTGTTAGTTCGAGACCAACCTGGTCTATAGGGCGTGTTCTAGGACAAACAGACCTACATGGAGAAACCCTGTCTCCAAAAACAGGCAAAAGAACTCAGATACTTGAATTTTACTCCCAACCTGTAATAGTCTGCTGCTTTGTGAACAACTTTCATTTGGGAGACTTGTTTTTTTCAAACTAACTTTGCGAGCCTATAAACTAATTGTTGATTAACATATACTTCATCAACTATATGTAGATCATTGCCTAGGTGCAGAGGAGGAAAGAAATAGGTAGGTGTTTTAACCACCTGCATCCTAGAAGGTTGCTGTCACTTGTGTCATCAGTCTCCTGATGGTCCTGAGAACCAGTGCAATGCATAGCAATGAAGTGACGGCTTATGTTGGTTGCTTTTTCATAAATTTAGGTTTTTAAAGACTTTTAGTCATGAAGAGAATGTGTCATTTTCAGTCCATTATATGAGCTCATTTTAAAGTTGCCTTTTCTTCCTTTTCTTTGAAGCTTAATACAGTTTTTTGGTAAAATGAAGAAGTGGATGGACATGTCGAACCTACCACAAGAATTTCGTGAACGTATAGAAAGGCTAGAGAGAAATTTTGAAGTATCAACTGTAATTTTTAAAAAATTTGAGCCCATTTTTTTAGATATATTTCAAAATCCATATGAAGAGCTACCAAAGTTGCCAAGAAGCAGGAAGCAGAGGTGAGACATTTAATCTCATATATTTGTGATAAAAGATTATTAGGAGAGTTTAATTTTAAAAGTCTGCTTATTACCTTTCTGCAAATACTTAAATTTCTTTGGAAATTTATGGACAGTTGCTTATATTTGAAAATGGGTAATACTTTTATTATTATTTCATTTATTCTGATGTTCAATGTAGACTAAAAAGCTTTAAGAAGTCTGTTTCTGAGCCATCTGTCCACTTGAGTGGAGCTTTACATGAATTTGACCCTTTTAGTTATATTTGCTCTTTCAATGCTTAGCAGGTTAGTCAGACCAAAAAAATACATTTCTTTTTCATTTTAGGAGAATTCCTTGCAGTGTAAAAGATCTCTTTAATTTCTGCTGGACACTCTTTGTTTACACTAAGGGTAAGTTGACGTTCTCAGAGCTTACATTTCTACTCTGGGATTTGCTGATGTTTGACATGAGAAGTTCCTGGGTTTTAACTTTTTTTTCCCTATAAAGGTAATTTTCGTATGATTGGTGATGATTTAGTAAACTCATATCATTTACTTCTGTGCTGCTTGGACCTGATTTTTGCCAATGCTATCATGTGCCCAAATAGACGAGACTTGCTAAATCCATCATTTAAAGGTAAAATATTTACTTTTAAAAAGTAATTATTACATTTTAGAAAAAGCTAAAAACTGACTGTTCTTTTTGTACTTCCTGTTCCCTTCATGGTCTGTCAAACTAGGTTTACCGTCTGATTTCCATGCTCCTGACTTCAAAGCTGCAGAAGAGCCTCCCTGTATCATTGCCGTACTTTGTGATCTACATGATGGACTTCTAGTAGAAGCAAAAGGAATAAAGGAACATTACTTCAAGCCATATATTTCAAAACTCTTCGATAAGAAGGTACTAACAAATAAGATGCTTAGGGGTCAGCAGCACCCTGAAAGGAAAGAATCTTCTCAACATTGTAGGACCCATGTAACATGATCCTAATCAGTCCTATCTCTAAAAGCCAGGAGTCAAATATTGGGATAATAGCCTGAAAGATCAGAGAAGCAAAGGAGCAGCCATTATATTATATTATATTATATTATATTATATTATATTATATTATATTATATTATATTATATTATATTCCTTTCATCACCTCCCAAGTGTTGGAATTAAAGGCATGAGCCTCCTAAATGCTGGAATTAAAGGCGTGCACCACTGCCTCCTGGCTCTATGGTTAACTAGTGACTAGCCCCATGCTCTGATCTCCAGGTAAGCTTTATTTGTCAGAACACAAACAAAATATCACACAATAGTCCTGGTCAGATGTCCCAGGTCTGGAGCTAGAGAGATAGCTCTAAGGTTAAGAGCACTAACTGTTCTTCCAGAAGACCCAGGTTCAGTTCCCTGCACCCACCATACCCAGCTCATAACTTCCTGTAACTCCAGTTCCAGGGCATCCAGTGCCTTCAAGTCCCAAGTTTCAGTGTCTGCTGTGATGCAGCCTTGCCCTCTAGTCACAGGAGACTGAGTGGTTGAAGAAAGTGCTCAGTTGTATGTCGTGTCTGGGAAATGCACTGCCAGCGATTTTTGGGGCTTCTGGCAGAACCTGCATTCTCCTGAGAAAGGGTTATGAGAAGCATAAGATCAGAGTGAACTGACTGACTTTCTGCCACAGTCATTCTGTTAAGTGCTGTTTACTAAAAGCATTGTAATAGTATAACAGCTATTTTGTTTTTTTTTTTTTTTCTTTTTCTGTTTTTTTGAGACTAGTTCTCACTATTTAGCTCTGGCTATCCTGGAAATCACTGTGTAGACCAGGTTGACCTTGAAGTCACAGAGCTCTTCCTACCTCTGCCCCAAGTATTAAAGCATGTACCACTACTCCCAGCTACAACTATCACTTTAATTCCACATAAATAAAGCAGAAAACTGCTTTCAGGCTACTTACATGCACTCTGATTTTTTTCTGTAATTGTCTATTTTTATGCTTCTGAGTTGGTTTATCATGGAGGAGTTATTAACATCTTACTTCTTCAACCATGAGTCATGTAATTCAACTAGGCCTTGTCTTTTCACTTTGGTAAAGGATTTCGTTTAAATCATCACTCTGGTTCCCCATTTAGTATTAAGAGATTTTTACTTACTTACTTATTATTATTATTCTTATTTTTGTTTGTTTATTTGCTTGTTTTTCAAGACAAGGTTTCTCTGTGTAGCCCTGGCTTGTCTGGAACTAGCTTTGTAGATTAGGCTGGCCTTGAAGTTGCAGAGATCCACCTGGTTCTGCCTCCCAAGTGCTGGGATTAAAGGTGTGTGCCTCCATGGCCTGGCTTAAATTTTTTTTTTTTAGTATTATTATTATCATTGTTTGTATACATGGATGCCTGTTGTGTATATGTGAGTACACATGCCACAACATGTGTAGAGGTCAACTTCATGAGTTGGTTCTTTGCTTTCACACTTAAGTGGGTTCCCAGGCATCAAATTCAGGTTACCAGACTTGTGGGGCAGGTACCTGTATCTGCTGAACCACCTCACAAGCCCATGATATTTTCTTTAAGCATAAAACCTGTCCTAACTGGTTTCTTCTCCCTTCTATACTTTGTATTTAATCTTACATGTCCTGGAATATTTATATATCATGATTTCTTATAGGTATGTGTAGCACATATTTTAATTGGTCTAAAAAAAACAACCCAGAGTCAGATATAGGGATTAATACTGAAGATCCAGAGAAACAAAGTAGCCAGCCATTAGGGAGACCTTTTACCTCTATCAATGCTCAAATCGAAGGGGCAATCCTCTCCTCAGACTGCATCTCCAGACCGCATCTGTCTACATCAAACCTCAGACTGCCTTGAGCTTCTGTCTCCTCCCAGCCATATCACTCCTGTCTCCACCTCCCTAGTGCTTGGATTAAGGGCGTGTGATGCTAATATTGGGATTAAAGTTGTGTGCCACCACTGCCTACCTTCTAGTGGCTTAGCTCTGCATTCTGATCTTAGGCAACCTTTATTTCTTAAAACACAAACAAAATATCACTACAGGTATGTTAAACATTTCCAGAAAAGTAAACTTTTAAAGAATATATTGCGCAGACACAGTATACCCTCATACAGTGGCTCAAATCCCATTTTGTCTGTATAGCAACTATTGTTTTGGCATAATTATTGTAACAATTTATTCTATTCCAGAAGCAAACCCATCATCCAACCATTCTGATTTTGAAACTACTTGGAGGCTAGTCAGATATTCTGGATTGAATGATTGGACAGGATAATAGTTCAGCTCTAAGGCCAGAGATGTTTTGTTTGACTTGTAGGATGACACTTACTTTTATCTTGTTCAATTATTTAAGTAACATGACCTTTTATATGAAAAGCTTTTAAAAACAAGAAGTTTTTAAAAACTCTTCAGCCCAAGAAAGCATTTTTAACAAACGATTTCACCAGAAATTCTAGTAAAAGAGACCCATTATTAAATACTAGCCTATGAGAAGGAAAATTAAAATTACTACTACATGCTTCAGTAAGCAAAAAATTGGCTGCTCTTCCAGAGGTCCTGAGTTCAATTCCCAGCAACCACATGTTTGCTCACAACCATCTGTAATGAGATCTGGTGCCCTCTTCTGGCCCGCAGGCGTACATGCAAACAGAACACTGTATGCATAATAAAAAAAAAGTGCTTTCTCAGTGCAGAGAGTAAATGTCAGTGGAATGCTTAGCTACAAAAGGAGCATCAGTATCACATTCCTCCTAAGTCTCAGGGATCATTTGGAAGTGGTCAGAACCACTCCACTCAATGAGTTCACAGCATCTGTGGTTGCCTACACAGCATCAGTTCAGTCAGCATTCCTGTATGGAGTGGGAGGGCAGGAACTGTGGCTGGTTGATAGCTTTAGGGCAGGAAGAATCTGTGCTCTTTAATGGTCTGGCACATGATAGGTTAGCCACACTCCAGTGGATGACTCTACTCCCAGTTTTATGGGCAGTACAAGTTGGAGTCAATATGTTATTTGAAAAGTGGAGGGAGGTAGGGGTAGATTTGGGAGAAATTAGTAGTGAGTAAGTATGGTCAAAATATATTGTATGCAATTCTTAAAAAAATTAATGAAAATATTTTTAAATTTTGGGAAGAACTGTCATAGGCTAACCTTACAGCGTTTTGAAAATTTGCCCTTAGGGTTGTGATCACTGGCGTAGCGCTCATTTTGCATGAGTGAGGTTCTGAGTTCAATATCCAGCACCAATTAAAACAAAAACCTTTGATTTTTCTTATTTGGGAGGATGGTGCTAGAGGACAAAATACAAAAACAAATAAAACAATAACAACAACAAAAAAACCCAAAATAAAACTGACTTTAAATCTGTTTTAATGTTCTATGATTATGTTTTTACTGGTCTAAATGTCCTTTTAAAAATATTTATTTAATTTTGTGTGTGTGTGTATGGCTGAGTGTGTCTGTTTATCACATTTGTGTAGGATTCCCTAGAACTGGAATTATAGATGATTGTGAGCCACCATGTGGGTGCTAGGGACTAAATCCAGAATCTATGCAACAATAGCCAGTGCTGCTAACTGCTGAGACATGTCTTGAGCCCCTGCTCTGAAATCTTTAATAATTCTTTTTATGTGTATTATACATATGTGAAATGTTACTGAAATCTCACTTTTATATTTGTTGATATTCCCTAATTTTTTTTTTTTTGCCAGATTTTAAAAGGTGAATGTCTCTTGGACCTTTCCAGTTTTACTGATAATAGGTAAGTATTTAAAGATGAGTGTGCTGGCACACACCTGTATGTAATCTCAGTACCTAGGACTTGGTGGCAGGAGGATTAGAAATTCAAGGCTAATCTTAGCTATGTAGAGAGTTTGAGGCCAGCCTAGGCTACATGATAACTTACAAACCAATAGGTAAATATCTAATACAAATAGTGCCTGTCATGACACAGACTGGCAATGATGAATTGTTGAAATTTGTTAAGTGAAACATTAAATATCACGCTAACTTCTTCAAATTCAAAAGTCTTGCTTTAATGGCATTGAATGGAATTGTCACTAAGCCCTGTTGACTGAATATATTTAAGAAATATTGACATTTGAAACAATTGCACTCCCCTGAAAATTCAGAAATACACCCAATGACATCTGTTTGATTTTATATTCTTCCAATTAATCCACATTAGCAATTGAGAATGCTCTTATTTCAAAGCCATTTGATTTCCTCAGTGATCAGATGTGCCTTTCTTTTCTTGAATTAACTTCACTGTTTTAGTATTAAGTATATGGTCTGCTTTCACTCGCACTTCAAGATAAGTTAGTGCTGTGACCAACATGGATATTCATAATCAGGTAGGGACCTCTGATATTAGATAAGCAAAGGCAATAGAAATGCAGTCATCACTTTCCTGAGCTGTAGGCTGGATCTGTCTTCATCTGAGATGCGTCTGTCATACGGCTCAGTTTTTTCTGGCAGCTCAGAGCAATTGTCTTTGCAGCAAAGCCGTGAACAAGGAGTACGAGGAGTACGTTCTAACTGCGGGGGACTTTGATGAGAGGATCTTCTTGGGAGCAGATGCTGAGGAGGAAATTGGAACACCTCGAAAGTTCACCGTTGACACCCCATTTGGGAAACTGACATCAGAGGCCAATGTGGAATACAACCTTCAACAACACTTTGAAAAAGTAATATAACCTAGTGTGGCCTCAGTTCTGAATGATACTTGTCTTTTCTTTGTGTGATTCTAACAGCAGAGGCATCTTTCAAGTTAAATATTGAGTTTCTGCTACTAATTCATATTTCCCATGAAAGCTCTGAAAGGTAATTTTTAAACTATAGCACTTACTCTTCCTATTAGTTATAATTTATATACATTTTCCAAGCACGCCTGGGTTTGTCATATTTTTTTTTTTTTATGTAAAACTTATACTTAATTACCACTCTCTTTGCTTCAGCTTAGCCTGTTTATGTTGCTTCAGAAGTGTAGTTTACTTCCATGCACTTGACACAAATTACTTTTCTCTGACTTCTGCTGTGTAACTATAGTGGAATGTTGAGGGCCAAGGCTTAATTCCATGTTTATGTTTGAGATTTATTAGAGGACAAAGGCTAATGGAAAATTCACTTCTGCAGAGAGTGGGAAGCTACTTTCCAACTCATTTATTAACTTCATTAGCACAGACAAGTTTTACTATCTGTGCCTATTTCCTCCTGTATAAAATTAAAATAGATATGCATCATATTTCAGACATGAGACTACAAATAGACAGTGTGATTCTATTGTACAATGTCATTAGCATAATATTGCTGGACATCCGATGACTGACCTGAAAAGGAAGAAAAGTGTTAAGCAATGCACCTGTGAATGTGGGTAGAAGATGGGACACACTGCATCAGACCTAAGGTCAGAGAGAGTCTCTCGTTAATTTCACACATTTCTCTTTTCTGACAGAAACAGTCATTTGCACCTTCTACCCCTCTTACCGGACGGCGGTATTTACAAGAAAAAGAGGCAGTTACCACTCCTGTTGCTTCAGCTACTCAAAGTGTAAGCCGCTTACAGAGTATTGTGGCTGGACTAAAAAATGCACCAAGTGAGCAACTTCTGAATATTTTTGAGTAAGTATAATGTCATTTTCCTAAATGTTTTATTAAAATTAGAGTCTTCGTGCAATTATGTTTTTAATATACTCAGAATTTTTGAGACTGGGAGTGCATGTGGCGAATTTTACTACATCAATTCTATCATAAAATATGTTCATGTCTAGACAGAAACACCTACTGAAAATTTTAACATTTCACAGAATAATAGGCTTTCAAGTGTATTTGAAGTTTATTGAGTGTTGCCTTTCCACTCCTGTAAGTACTTGAGTTATTTGTGTTTTTTCTTTTTAGTTGACTTTTTTTAAATTTTTTTAATGTTTTTGCATTCATTTATATATTCATGAGTGGAGGGTTAAGAATACCATGGCATGGTTGTAGAAGCCAGAGAACAACTTGTGAGAGTCATTTCTCTCCTTCCACCATTCGGATTATGGATATTGAATTCAGGCTTTTAAGCTTAGAGGCAAGTACTCTTACCCACTGCGCCATCTCACTGGTCCCTAAGTTCACTTTAAATGAGTTCAACCTGAGTGGCTATTCAAGGTGAGACTTCTTTCCCACTAGGGAGAATATATAATTTTATGGAATTGTTTTTTAAGAGATGTGTTTCTTCACAAAGATGAAGCCAAATCAGAGACCATTCTTTCCTGATTCCTAATGAAATGAGAGAGTAATGAGAATCAGAGAAGTAATGATCAGCAGCTGCCTTTTTGGACAGAGACGTGACTTCATGTTATAGACTTCTCAATCAGTGGGCAGGAAAAGAAGTAGATGATTTCATATGGTCATCCCCAAGAAGTGGTACTGGGAAAGGGGTATGTTTAATGAAGTTGTAATTGTACGAATTGGTACACTTCGGCTCTTTCTTCTGTCATTCTATTGAGGCATAGTGATCATGAGTTCAAGGCCAGGCTAGGTTACATGAGACCTTATCTCAAAAATAAGCAGCAGAAGTAGGGGTAGAGTTGACAGCATCTCTAGTCCCAAGCTACTGTTGCTGTCTTCTGAGACTTAGTCCTCTCAAATAACTTAGGCTGCACCTGACCCTGCAGCTCAGTGCTTCTCTTTTCTTTGATGACTGATGAGGAAGGAGAGCTCTTGCTCGTTATGTGAGCCCTGAACAGTTTTAAAAGATAACTTTCAGGGGCTGGGGAGGTAACTCAGTTGGTAAAGTGCAGAGGCCCTTAGTTTGATCCCCAGAACCCATGTAAAGAAGTTGAAAGTGGTGACTTGCCTTTGTCAATCAGAGCACCAAGGAGGCAGAAGCAGATGATCCTTGAGGCTCACTGGCTAGGCAACCTAGCCACATCTGAGAACCCAGGCTACTGAGAGAACCTATCTGAAACAAAATGAGTGGTTAGCTCCTGAAGATTGGTGTCCAAGATTGACTTCTGATGCCCTCACACAAGTGCATAGATGTACATAAACACTAGAAAAGGGGAGAAAATAATGCTCCAAAGTTGTCAGTTTTTTTTTTTTTTTTTTTTTTTGGGACAAGGTTTCTCTGTGGCTTTGGAGCCTGCACTGGAACTAGCTCTTGTAGACCAGGCTGGTCTCGAACTCACAAAGATCCGCCTGCTTCTGCCTCCCGTGTGCTGGAATTAAAGGCGTGCGCCACCACCGCCCGGCAAGTTGTCAGTTTTTACTGATGCTGAAACATGGGTATATTTTGTAATCATTGATGATCACAGAAATGGCAAAATTGTACTAAACCTTACAGAAAAAGTAAATATAGAGTGACTGCCTGAGGTGTGAAGTGAGATGTGCTGTGTAGCTCAGAGACCTCCTAGAGCAATAGTGGATGATCTGCTCCTTCCTGTCAGTTTGACTTCACTGTACTGACAGGGGCAGCAGGCATGATAGGGCCTAGTGTGGGCAACCTTGGAAATGCAGGATATAAAGACACAGAAATGAAAATCCTGAGATTAACTCTTTAGGAGTGTAAAATATACACATAAATAAAATATCTCAGTGGAAAAAAAAGGATGGAGGAGCTGGAAGTGGTGCTGTAATCCCAGCACTTGGGAGGTGGAGGCAGGAAGGTAGGGGTTCAGTGTCATCCTCTTTGGCTACATACTGAAATTAAGACCAACTTTAAAAAAGAAGGAAGAGGAGAAGGAGGAGGAGGAAGAGGAGGAAGACCCAAAATAGAAAAAAATAAAATAAAATTTTTGTCTAACCTCAGAGGACCCCCGATAACCAAAAGAAACTTGAAAAAAAAAAAAAAGAACAAAGATGGAGGCCTCATACTTTATTTCAAAATAGTACAAAGTTTGAATAGACAAAAATAGCATGATATTCAGCTAGACATGTATAAACTGGAGAAACAAAATGGAGAGACATAAACTCACACACACACACACACACACACACACACACACACATGTATATGTGGTCAAGTGGTCTTTGATAGTGGTGCCAAGACCACGCAATGGGTTACAAATAGAAATGTTGGTAAAACAAAATATTCCTATGCAGAAGAATGAAGACATTACACAATATTAAAAATGAATTCAGGGCTCAGAAGGACTAATTCATATCTTTTATTTTTTACTGCTAAACCTGATGACCTGAGTTTGATGTCCAGGATCCACATGGTGGGAGGAGAAAGCTGGCTCCTGGATGTCTTCTGCCCTCCACATGTGTCCTGTGATACACAAGTGCCCCCTCCTACATTTACACAAAGCAAACAAATATAATACAGAATAATGAATACTCCTGGGACAGAGAGATGGGTCAGTAGTTAATAGCACTTGTTGCGTTTGCAGAAATCCCGGGTTTGATTCCCAGCACCTTCATCAGACTGAGACCCTCTTTGGCCTCTGTGGGCACTGCATGCATTTGGTGTACAAGCAGACACCAAATGTGCACTACCATACCCAGCAAAATAACATAACTAAGAATACTTAAAGCAGGGTAGGAAAGCAGCTCAGCAAGTACCTGGTAAGTTCAGTCCCCCAAGACTTACATAGTGTATAGAACCAACTCCCTCAAGGTTCCTTCCAACCTACACACATGTGCCATGACCTAGGTCCCCCTTCAACCATACAAAATTAATTTATAAATTTTTTAAATGTTTAAAGCACTACGTTAATTTTCCAGAGAGACAAATAACGAATATGAAAGAGTACTGAGCATTACTAACTAGAGAAGTGCAAATCAAGCTCACAGTGAGCAGTCACTTCCTGTCCATCAAGATTGCCAAATCTTTCACTCTACCCCCCCCAATCAAAAGATAGAATCTATAGTGGTATAGTATTTGTTTTGATAAATACAACTTGTCTGAAGATCAGAATTCAAAGCGGTCACACTAGTCAGCCATACAGTCCAGGCAGGGTGACGCACATTTTTAATCCCAGCAGCCACACTAGTTAGACATAGAGACTGGGTGGTGATGGTGACTCCTTTAATCCCAGCACTAGAGAGGAATATAAAATGGGAGGAGACAGGTCTCATGCTCAGTCTCAATCTGAGGATTCATGGAGGCAGGATCACCCATTTCAGTCTGAGGTGGAGGTAAGAGCCAGTGGCTGGCTGCTTTGCTTTTCATATCTTCATGTTGAACCCCAATGCTTGTCTCTGGGTTTTTATTATTTGTGCTATAAGAATCATTAGTGTTAATAAGAACAGGAAGAAATTAGGATCCTTAGACATTTTTGAGGATTGAAAAAAGGAGCAATCATAGTGGAAACTGATACAGTTTTTTCAGAATAGTAAAAATTAGGCTGGTGAGGTGGGTAAAAGTGCTTGTTGTACAGTCCTAACAGCCTGAATTTGATGCCTGGCACCCATGGTGGAAAGAGAGCCAAGTATCCAAGTTGTCCTCTGATGTCCACATGTAGACCATTGCACAGTAATATTTATAAGGAATAAAAGTTGGCCAGACAGTGGTGATAGTGCACGCCCCTAATCCCAGCACTTGTGAGGCAGAGACAGGCAGATCTCTGTGAGTTCAAGGCCAGCCTGGTCTATAAAGCAAGTTCCAGGACAGCCAGAACTGTTACACAGAGAAATCCTGTCTCAAAAAAAATCAACCCCCTCAAAAAAGAATAAAAGTTGATTATCATATGACTTGGTTAATACCACTTCTGGAAAATGTATTCAACGGATTGAAACAGGATCTTTTATTGTTACATGGTTTTTGCTGTTGTTACTGAGACAGGGTATCACTATACAGCCCTGACTGGCCTGAAACTTGCACAGATCTGCCTGACTCTGCTTCTCATGTGCTGAAAATAGGATTTAGAGGGATATAAGGGATGTTTATATATTGTATTCTCTGCAACATTATTCACAATCATCAATATGTGGAAGCAAAATGCCTATAGGTGAACAAATCAAAGAAACAGTATTTATAGACATAGAAGAAAGTATTATTTAGCCTCTGAAAGAAAGGAAAGTCAGTCATATACCACAGCATATTGGTCTTGAATATACTAAATAAAATAAGCCAGCCACAGAGACATATCTCATACTTGCATTTATATAACATATATAAGGGAATCAAACTTTAAAAATTTATATGTAATTTTTTATATATGAAATTTTACTACTTTCATTAATTTTATTATAGAAATTTATTGGGACTACATATTGTGTGTTACTTGCTTTATATATGTAAAGCTTTATTTAAATTTATAGGCTCACAACTGATAATAGTACCCACTAAAAACTATTAGTTTTTAGGTTTTTAGTTTTGTTTGTTTTTAGCTGGGTAGCCCAAGTTGATCTTGAACTCATGATCTTCATGATTTTGTATTCCAGTGCTAAGCTCACCAGACTCTCTAATGTGTGTGCATGTGTGTGTGTGTGTTCACAGTGGTCTTGGGTGTGCTAGGCAAACAGTCTTAGCACTGAGCTACATCCCAGTTTTGAGAAATGTTGGC
The DNA here is from genome assembly GCA_028555095.1 of Dicrostonyx torquatus. NCBI lineage: Eukaryota > Metazoa > Chordata > Mammalia > Rodentia > Cricetidae > Dicrostonyx > Dicrostonyx torquatus. The sequence goes on from JAQHUG010000077.1 coordinate 7,713,434, forward strand.
AATCTGTGCTTTTTCCTGGTAAGTGGACTCCTCTTGTATTTTATAGATCTTGTATGCGGAATCCTATGGAAAACATTACAAGAATAGTGAAAGGAATAGGAGAGACTTTCTGCCAACACTATACTCAGTCCACAGATAAACAGCCAGGATCTCACATAGGTAAGAGACATTTAAAATGCACAGTATTAAGTATGGAGAATGTCCCCCATAGTAGAACTCTTTCCTTTACAGTTAAAGTAGCAATTTAAGTTTTTCTCTTTAGTTGTCATCACAGTTTCAATAGCATGTGCTTTTTTTTATTTCTCAGATTTTGCTGTAAACAGACTAAAACTGGCAGAAATTTTGTATTATAAAATATTAGAGACTATAATGGTCCAGGAAACACGAAGACTTCATGGAATGGACATGTCAGTAAGTAAATCTACCCTCCTAGTCAACAGTAAGGCCTCAGAGCCCTACCAGGGAAGTAGTAGTTTGTTTGTTTGCTTTTTTCTTTTGAAGCAAATTAGAATTTTTATTCTATGCAATATGGACAATATGCACAGATTTGGTACATAATTCTTAGTTTTTGCTTTAGGAAAAAGATAATGAAAAAGGTGTGTAAATCTCTTTGTTCCTACTAGGAAAAGTTGTCATGATGCCAACAGTCACTTGTATGTACAACCATCAACTCTACACTTGACTTATGCCTGGGAACTAGACTTTACCTAAAGAGTGTGGAAGCTGCTTTGAAAAATCAGTTACATCACAGCTCTGCAACAGCTGTGAAAACAGCTCTGGCCCCGGAACACAAGGGTGCACACTCACACATAACTGTCATGGGCATAAAAAGCTTTACACACCCACAGTAACTGTCATCAGCATAAAAGCCTCTCACACTGTCTGCCTCCATCACAGGCAGAATGATCACCATCACATCTGCATGGACAGTCTCCTCTCCAGTTCGCAAGCAAAAGATGGAAATTCCCACTGTCTGTCAGGGCTTGAGAATACCATAGAAATGTATTCAACTATCAGAAGTTTATGAGCTACAGAAAAAGGAATTTAATATTAAATGTTAACCAACTTTATACTTTCTGATTTGACAACAACTTGAAGCATTGAGACGTATTGGTTTCCTGTGCCTAATCACAAAGACAACCTTGTCTTCGTTCTTAATTCTCGGTGATATCACTTGATAGTTTCACACTATGACTAATGAGGTCTCTTTGTCCAACTCTAGCCATTTGCTCTTCCCAAGACATCATTTTATTATCATAATGAATTCTGTCATCTTCAGCAAGCTGAATCTATACCTGCTTATGTGCACTAGGCAGGCTTTTCCAAGCCTATGTAATGTATAGTCTTTAGTTTTCCCTGAGCGGATTCATCTTTAGCCTCTTGGAAGTTTTCAGATAGTAAATGTGCTGATTGCGGTCTTTTTGGTTTTCCAAGCAAAATTAATTCTCTCCTTTTTAATAATGTTTTCTTTTTAAAATGTCTTTGCCTGATTTCTTTCTAAGAAGACAACAACTGACTTGGAGTTAGCTGTTATTTAAACTTCTCACAGCTTCTTTGTATGCTTTCCATTCTGCCTTAAAATTAGCTTAATATACTCTTTTTTTTTTCTTTCTTTCTTTTCTTCTTAATACAGTAGTTCCCTCCACAGGGCCACAGTTTGTCTAACCAGGTCTGAAAGTTTTACATCTGGGTGTTTAGCTTTAAGTCTGGGTTTAATTTCTGTAGAAAATTGAGGATATGAACTCAGAGGTTTTTTGGATAATTACCCAAGTTGAGTGAAAAATCTTTAGGAATACCGACAAAGTTGAGCAGCAAGCTCATGTGGACCTATGCCCTCAAACATCTCTGCCCAAATGCCCTCAGCACCCCCTAGAGGCCCTGGAGCAGTGCCATCACTTGCTGGCCCAGTGCTACCGTCAATGTCAACATGGTGCCTGCACACAGCATTGCAACCTGCATGCTAACCATGGGAGGTTTGTTGTTGGAAGTAGTGTTTCTACAGGCTCTGTAGGCCATTATGGGGAATCAGCAGTTTATGATAGACTTGGACAAGATGATTTTAGTTTTAATTTCTGCTGTTGATTTTGACACACCCAGAATACATCTTGAGGTACAAAGGTGAAATACGAAAACATCATCTTTGGTATACCATCAGTGTTCTTTTCCTATAAGTGATCTTTCTATGTCCTCCATTCCGAGTTACTGTTAATAAGCACTGTGACCTCAAACTATTGAGTTAACAATTATTTATTTGTTCATAACTCAAAGATTCTTAAATTGTAAAATAGTATTTGTTTATCTTTTTTTAAAAAAAATTTTTTTTGAAGATTTGACAAAATCTGATCACTTCAAGGCCTTTTAAGAGTGTTTTCTTTCTATTTTGTTGTGTATATTTAATATGTACTTAGGTTTGTATTTTGGAGGGGTTGGTTGGTGTCATGTCTCTTACTATAACCTGCATGAGTCAGCACTCTCTCTACCGTATAGGTCCTGCGGATCAAGCTCAGGTTGTCAGGCTTGGCATCAAGTGCTCTTATCTGATCCATCTCTCTAGCCCCTAAAAGAAAATTTCTACAAAGTTAAACCTGTCATAAAAGGTTCAGTTTTTGCCTCTTTTCCTCTGTTCCCTCTATAGCTGCAACTCTTGAGAGTTTCTTGTTCCTGTAGAAACAGGTAGATATGTAAGGATGCTGTGTAACTACAAAAGAATTCCTCTGTTTTCATCCTGACATTTTTTTTATCTTATTTCTCTAGTATTGATTCTTTTTCTAGAATTTCATACATTTGTCTCTTATGAATTAGGCTGACATATTAATGGAGCTCCTAAGAAAGAAGTAAAATTTTTACTTTTATTTTGAAGTAGTTATAGATTCTTAGAAAGTTGCAAAAGTAATAGATATTTTTTCCTACAGGGATTACAGTTTAATAGCATGGTATCAAAACCAAGAAACTGATAGTGAAATACTGTGCCTACCCTTCTACAGGTGTATCATGTGTGGGTTATGTAACCACAAAAAATTAAGAGACAGTAGTCCTCCGTTTGGGAGGAAGGAGTTAGTTTTCAGATAGCTCCTAATCCTATATTTATGTATCTCAGAATAGATATATCTGATATATCTATTAGATATATACATATACACACACATGCACACACACATACATACACATATATAGTGTGTGTATGTAATATTGGATATTACATATAGTGATAAAATTTTTTGCTTGCTTTTTGGATTTTGAAGTAATTGTCACTTATTAAGCATATATTTGTCCACATATGCATACATGTTGTAGCATATATATGGAGGTCATAAGACAGTTTTAGGTTCTTTCCTTCCATCTTGGTATATCCCAGTGATTGAACTCATGTCTTCAAGTTTCGTGAAAAGAACCCTTACTGTCAAGCCATCTCACCAGCCTAGTTTTGTTTTGTGTAGCCAAAGTGGGCCACAATCTTTCTGCTCTGCTTCCCATGTGTTGGGATGATAGGTGTGTCTGCATGCCTGGATGATAAAAGTTTAATTTATATAGACACAGTGAGAGAGTAACCTAATAATTGCTACTAATAATAGGTAAAACAAGATGTTATAATGAAAGTTATGTGACTGTCTCTCTCTTAAGTACCTTATGTTACTTTTATTATTTCACCTAGACAGAGCACTTTGTGGTTATTCTTTGTCATATTCAAATTGCTACTGTCGCTACTCTTGTACTTTAAGGTAATTATTAAGTAAAATGAGGGTTATGTAAACATAAGCACTGAGATACACATCATGATCACTACTACTAAATAACTGATGAGCAGGTAGTTTATACAGTGTGCATATATTAGACAAAGTGATGATTCACATCCACAGCAAGACAAAGTGAGTCAGTATGGTGTTTTATTATACTGCTCAGGATAGCACAAAATTTAAAACTTAAGAATTATTATCTGTGATTTTCCATTTAAGATTTTTAAATCAAGACTGACTTTGGGCAAATGAAAGAAACCTCAAAAAGCAAAACCACAGACAAATGGTATCTATCACATAGAACTCTGTTAGAAAGGCCTTCATGTTGGTCCTCTTTAGCATGCTACACTCAGCCACTGTTTAGCCTTTTTACAGTTTTATAGCACATCATATGAACCCACCTCTTTTAATTTATTGATACTATGTTTGTAGTCTCAGACAGTTTATCTTGGTAAATGTTCTGTAGAAAATGTGTATTCTGCTATTATGTGGAATGCTCTTTAAATGTCCAGTTGTGGGGCTGGAGAGATGGCTCAGTAGTTAAGAGCACTTGTTGCTCTTCCAAAGGTCCTGAGTTCAATTCCCAGCAACCACCTGGTGTAATGAGATCTGGCACCCTCTTCTGGCGTGCATACATACATACAGACAGAATGTTGTATATGTAATAAATAAATAAATCTTTAAAAAATTTCATTAAAAAATGTCCAGTTGTATTTTATGACATTGCGAGCTCTGTTATTTCTGTTATTGTTCATGACATTGCTGAGTCTCTTTCCTTCCTCATTTCCTGCTTGCTTCTGTCAAGTTGTGCTACAACACTACACTCCTAATGTGCCTTTTTATGAGTTACATTCGTTCACTGGACATTCCTACAGAGCTACCCTTTTGTCTAAACTTATAACTTTGTCTTATGGTTCATTGTGTTTCTTTTGTTTGGTAATTTTACAGTGCTCTGTCTCGTGAACTCAGAGCCCTGTACATATGAGGAAAGTGTTCTACCACTGAGCATATACCTCTAAATCTTTGCTTTTTTTTTTTTTTTTTTTTTGGTTTTTGGAGACAGGGTTTCTCTGTAGCTTTGGAGCCTGTCTTGGAACTAGCTCTTGTAGACCATGCTGGTCTCTAACTCACAGAGATCTGCCTGCCTCTACCTCCCCAGTGCTGGGATTAAAGGTGTATGCCACCACCACTCGGCCAATTTTCTTATTCTCTATGGTTAGCTATATTTCTTTGATGTTTTCTTCTATTGCTCAACATATCTCCCAAATGTTTCTATGTGTTTTGTTCTGTAGTTCAAGGGAAGGTTTTCTGCAAATGCTGGGTTATTCTGGATTATCCACTTACATATGAATAAGGCATTAAAAAGCTAATAAACTGTGAGGATAAAGTCTAGTGGTTTTCTGTTCTAATCCCTTACCTGGTTGTTGGTGTTGTAGAGCAAGACAAGGAAGGGAAACTGTCTCATAGTCCAATTTACAGACTTTAACCACTTCTTAAGTACCTGTGAGTCTTGTTCAGTTTCTCTAGAGAATGATTTTCTATCATTTGGCCCTTCAAATACTGATTGTGTGTAGCTTCCCACACTCTAACTTCTGCAGACTTTCAAATTGTCACTCTGTGTCAGTCCTTGCCTTATTCCTACTTTGTATTGTGCCTATGCCTTCAGATGCTGGTTCCTTTAGGTTTCATATATCAAGTCCTTTTAAGTGTCTGTTTACAGACCCTCAGGTATATTTGAATATCTTTCTGTCTGCTGAGTCATTTATCATCCTTTCTCCATTTGGTTTTGTCTATTGTGACTTGTGGTTTGTAGTTACAGATGACTTATCCTAGATGGGGTTCCCGTTCTTTTATTCTCTTGTTGATCTGTGGTGATTTTTGATAAAAGAAGGCCAATAGACAGATTTTAAGAAATTAATTTTGGAGTCCAGCAAGATGATTCAGTGGATGAAAAGCACTTACTGTGAAAGCTGACGACCTTAGTTTGATCCCTAAAGCACACATAAAATACCTCCAGATGGGTACAGTTGTGTGCATACACACAAACACATGCTCAAGTAAAATAAATAAATGTAAATTTTAAAAATATTGTGTATATGATGTATGTACAGACATGTGCATTTCATGGTGCAGGTTTGGAGGTCAGAGGACAACTTTATGGAGTCAGTTCTTCCAACTTTATGTGCGTTTCAGAGATCGAACTCAGGTTGTCAGACTTGCACAGCAGGTACCTGCACCCACCGAACCGTTGTGCTGGCTCAAATAGCCATTTTTAAAAAAAATGTGTGTGTGTGTGTGTGTGTGTGTGTGTGTGTGCGTGCGCGCGCGCACGTGACATGGTGTGAATGTGGAGTTGAGGTGTCAGTTTCACTCTTACTGTACGGGGCCCAGGGTTCAAACTCAGGTTCTCAAGCTTGGTTGTCAGGCGCAAATTTACCCACTGAGCCATCTCTCCTCTGACCCCCAAATAACTATTTTTAAGAACTGAAAACATAGCCAGACTGTGGTAGTGCATGCCTTTAATCCCAGCATGCAGGAGCCAGAAGCAGGTGAGTCTCTGAGTTTAAAGCCAGCATGATCTACAGAGTGAGTTCTATGATATCCAGAGGTACACAAGAGAAACCTTGTCTCAAAAAACCAAAAAAGGAAAACAAAACCCCTGAAAACATGTTACATCTTATACTCAGTATTAGATCATCTTGTGTTCAGTGGTGAGAGAGGTTTTTGACTTCCCAGTGGAATATCTTTCCAATCAACTTTAAGCAGTTGCATTATTTGATTTTAGTATTAGTACCTTCTATTTTAGTATTAACATTTATGCTGACAAAATAATTAGATTTGGTATTTTTAATAATTAAAGAAAAAGAAAGCCAATCCTAAGTTTTTCTCTCAATAAGAATATTACCTATTTTATTTGTTAACATTTCAAAGCAGATTTTTATGTGCGCCTCATTTAAATTCAAAATCTACAGTAAGCAAGATTAAATATAATTGGAAAATTTTACCAGCGTGAGAGTGAAATATATGTGTATATACTATATATGTGATACATACATATGTATATAACATATATCCTATTTATATATCCTCATTATCCTGTTATCTTTGGTAATTTAACATTTTTACAGATTATTTTGTCTGTGTTTTATAGTCCGTTCTCACTCCCCACCTGTCTAGATTAGTTTTTATCTTGCTCTTCAACTCAAGCTAGTCTTAAATACAAATCTCCCAACTACTAGGTTATAGTTTTCTCTAGAAAGACCAAGGCTGAATTACTGAGAAATAATAAACTCTGATCTCTTTCTTCCCCAAGGTTCTTTTAGAGCAAGATATATTTCATAGATCCTTGATGGCTTGTTGTTTGGAAATTGTGCTCTTTGCCTATAGCTCGCCTCGTACTTTCCCTTGGATTATTGAAGTTCTTGATTTGCAACCATTTTATTTTTATAAGGTAAGATGATTGCAAAGTTCTGTTATGGTATGTATATCTCACATAAACACATTTATCTTAATGTTGAAGAAATACAGTTGCAATGTTTATAAAACATTTTTGGAGGTTTTCTGATAATAATTATTCCTTTTGAGGTGTAATCAAAGATAAAAGGAAAGGAGGGATATATTGAGCCAAATTTCATAGTTTGAGTTCTTTTTCAAATCACTGACTTGCAAATGTGACCTGGTACTCAATACTTAACTTCAGATTTTCTCTTTGTCCTAGGCCTTGTCTCCTTTAGCATGTACCCAGATACTGCAGTGGGTTTGAAAGTCTATCATTCCAGAGCCTCTAGGCCCTCTCCTTGTGCTAGAGTCATTAGCTAGAGAAGAAGCATATAGTTATTTTCAAATAGTTTATTCTGTTCTTTGGTGATATTGGAAAAGGGAAGTTGATTAAAAAGAAACTGGACTGGAAGCTAGGACTATATTCCTTTTATACTACCTTTATACTACTCGCCAGTTTAATGCCCATTGGATCTGTTTTTATCTGTTAAAAAGAAAGATATGAGGATTATGAGCGTGCCTGTAATCCAGCACTGAGGAAGTGGAGGCAGGAGGATCAGAAGTTCATCCTTGGCTACATATAAAGTTTACAGCCAGCCTGGACTACCTGATATCCTGTCTCAAAAAACAAAATCAAAAAGACATGAAAGAAATGTATGTAATTTTATTTTACTTTGTTCTTTGACTAATTGATTAGCTTGGTTCTGGGATTAGAACACAAAACCTTGTGCATAGTAGACAAGTGCTCTTCCACTGACATCTCAACCATGTAGTAGTATTGTTTTCTATTTTATTTCCTTTTCATGTGTCTGTGTGTGTGGTATGTATGAGTGCGTTTAAGCATGTTCACATGTGTGCGAGCAGGCATTAACGTATAAGCGTGTGCTTGTGGAAACCCAAAGTTGATGTTGGGAGTCTTCCTTAACTGTCCTCTTACCATATTCTTTTGAGGTAGGGTCTCTTAATGAAACCCAGATCTGCCAATATAGCTAGTCTTGCTAGCCAGCCTGCTCTAGGGATTCCCCCATCTCTGCCTTCCTGGAGTTACAGGCAGGCTACCACATCCACCAACATTTATTTGAGTTCTGGGGTTCTGAACTCCAGTCTCCTTGCTTGTGTAGAAAACATTTTAACTGTTGTGCCAGCCCTATATATAGGCAGAGGCTGCTTGTTCGTTCCCAGCCATCCAGACATGAAATAATCACACAGAAAGTGTATTAATTAAAACACTGTTTGGCCAATAGCATATGCATATTTCTAGCTAATTCTTACATCTTAAATTAACCCATTTTTATTTATCTGTGAATCACCACAAAGTTGTGGCCTACCAGTAAGGTTCTGGCTGGAGGCTGCCGTCTTTCTCCTTCAGCAGCTACATGGCATCTCCCTGACTCTGCCTACTTTCTCTCTATATCGTTGTTCAGATTTCCCACCTGGCTTGACTCTACTATGTCATTGGCTTAAACAGCTTCTTTAATAACCAATGGTAATAAAACATATTCATAGCATACAGAGGGGAATCCCACATCACCCATATGTGTTAATATTTTAAAGGTGTTCAGTTGATATCCTGGAAGACCTGTTCTTTTCTGGAGGGAGATGGAGGGTCAGTGGATCTGGAGGGAGAGGGGAGGTGGGGCAACTACAGTCAGGATGTATTGTATGAGAACAATAAAGAGAAAGGAAAAAAAGGCTTAAAAGCACCTTGTGTTTTAGTTTATAATATATGCAGATACTAGCAGTTCACAGAATTTATGTGGTTCTATGTGGCAGTAAAGTTAGAGTCATTCATGTCTGTATGCCTAGAACAGTGATTGCTTGTTAATCTAACTTCATTGCTGTTTCAACTTTCTCCTTTCCAGGTTATTGAGGTGGTGATCCGCTCAGAGGAGGGGCTTTCCAGAGATATGGTAAAACATCTAAACAATATTGAAGAACAGATTTTGGAGAGTTTGGCTTGGAGTAATAATTCTGCACTGTGGGAATCTCTCCATGCTTCTGCAAACAAAGTTCCTACATGTGAAGAAGTAAGTTAGGGCTAAGTTAATAGCATTTTTTGTTTGGTTGGGTTTGGTTTTTCAAGATGGGATTTCTCTGTGTAGCCTTGGCTGGCTTTGTAGACGAGGCTGGCCTCAACTCAGAGATCTACCTGCACTCTACTTCCTGAGTACTGGGATTAATGGCGTGTGCCACCATTGACCCGTCAGTTTTTTAAATGAACCTTTTGAAGATAAAATTCATGTACCATACGATTCATCCATTTAAAGTGTACAATTGAGTGGGTTTAGTGTATTGATATATACGTGTATGATAACAGTTTTAGAATATAGGCATCAAATCTGTTAGAATATCACTACTTGGTTCTTCCTTTTTTCTAATCTCCCTTTCACCCCCTATGCAACCACTAATCCACTTGCTGTCTCTATAGATTTGCATAGTCATTTAAATGGCTATACCTAAGTCCATGATGTCTTGTTTCTTTTCACTTTATATATATCTATTTATATATTATAGTACATATCAACCTTTCATTTCCTTTTTATGTCAAATATTCCACTGAATATATATGCCACATTTTAGTCATTCATCTTTCATTTGACAGAAGTTTGCTTCTCTTAGCTGTTAGAGTGATGCTCTACCCAGGTTCAAGCCAGATATATACTAGCACTGAGAGGGGGAAATGAACAGGGAGTCCAACCCCTAACCTAAAAACTATCTGCAGTTGATACTTGCTAGCAAAAGGAAAATCAGTTTTTCCCAATCAAGTCTCACTGGATATATCAGCTACATTTTAGGGCAGACCCTTTGCTCAGGAGTAGTTAGTTAACATAAAACAAAGTGGTATTTTTCATGGACTCTTGTTTCATTTTGCTTTGTATTGGCAATTTTTGTCTTATTGGTCTTTCACTTATTTTTATTTTTAATTTTGTGTGTTTTTTTGTGTGTGTATATCTTGTTTGTTTTTAAAGAGGGAAAGAACTTAAAGTTGAATAGATAGGAAGGTAAGGAAGACCTGAGAGGAATTGGGAGGGGAAACTTGATCAACATATGTTGTATCTTTTTTTAAATTTATTTTTATTTTATGTGCATTGGTGGTTTTACCATGGGTGTCGGGTCCCCTGGAACTGGAGTTACAGATAGTTGTGAGCAGCCAAGTGGGTGCTGGAAATTGAACCCTGGTCCTCTGGAAGAGCAGTCAGTGCTCTCAACTGCTGAGCTGTCTCTTCAGCCCAATCAAAATTTATTGTATGAAATTTTTTTTCAAAGAAATAAAAAATGATTAGGTAGTGGTAGGGCACACCTTTAATCCCAGCACTCGAGAGGCAGAGGTAGGCAGATCTCAGTGAGTTAAAGGCCAGCTTGGTCTACAGAGTGAGTTCCAGGACAGCTAGGGCTACACATACAGAAACCCTGTCTCGGGGCTGGGGGAAAAAAAAAAGATGCTGCTATGAACATTCATACATGAGGTCTTATAGGCATATTTTCATTTCCCTTGGGTATCTATGAGTGGTATTTTATCTGTGCTTGGAATTACTGGATCACACTGAAACTACTGGAGCTTTTGACAAATGTTACATTTTGTCAAGAAGTAAAAGGGGAGTGAAATAAGATAAGGGTTCTTTTTCTCATAGGTTTCTGTTACTGGGTTCATCTTTGTAAGATGAAATGGTTTTTGTTTTCTATAGGTTATATTCCCAAATAACTTTGAAATAGGAAATGGAGGAAATGTACAGGGTCATCTCCCCATGATGCCAATGTCTCCAATAATACACCCAAGAGTGAAGGAAGTTCGGACTGATAGTGGGAGCCATCGAAGGGGTAGGTATAACACTGATGAAATACTGGGGGATAAAGACAAAGACTTTTTTTTTTTTTTTAAGAAAAACATTTTCTTCCTCTCTAAATGACTCTAGGGGGAAAAAAAAAAGAAAAACATTTTCAAAGTCCATAATATAGTAAAACATCTGATTTTTTTTTGTTTTTGTTTTTGTTTTTTGTTTTTAAGATTTATTTATTTATTTATACAGTATTCTGCCTGTAGGTCAGAAGAGGGCACCAGATCTTATTATAGGTGGTTGTGAGCCACCATGTGGTTGCTGGGAATTGAACTCAGGACCTCTGGAAGAGCAGTCAGTGCTCTTAACCGCTGAGCCATCTCTCCAGCCCAACATCTGATTTCTTCATTAAGATTTGACAAGAAACTCAATGTGGCCTGTTATATACGTTCTTCATGTTAAAAGTATTTCTGGGCTGGGCCTTTGATCCCAGCATTCTGGAGGCAGAGACAGACAGATGTCTGTGAGTTAAGGACAACTTGGTCTGCATAGTAAGTTCCAGGATAGCCAGGGATATAGAAAAAGACCCTGTCTTAGAGGGGAAGAGGGAGGGAAGGAGATGGGAAGAAAAGAGAGAAGAAAGATTCTGGACTGGCAAGATTGTTCAGTGTGTATTGAAACTAGCCACCAATCCTAAACACGTGTAATTCCCCAGGATCTATAGCATGAAGTCTAATTGGTCTTAGTAATAAAGACTCGGAGACAGATATTAGAGGATGAAAGCTGAAGGATCAGAGAAGCAAAGCGGTCAGCCACTAGAGTTCTTACTTCTACCGTCCTCAGACCAAATGGGTGATCCTGTCCTCAGACTGCATCCTCAAACTGACTGCTTCAGACTGACTGCACTGAGCTCCTGTCTTCTCCTGCCTTAATATTCCTCTCTGCCCAGGCATATCACTCCTGTCTCCACCTCCCTAGTGCTAGGATTGAAGGCATGTGATCCCAGTTGCTGGGATCACCTTTGTGTGAGTTCTGTTTCTCTTTTAGACTGGATCAATTATGTGTAGCCCAGAGTGGCCTTGAACTAACAGAGATCTCTCTGCCTCTTGTCTCCCAAGTGCTGGGATTAAACATGTGTGCCACCATTGCCTGGCCTTTATGGCTAACTAGTATAGCTAGCTCTACACACTGATCTTCAGGCAAGCTTTATTTGTTAGATCATAAACAAAATATCACCACAAGGACTCATGCTGGAGGGAGAAAACCAACTTCCTCAGGTTGTTCTCTAACCTCTACTTATAAACCATGGCCTGCCAGTCTCCTAACTAAATAAATTAAAATATAATTTAAAAACCTATTCTCTACTACTGTACTACATCCCCTGAAAGACTTATCTACACCTTTAAAATTATGCCTTTTGTGCATTAGTAGTGGGAAGATTGTCGTGCAGTCTTGTTTTTCTTATGACATACTCAGATTTTTGAATTATGTAACTCTTGATTTTTTTGTTTAGTTTTATTTTGTTTTTGAGAGCTTCTCTGTATATCCCAGGCTAGCTTCAGACTTATATTCCTCTTTCCTTAGTCTTCTGAGTGCTAAATTACAACTATGTACTTTAAATTCTTGAATTCTTAAATTAGTTGAGAAAACCTTTGCTGTTCTACTGATACTCTGCAAATACTTAAAAACTATGGTAGACTCTCAATTTAATTATTACACAAATAAGTAGCTGACCCATCCACACTTTTAAAAACATGACAGTTTGCCAGGGCAAAAATAAAGATGCTGTGTTATAAATTAACCAGGAAGGCAGCACGCATCATCTAAGTTTCTTTTTGTAAGTTTTTATTTTATTTTGGGGTGCTGGTAATCAAACTCTGAGTTTCAAGCCATGCTAAGCAAGTGCTTTGATAAGATATGTCAGGGCTCTGCAGACTCTTGTGAGTCATAAGAGCTATAAGAATCTACTTGTTTACCGAGGAAAAAAAGGCAGAGTTGCTTTTATAATGTCCAGTATCACTGAAAGATTTTTATTTTGCTGCTCCTGCTTCCCCAACCATCTCACTAATACACTGAGCCTCCACATAATTGCCAGAGAGTAATTTTTATTATCTATGTATTAAAAGTAGATTGACTAATTATCTACTGAATATAAAATAGATAACTAAGATGCCCTCAACATTATATATGGTAGGTGCTGTATACAGTTCAGTGGTAGAATGCTTACCTTACATAAAGCCAAGAAAGGGCACATCTTATACTTGTGAATCAACTCAGGAAAGTGATTAAAAAAAATGTGGACAGCGATATAGGATTGAATATATCTTAGAAATATGGACTTGAGCTGGGTGTGGTGGTGCCTTATTCTAATACTCAGGAGGCAGAGGAAGGTGGATCCCTGTGTGTTTAAGGTCAGTCTGGTCTGGTCTACTAGTGAGTTCCAGGCCAGCCATGGCTACATAGTGAGACCCTGTCTCAAACACTAAAAACAAAGCAAAGCTCAGACATATGTAAGTTGTATTACAGTTTTTTTTAGAGGCTCACAACTAATAGTTTTCCTTGAGTCAAAGGAGACTTTGGACTTTAACTTTTGAACAATGCTGAAACTATTCAGAGTATGCTGACTCTTGGAAAACAAAATCCATTTTTTTATTATTGGACAGGAATAGTTATTAGTGACTCTCTTAGTTATGTTTCTATTGCTGTGATAAACCACCATCACCAAAAGCAACCTGGGGAAGAAAAGGGTTTTTTTCAGCTTATAGTTCCATATTACTGTCCATCACTGAGAAAACTCAGAGCAGGAATTCAAATAGGGTAGGACCCTAGAGGCAGGAGCTAATTTAGAGGCAATGGAGGACTGCTAGCTAGCTCACTCCACTTTGTTATAGTACCCAGGACCTCCAGGCCCCATGGTCACAGTGAAGTAGGCCCTCACACAAGAAAATGCACTGTAGGCTTGCCCATGGGCCAGTCTGGTGGGAGCATTTTCTCAGTTGAGGGTCTGTCTTCCCAAAAGACTCTAGCTTGTATCAACTGACATGAAGCTAGCCTGCATAGTGGCCAAAACCACTTAATTACCCTTTTTTTGCCCACCTCTGCATATTACCCAACATCCATGTGACTATACTGGGAAACTTTTGAAATGTTTTAACTGCTAGATTTCACTAACTGGAAAGTTAAGAATGTTGTCAGAGAGCAAGGCACAGTGGTGTACACCTTTAATCCCAGCACTCAGGAGGAAGAAGCAGACAGATCTCTGAGTTCAAGGCCTGGCCTGGTCTACAGAGAGAATTCCAGGACAACCAGGCCTACACAGAGAAACTTTGTCTCAAAAAACCAGAGAGAGAATATGTCATCAGAAAACACAAGAGATCTACAGTAGAGATTGCCACACGTTGTTGTAACCAGTCTGTTTCTAACTATGTATCTGAAAAATCTTTTGCCTCGTGACTATCTGTTATGTTAATATGAAACTATAAAACTGCTGCCATATTGAAATATGGAATTTGGGATAAATTAAATCTGTGTTTCTAGACCATGGTCTCTCACATTTTATTCTAGAATAAAATATTTCTTCTCCCTTAAAAAAGAACATGCAGTATTGAAACAGTCTGGAGTACCTAAATCCCCACTAAGGGGAAGATGAAGGCAGCTCTGCAGATGAATAGCACTGGGAGAAGCCTAGTTCCTAACTGTGTGTGTGACAGAGGTTAGCATCACGTCGTCACCTTTTCTTTTGAGGCAGGCTGGCCATTAAGCCCCAGGATCTGCCTGTCTCTGACCATTCCTGTTCCCCCTTCACCCTTTGTTAGGGTTACAAACCTGTATGACCACTCCTGGCTTTTTTATGTGGGTGTTGGGGCCCCGGATCCCCAGTTTCTTGAGGTTGCGTGATGGGCACTTTATTGACTAATCCATCACACCAATCCATAATCCTCACTTTGGTTTTGACCAGAGAAGACCCTCAAATTAAGGCAAAGTCAGCAGTTGCATGAATCAGTTTTGCTCATGTTTTCTGATGGGCCTGTTAAAGATGCTCTGTATTTCCTCAGAAACCATAGCACTGACTTAAACTGCTAGGAGTGTGGGGAATGACAAAACTATGACCTCAAACTAAGTTTTGCCTGTGCCTACTGTTGTTTTTTTTTTTTTTTTCTGGTGCTGTTTAGTAGATAACATTGGGAGATGGAAGCTAATTCTTAAATTAGTGGTCATGTCATTCTACCTCTCTGCTTCTCCTTTATTCTTAATATGTTGCTCTATTGGTATGGACAGAGCTTCAGGAATCCAGAAAGATGAGCTACCATAACCCTCACACTCTACTCTCTTCCTCTAGACTTGATATTCCAGGAAGATGGAAACCATGTTTATTTTACTTCTAGATCTCAAGTGCTTAGCATAGGAATAAGTAAACCTGATTTTAAACTCTTTTCCTTCCTCTTTGTTAGATATGCAACCGCTTTCTCCGATTTCTGTCCATGAACGCTATAGCTCTCCTGCTGCAGGGAGTGCTAAGAGGAGACTTTTTGGAGATGATCCACCAAAGGAGATGTTTGTGGATAAGATTATGGCAGAAGGAACAAAACTGAAAATTGCTCCTTCAAATGTGACTGCTGAAAGCTTATCGATTTCCCCTGGTCAAGCTCTGCTGACAATGGCCACAACCACAGTAACAGGGACAGTAGGACAGAAGGTTACAGTTCCTTTGCACGGTAACATCTTCATCTCTACTTTATACTTTTGAGTTAGGTAAAAATTTAAGAAATGTATTAGGACCGGGCAGTGGTGGCACATGCCTTTAATCCCAGCCCTCAGGAGGCAGAGGCAGGCGGATCTCTGTGAGTTCGAGGCCAGCCTGTTCTACAAGAGCTAGTTCTAGGACAGATTCCAAAGCTACAGAGAAACCCTGTCTCAAAAAACCAAAAAAAGAGAAAAAAGGAAAGAAATGTATTAAATTGAATCACATGACCTAACACTTTTTTATAGACTTATTTTTATTTTATGTGCATAAAAGTTTTGCCTGCATGCTTGTCTATGCATCATGTGCATGCCTGATGCCCACAGAAGCCAGAAGAGGATATCAGATGCTCCTGGAACTAGAATACAGGTGGTTGTAAGCCACCATGTGAATGCTGGGAGCTGTACATTGGGTCCTCTGTGGGAGCAGCAAATTATCTTATTGAGCCATCTCTTCAGCCCCAGTATTTTATTCTTAAACCAAAATTCTTTTTTTATTTCCTTTAACTGACCCTGTATTTTCGGGCAGTTTAAAATTCACTGCAGAATTGCATTTCCTGTTATCATCCCTGTTCTCTCCCACAGCCTCTGAAAGCACCATCACATCAAGCCTGCATGGGTCTCAGAATCAGTGAGCCCACATTGGTGCATCACCACCCAAAGCCCAGAGCTTTCATTAAGATTCATCCTTGGTATTTTACATTCTGTGCATTTTGATAATGTATAATGAATGACATGTGTCTGCCTTCATAGTAGCATACACAATAGTCTTACTGCCTAAATGTATTCAGTCCTCGACCTCTTGTTTTGTTTTGAATCTATATACTATTTTTCAAATTTTCACATTTTATAAATTTATAACCCTTTTTGTTAGAATTTACTTTATTATCTGAGCTTCATAAATTAATGTACATGGGGAGAGTTTTATTTTTAATTAAAGACATCTTAAGTGCACAAAAGAGTAAAATTTACTTTTTAAAATATTAAAGTAGGGGGGCTGGAGAGATGGCTCAGAGGTTAAGAGCATTGCCTGCTCTTCCAAAGGTCCTGAGTTCAATTCCCAGCAACCACATGGTGGCTCACAACCATCTGTAATGGAGTCTGGTGCCCTCTTCTGGCCTGCA
>JAQHUG010000077.1:7749119-7769733 GCA_028555095.1 Dicrostonyx torquatus
TATGCCAGCAGGCCAGAAGAGGGCACCAGACCCCATTACAGATGGTTGTGAGCCACCATGTGGTTGCTGGGAATTGAACTCAGGACCTTTGGAAGAGCAGGCAATGCTCTTAACCACTGAGCCATCTCTCCAGCCCCATATGTTTTCTTATAACACTGAACTTTATAATTTAATGAAAACATTAAATAAGTACAGTTGATTCATGTGATGAGATTGACCTATAACAGTTATTACCAAGTTTCTGAGTTTATTTTGTTACTATAACAAGATACCCGAGACTGTATAGTTAAGAAAAAAACAGAAATTTATATCATAACTTCTAAAAGTTGAAAAGCTCAAGGTTGAGGGATCATTTCTAGTAAAGTCCTTTTGTTGATGGGGAAGATTCTGCAAGAGTCTGAAGTTTTGCAGGGTACTATGTGGCAAAGGAGCATCTCCAACGGCAGAGCCAATAGGCAGTTTATTTTATTCTATTTTAAGGAGTGTAACCTTGGGGTTTTTGTTTTGTCTTGTTTTTAACTTTTTAAAGTATGTATAGATGCTGCACATCTATGTACCACTTGCATGTAGTGCCCTTGGAGGTCAGAAAAGGGCATCAGATCCCCTGGAACCGGGTGGACTGTGAGCCACTATGTGGGTGCTGGGAACTAAACTCAGGTCCTCTGCAAGAGCAAGAAGTGCTTTTAACCACTGAGCTATCTCTCTAGAGCCCTTGTCTATTTAGTTTTAAAGTTTTCTTAAAAAGTTTTATATATGTGTACAGGTGCCCATGGAGGTCAGAAGAGCACTTTACTAGAATGACTTTAATCGTCAGCACTTTGCTATGGGAGATGACATTCAAATTGGGTCTGAGACCCCTTTGAAGGTTCCCAGGTTGCATAGCCCTGAACTGTTTCAGTTTTCTGGTTTCCTAAGGTGAAAGCATGTTTCAGCCTTGCTGAAAATAACTCATTTTGATATGCTGAATTTCTTTTAATTTGCAGTGGATTCTTCACTACTGTAAAGAAACAGGCCAGGCATGGTGGCACACACCTTACTCCCAACACTTGGGAGGCAGAGGCCAGTGAATCTCTATGAGTCTGGTGTGCAGAGCTGGTTCTAGAGCAGCCAGGGCTGTTACACAGTAAAACCCTGTTTGGGGGTAGTGGAATGGGGAGCCAAAGAGAAAGAAAGAGAGAGGGGGTGGGAGGGAGGGATGAGTCTTATATGAGTAGGCTGACGGTTATATACTTTTCCCTAAAGCTCTGCCTGAGGTCAGAATATATTCCAGAGTGACACCAACAAACAGGAAACAATCAGGAAGGCACCTTGGGCAAACTTAGAGTTCCTGTTGTGCAGGAAAAAACAAAAGATAGCTGCAAGTTTGAGGTTATCTTCTACTACAGAATCAGACTGTCTCAAAAACAAACAAACCCTATGACTTACTTGCCTTGCCTTTGCAAAAAAAGATAAACTCAAACAATTCATCTTGATTTTCTTTTATTTTTTGAGCCAGGGTCTCACAACGTAGCCCTAACTGGCCTGGAACTGTATGTGCTGCCATGAAAGGTGTGTGCTACCATATCTGGCTCATTTTGTTTCTTTCTTAACCTATGAATTTATGCCTTGCCTTTTTAGAGTCATTCCACCTTGTTCAGACAACCAGTATAAGCATCTATAGGACTTCTTTTACTCTGAAGTTCAGGATTTTTTTACTGCCACACATTTGAAGAGTAGTTTCAGACCTAATCAGATCTGGTTCCCCTTTAATAAAGGCCAGCAGGGACACTGAGCTCAAGAACTGCTCTTGTGAAATGTATTTTCTGAACTTCTTCTAGAGAAAAGAGTGCACATTCAGACCACACAATTGCTTTTTCTACATTCTGATTGGATTTTTTATTAACAAAGTCTCATAGTATATCCCAGGCTAGCTTGGACTCTTGATTCTCTGACTTCAGCATTCCAATTGCTGGGATTACAGGCATGTGCCACTACACTTTCAGTTTGATTTGTAAAGTGTGCAGATAGATTTTTCTAAAACTATTAATTGCTTTTTACAAGGATTTGTATTTCTTTTTAATTTTGTTAGAAGGAATGTAATCCAAGTCACTAATATAATATTATAACATACCTATCACAATAATGAATTCTTCTTAACAGACATAGAAGATGCCACAAAGACACCCAACTGTTCCAGTGAACCAGTGAAAGAGGAAAGAGGTGATCTTATCAAATTCTATAATACAATATATGTAGGAAGAGTGAAGTCATTTGCATTGAAGTATGACTTGTCCAATCAAGACCATATAGTAAGTTTTTAAAAATAATTTATTTATTTTATTTGCATTGGCATTTTGGCTGCATGTATGTCTGTAAGGTTGTCAGACCTTGGAGTTACAGACAGTAGTGAGTTGCCATGTGGATGCTGGGACTTGAACCCAGGTCCTCTGGAAGAGCAGTCAGTGTTCTTAACCACTGAGCAATCTCTCCAACCCTGAACATAAATATTTTTGGTTTCTTCTTCAGCCATGGCAGATAGTTTTGCCAGGTACAGTAATTTATGTCATGGACTTTTTAGAACTTTTGAGTGCATTTCTCTAGGCTCATCTGGCTTTCAAAGTTTCCGTTGAGAAGTCAGCTATTATTCTGTTGTTTTATATATAACTTGTATTTTTTTTCTCTTTCAGCTTTCTGGTGTGTATATCTAATTAATCTTATCAATAAAAACCAGGAGTCAGATATCAGGGTAAAAATCTGAAAGATCAGAGGAGCAGAGGAGCAGTTGCCAGTTGCTTCTACCTCTCCTGTTCCTCTGTCCAAAAAGGCCTTGATCCCCTCTCGCCCCACCTTATTACCTTCTGTCTCCTCTCTGTATAGTCCTCTAGACCTCTGTGGTTAAATCGTGACTAGCTCCGCTCTCTGACTCCAAGCAAGCTTTATTTGTCAGAACACAAACAAAATATCACAAAACATTTCCCCCTTTTGTCTAAATAAAAAGCAAAGGTTTTAACTAACATTGAAAAACTACATACAATAACTATATTCAATTATATAATGGACTAATTACAATAATAATGTCTAGTCCATAGCATTTGACAAATTCAGAGAAAATACTCCATTATCTATCCTATCTTGGTGAGTCCAGAGTGTTGTACCTAATTTACTTTCTATCCTAACTTGCATTACCAACCCAAAACTATCGTTTTATGTCTCTCAACCTTATGTATTTATAACTTTTTTATGAGTTTCTTTTCTGAGTCTAGTAACATTAGTCTAGGAAAATTATAACTATGTAGTGAAGTACATAGTGATTAATAAAAACTCAGGGACAGATATTGGGGTTCAACTTGAAGACCAGAAAAGCAAAACAGTCAACCACTGGCTCTTAACTCAACCTGAAAATGGTGATCCTGCCTCCAGGAAACCTCAGAATGAGACAAACTGAGAATTGTCTCTTCCCATTTTATAATCTTCTCTAGT
This sequence comes from Dicrostonyx torquatus, assembly GCA_028555095.1. Taxonomy (NCBI): domain Eukaryota; kingdom Metazoa; phylum Chordata; class Mammalia; order Rodentia; family Cricetidae; genus Dicrostonyx; species Dicrostonyx torquatus. The sequence continues at coordinate 7,752,579 of JAQHUG010000077.1, forward strand.
TCTGGGATTAAGGGCATGCACCACTACTGCCTGGTTACTATGGCAAGCTAGTGTGGCTTCTGGGATTAAAGATGTGTATCATTGTGACTACTGGGATTAAAGGTATGTGTCATTGCTGTCTGATCTGTAAGGTTGGTCAGTGTGGCTGTTTTACATTTCTGATTCTAACTAAGGCAAATTTAACTAAAAAAAAATACAAATGAAACACCACTACACTTTCCCTTTTTATCTAAAATAAAAAAGAAGGCTATAACTAATATGAGAAAAACTATATACAATAAGTACGGTAACCATATTTAGGCAACAAATACATCAACAATGTCCAATCCATTTGCATTTGACAAATTCAGAGATAATATTCCATAGCTGTCCTATCTTAGGTGAGTCCTAAATCTTATGCTTACTTTCTATCATAACTTGCTTTCTGTATCAGGTAAATAAGGAGAACTATAATTATCTAGTCTTCAGCTCCCTCAGAGTCCCAAGAAGGAAATAATATTAACTGAGTAAGCAGAATGTGCAGGCACGTGACTTCTAAAAAGTGTGAGTAATGACAGAAACAGCTGACTGCCTGGACTGTCACCCAGGGTTCCTCTGTAGCATTGGGGCATCCATCTTCAGTTTACAGACCTAGAATATCTGACAGACTTTTCTGTGAAGCAAGATTTTTGAAGGACTTTCTTACCTTGTCTTGGAAAAGTTCAACAGTCATTTTCTTTGGTGTCCTGCTTGTCCAGTTTGGACAGTTTACTGTCATCAATCAAGGCAAGGGCAGTATCTTGCCCAGTGGTTAACTTTTGCTACAAAGAAAGCAAACTCCATACAGAGTTGCTCTGATGCCTATCATCTTCTCTGAAGTAGATTAGTGCTGCTAGGAGCAGACATGCCTCATTCTCATTAAAAAAAAGAAAAGAAAAGAACTTATGTTATTAAAACTTTTTTTTTTTTCGAGACAGGGTTTCTCTGTAGCTTTGGAGCCTGTCCTGGAACTAGCTCTTGTAGACTAGGCTGGTCTTGAACTCACAAAGATCTGCCTGCCTCTGCCTCCCGAGTGCTGGGATTAAAGGCGTGCGCCACCACCACCCGGCTATTAAAACATTTTTAATGCCATATTCTGTATATCTCTGAAGTGTTTGAAGATCACCTGTCTATCTAAAATATATCTCTGTTTGAGCTAGAAAACATATCTAACTTGTCTATATGTTTGGTGACTAGCTACTAACCTACATTTCCTTATTATCCTAAATAATTTGTAATAATAACTTTCAAGGACTAGAAATTTGCATTACATTGATAAATGAGCTGTATAGGCACATTGAACAAGAGTAGAAACATGTATAGTATGTTCTAACAAAAATAACCTTAAATTTATATCAATATACAAAATTATCTTAAACCACAGTAGAAACATTATATAGAGAGTATAAGAAAAATAACCTTGCCGGGTGGTGGTGGCGCACACCTTTAATCCCAGCACTTGGAAGGCAGAGGCAGGAGGATCTCTGTGAGTTCGAGTCCAGCCTGGTCTACAAGAGTTAGTTCCAGTGCAGGCTCCAAAGCCACAGAGAAACCCTGTCTCGAAAAACCAAAGAAAAAAGAAAAAAACCCTCAAATTTGTATCAATATACAAAAAATTCATATCAATGTGAAATATTTAAGACTAGTAGTTCCCTTTATGGTTTAAAAGTTGATTCAATAATCTGCCTTTTTATCCTATTTCTCTATCTTCCCTTTTTTCTTTTCTTTCTTTCTTTCTTTTTTTTTTTGACAGGGTTTCCTGTGTAACTTTGGAACTTATCCTGGAACTCGTTTTGAAGACCAGGTGGGCCTTGAGCTCAAAGAGATTCCCCCTGCCTTTGCTTCCTGAGTGCTGGGATTAAAGGCTTGCACCACCACCTCCCACTTCCCCTTTTTATTTGTAGAATAAGATTCCTGAATCTAATCCTTTTTGTTCAGCTTTTCTTTTCCTGATCATGACCAATAGCAACTTATAATCAAACCCTCTAAATAATGACAAATATTCACAACCCACTGAATAACCAAAACCTGCCCACCCTACCTTTTGGGAATGTGGGCCTCCTCATATCCTTTAAATTACTTCCTGCTGTTTGGGGGAAATGGCATCTTTACTGGACCCTGCTACAAAAATTAGGATAATTGGCAAGTCCTGGGAGAGCTAACTGTATCGTTTTTGTCCAGTCTCTATAATGGGAAGGTTCAGGACTTATCTCAAATTCTGGCTAGAGTAGTGTGTGAGGCTGGAAATTGTCCTGAACTTATAAATTGTCCTATAAACTTATAGTCTTAAAGCCAATCTTTGGGTGGTTTGTCAGTTTAGTGCCATTACCAAAGTTCAGGTGGAATCATGATTGTGGGGCCCCGTTCTCCTTTTGAAAACTTCAGAAGTCACTGTTAGGTATGGTCATGGTTCACTGTAGAAAGCTTAAAACATTTGAAATGTCATATAGTAGATCTCAAAAAGGTTAAAGGACCATAATTTGTTATGTACATCCAGAGTGCAGAAACTTAATTCCTAGTTACCTAATGTTCAAACTCAAAATGATGTACAGGAAACTAGATGAAGCTTTTTTTCTAGAATTAGTACTCTACATAACTATTAATACTGTGACAAAAAGTTAAAGTGTGTGTGTTTGTGTGTGTGTGTTTTGGGTTGTTTTGGTTTTTGGTTTGTTTGTTTGTTTTCAAGACAAAGTTTCTCTGTATAACAGTCCTGGTTGTCCTGGAACTCACTTTGTAGACTAGACTGGCCTTGACCTCACTGAGATCCACCTGTTCTGCCTCCCAAGTGCTGGAATTAAAGGCATGTACCACCACCACCTGGCAAATTTTATAAATTTTGAGATAATATTTATGCCTTAATAAAAGTTTTAAAGAGAACAACCTAAGTGTCCCTCGGCCGAAGAATGGATAAAGAAATCGTGGTACATTTACACAATGGAGTACTACATAGCAGAAAAAAATGACAGCTTGAATTTTGCAGGAAAATGGATGGAATTAGAAAACATTATTTTGAGTGAGGAACCCAGACATAGAAAGACAATTGTCACATGTACTCACTCATAGGTGGTTTTTAAACATAAAACAAAGGAAGCCAGCCTACAAACCATAATCACAGAGAACTTAGACAACAATGAGGACACTAAGAGAGACTTACATAGATCTAATATACATGGGAAAGAAAGACAAGATCTCCTGAGAAAATGGAAGCATAGAGACATTGGGGGAGGTTTGAAGGGAGAGGGGAGAGGCAGGGAGGGGAGTAGAAAAAAATGTAGAGTTCAATAAATATCAATAAAGAAAAAAATTTAGCCAGTGGTGCACGCCTTTAATCCCAGCACTTGGGAGGCAGAGGCCAGCATGGTCTACAAGAGCTAGTTCCAGCGCGGGCTCCAAAGCTACAGAGAAACCCTGTCTCGAAAAACCAAAAAAAAAAAAAAAGAAAAAGAAAAAAAATTTAAAGAGTCAAAATTAAACCAAAGAATTACGCAATTAGTGGCAATAGAATAGTTCCTTAATTTTGTTTTTTCTTCTTTCCCATCAAGTGGCTCTTCTGACATGAGACAGAGATTCTGAATTTTCATTTTTACAAGCAATGCTTGGGTTTAGAGAAGGAGAGAGCCATACTCCAAACTCTAAAGCCAGCTTTAATTTTTAATTGAACTGAGACTACAAAAAGACCATTTGTATTATTTTATGCTTATAGAGAACAGCAGAAACATTTGGGATTATTTATAAAATTTTATCCTATTAGAAATGTGATATACCAATAGGCTAATTTACTCTTTTTCTTGGGACATTTTCTCTGGATGATTCATAATTTTATTCAGATGTCTTGTTTGTCCAGTGGTCTTTCAGATTCCTTGGCTGGTTGCCTTCATTCTCCTGGGAAGACAAAAACAAAACCCTGCCCCAACCCTAACTTTGGGGAGTTCCCTTTTGGCAAGATTTATCTCATCAAATGAAAAGCATTTGTTAGTCTTATAAGTTAGTTTAGATTGATTAGTCACATTGGTTGATGAACTATCTATCACCTCTTCTAATCAAGAGGTCTCTTTTGTTCAAATCTAATTTTTATGATAATTTGTTTTATGGTGTCTCTTGAAATTTTTGTTTTATCCTCTGAAACTTTTCTATCATCCAGAGCAGTATGGTTTTCCAAGCATGAGGTCCTTTAATTGCTCTGGTGAGGAATTTCCTCCATAGTGACAGGGAATGATTGGACCAAATTTGACATGGGAGACTGCAAGAGGCCCCTCAAGGTGTTGCCAATGGCAAAGGGTTGCCTTGTCTGTCCCTTGTTAATCTGCATTCATTGGTCCAATGTCAGGCTTTGCTTCACCTTCTACATACTCCAGAAGTCAAGGACCTTCTGTTTGGATTAGAAGAAGTATTGTTTCTGGGAATGCCCTGTCTACAATCCCTTTTTAGGTGTGCCACAATTAAAACACTTGACATTTTGATTTTTCTTTAAGCCTCTGTAAATCACCTCTTCCTATCCATGTGCCATTATGGTTATGAGATTCAATATTAACTGTATCTCGGATCCATTCCTCTGTGGGTGATGATCTTGCCTTCAAAGGCCTAATTACCCTTTTGCATTGTGAATTAGCATTTTCAAAAGCCAAAGGTTCAATTTGGCTAGACAAAGCTATTTGTCTAGCTTCTGAATTTGATAACATTCTATTTACAGCTGAAGTCTCTCTCTGTAACAAGTCAGCAATGGTTTCTTTGGGGCCCTGTATAATATAACACAACAGCTTTCATTACTTTTTTTCCTGTGTATTTAGTGTGTTGATTATGAAATGCCTTGGGGAGATTCTTTTCTGGTCTTGTCTGGTTGAGGTTCTGTGTGTTTCTTGTATCTGTATGGGTGTGTCTTTTAGTCTGGGGAAGTTTTCTCTCATCTTGTTGAAGATCTGGTCTGTGCCACTGACCTACATTCTCTTCCTTCATCTGTGTCTCTAGTCAAAGATTTGGGTTTTTTCATGGTTTACCATAGTTCCTGTATAATCCTTTTGTTGTGGGGTATACATTAGAGAAAACTGCTTAGACATGGGTTTAAGCCAATAGAAAAGTTTTATTAGCCAGCTGGCTACTACAGTGGTGTTTGGGATCCCAAGCCTTTCTCAGGGTGAGCTTTTAACCACAAAAACCATATCCTGGGTTGACACATGTCAGTTCCTCTTTTTAGCCAAAAGAGGAACTACAGAAACCTAAAAGCAAGGTTAGTGCATTTAGAGACTTTTCCAGAACTATGGGCTTTGATGGAGTAGGTTAGGTCTTTGTTTTAGTTTTGATGGTGGTGCTGTGTGCTGAATTTTACAGCCTGGATGGTATTTCCATTATGGAGTCAGTGGGGCTAAGGTCTGGGGGCCTAACAACATCTGGGACTTTGTTAACACCTTTATGTATTTTTAAAAACATTTTAGTATTTTTTGCTTACATGATCTAATTCCTCTATTTTGTCTTTGAGGCCTAATAGTCTAGTGTCTACTTGATCTGTTCTACTTGTCAGACTTTCCTCTGAATTTTCTAATTAGAATATTGAGTTTTTCAATTCCATTTTCATTTCAGCCTGAGCTTTCTTCAGTGTTTCTCTTTATTGAACCCAGTTTTCAAAAATCCTGGACTGCATTTGTCATTTCATTCAGCCTGTTTGTGATTTTTTTGGGCATTACTTAGAAATGTCTTTATGTTCATCTTTATCAGTCAATAAAACTTGGTTATGGTTTGTGGTGGTAAAAGGGTTGGTTTTTTTTTTTTTTAAATGATACTTGGAATTAAACAAGCCTCAAGTCCTGTTCTTACCTTCATAGTATGAACACAGGAGTCCACATGTTCCTGGTTTACCATTCCTAGTAATTTGTCCCAATTGTTTGTTGTTTTGTTTTGGAAAGGCAGAGCCCAAGCTAGCTTAGAACTGATATACTCCTGCCTCAGCTCCTAAGTACTGGTGTTACAAACATGCCAGTGTGCCCTGCTTTCCCGGATTCTTTAAATCTAGTTATAGGATTCCTTGGGTGATCCAAGAAGGTAAGTTTTAGTTTACCTCTTAATAGTTGATAGAAACAATGAGTAATACCTTTTTTTTTTTTTTGCCTTTTTCAGTCACAAATAAATTCTTAAAATGTAGTTATCTTTTAACAAAGAATTGCTGTTATAAGGACAAAAATATTTTGTCTTAAAAATATGATTTCTGGGTTATTTTAGATGGATGCTCCTCCCCTCTCTCCTTTCCCACATATTAAGCAGCAGCCGGGCTCCCCACGCCGCATTTCCCAGCAGCATTCCATTTATGTTTCACCACACAAAAATGGACCTGGCCTCACCCCTAGGAGCGCTCTGCTGTACAAGTTCAATGGCAGCCCTTCTAAGGTAAGGTACACACACTCCTTGCTGTACATACAGCTCACGTACATACTTGTTCAGTGTTGGATTTCAAGTTAGAATTTTCAAGTAAGTGCAAAAATTAGATTACAAGTAACTTTACCTCTTAAAACTGACTCCAGTTTATCAATTCAGCATTTATTAATCTTTTTGTTACAAAGTTACCACTAATAAAATATAAGCTACTAACTGGCATGCTTTGTATGACCAGAAACACTACTATACTATTAAAGTAGACATGATGAGGCCGGGCGGTGGTGGCGCACGCCTTTAATCCCAGCACTCGGGAGGCAGAGGCAGGCGGATCTCTGTGAGTTCGAGACCAGCCTGGTCTACAAGAGCTAGTTCCAGGACAGGCTCCAAAGCCACAGAGAAACCCTGTCTCAAAAAAAAAAAAAAAAAAAAAAGTAGACATGATGATACATACCTGTAATCCCAGCACTCAGCTCTTGAGTTGCTTGAACAGTCTCAGAAGTGGGGCTAAAGAGGGATGCTTGGACCTGTTGTTAGGGGGAGGACATTTATTGGAAAGGTTGTTAACAACATGGACAGACACAATATTGTGTGGGAGATCCAAGGAGAGTTCAGACCTGTAAGGCAGGAAGGAGATGGGCTTCTTATAGGACTCTAGAGAATCAGGTTCCCTGCTTCTCTAGCACAGGGCAGGAGAGTGGGTGGGTAGCAGGACACATGACAACCAATACCCCTTTGATGTATCCTCCAAGCCTGCACATTCAACATCTCGATTTAAAAAATCTCAGGCACCCTTAAGTCTGTCGCTGTTGTTGTTCTTCACAAAGAACAAACACTAGCAATAGGGTGCCTGTCGGGATGTGTAGGAGGGGAGGGACTGCTGCACTTATTGTGGCCTAAGCAGCAATCTGATCCGCATTCTCCCAATACCAGGGCAGGAAGATTGTGATTTAGGTCCAGCCTGAACTATGCAGTAAGATACTATCTTCCCCAAAAAAAAGCAGTATGTTTAGTTCTGCAGATATTTCTCACTGGTAAGGTGCTTGCCAAGCATAATTCATCTCTGGGTTTCATCCTAGTACCACAAAGAGAGAAGAAAAGGAAAAGAGAGCATTGCATTCAGTTGATACAGGCTTTTTGTTTGTTGGTTGGTATTTCAAGATAGGTTTCTCTGTCTAACAGCCTTGGCTTTCTTGGAATTTTCTTTGTAGACCAGACTGGCCTCGAACTCACAGAGAACACCTGCCTCTGCTTTCTGAGTGCTGGGATTAAAGATGTGTACCACCACTGCCCGACTAGTTAATATAGCTTAATCCATTGCTACCCATATAACGTTTCAGGGACTGTTAAGATGTCTGGTTTTGTGTTGTTTTTCAAAACAAACAAAGTGCTGAGTACAGCACTGACTGTTCTCGAACTTACTCTGCAGACCAGGTTGGCCTCAAACTCAGATATCTGCCTGCCTCTGCCTCCCAAGTGCTGGGATTAAAGGCGTCCACCACCACCTTTTTTTTTTTTTTTAAGATTTTTTAAAATTAACTTTTACTTTATTATGTTATGTAAGTGTTTTGACGATGTATATGTCTGTGCACTATTTGTGTGCATGGTGCCCTAGGAGGCTAAAAGATGGCATCAGATCCCTTGGAACTGGAGTTTTGGACAGTTGTGAGCTACCATGTAGGTGCTGGGAATTAAACCCTAGTTCCTTTGGAAGAGCAACTAGTGCTGTTAACCACTGAGCCATCTCTCTGACCCCTGTTTGTTTGGTGCTTTTTGTTTTGCTTTGTTTTTAAAAGTGTCTCAATAGATTGTCCAGCTGCCCTCCTTCTGAGGATATAAACCATGCTTATATGAGAATGTTAATTTAAAGTATGACTTTTAATATTAAGATGGATGGTAGTCAGGTCAGCAAAAAGTTATGAAACAAGAGCCTCCTCTTATTTCTACTTTTATGAAGATACTAACTCCATCTTCACCCTGTACTCCGATGGAGGCATCTCAGAGATAAGCTTTTTCAGTATTTCTGAGACCGCACAGCAGCTTCTAAAGTTTCCACAAGCCATTACATATTATTTGGACAAATTCTGAGTGTCAGTGCAATAACAGCTCCTTAACTCCTCAATTTCCTGTTTGGTCCCACACTCACTGAGGTCTTACTGTACTTGTCAAAGAAAATTGACCAAAATTAAACTTGTATTTCCTCCTCCAAAGTTTATTTCCCATTAATGGTGTTTAGATAGACAATCTGGAATCCAAGGCAGTGATTCCAAAGCCATAGTCAAAATCACTCGGGAAGCTTGCTGAACACCAGTACTGTCCTGCAGGCCTGTGGAATCACAAGAGCTAGCAGGCAGGTCCAGACAACTAGGATGCAGTTTCAGGAACCACTTCTTGTGTGCCTATAACATCAGAATCACCTGGGATGGCTCACAGACCCCCCACAGCAGTCTTTACATTATCAGGATGCCCAGACAAGCAGTAAGCACATCTAAGTTTAAAAGCTTTCCTGTGTTAATCCAGGCATAGCAGTGCATCAGTCAGAGGCAGGCAGACTTTTAGTAGTTCAAGGCCATCTTGGGCTATATAATGACACCCTGTCTCAGAGGAGGAAAAAAAAAAACCAATAAATTGACTAAGAAGGTTAATGCCCTCCCACCAAGCTTGATGATCTGAGTTATATCCCTGGGATCTATATGATAGAAGAGATGACTCCTGCAAATTGTCATTTGATGTCCACAAATGTGCTCTGACATGTATCTGCCCCTCTAACAGAGATAAACACCAAAAAAAAAAATCTTTCTTTTTTGGTTTTTTGAGACAGGGTTTTTCTGTGGCTTTGGAGCCTGTCCTGGAACTAGCTCTTGTAGACCAGGCTGTCCTCGAACTCACAGAGATCCGCCTGCCTCTGCCTCCCGAGTGCTGGGATTAAAGGCGTGTGCCAACACTGCCCGACCCAAAATTTTTTTTAAAATATATAGTGTATCTTATATACATGTATGAATATAATCACTGTATTCTATATAACATATAATATATAATAGAGTTTATCATATATACTATATAATATGTTATACTATATATATATGTTTTGCGTGTGTGTGTGTGTATACACACTCTTTTCAGAGGACCTAGGTTCAATTCCCAGCACCTCATGGTAGCTCACAACCATTTCTAATGCCAGTCTTGAAGGAATCTGACACTCTATTCTGGCCTCTGTGTGCACCAGGAGTACACATGGTATATGTGCTAACAAAGCATTCATATACATTAAAAAAATCAATAATAAATGAAAAGATTTTAAAAACAAGCATAAAATGTTGGTTGCAGCTGGTCAGAAAGTGTAGTGAGGAAAGCTACTTGGTGTGCAATCTTGATGTCTGAATTCTGTCTCAGAAACCCACACTGGAAGGGAAGGACCAACTCCCAAAAGTTGTTCTCTGACCCCTGTACGTGTCATGTCAATAATTTGCCATACACACACACACACACACACACACACACACACACACACACACACACAAATAAATACAACGCGTACTGCTAGGCCCTACCTCAAAACATCTGACTCAGAAAGTGGATGGTAAAGCTTGCAGATTTGCATTTCTAGCATCAGCTTCTCCGTGCCTCTGCTCCCTCTGTCTGGAGGCTCCATTTTGAGAACTACTGTTCAAAGGTACATCATCTTTTAAAACCACTCACAAAGCTACCCGTTCAAATTGATTTAGATTCAAAAGATAATCTCTATATCATTGCTTAGGCTAGGGTAGAAGATAGAAAGGAGAAAGGCAGTTAACTTAGTTCATTACTTATCATTTCTCTTTTTTTTCTATCTTTTACATATGACCTCTTGTTTTTGTAGAGTTTGAAAGATATCAACAACATGATAAGGCAAGGTGATCAGAAAACCAAGAAGCGCGTAATAGCCATCAGTGGAGATGCAGAATCACCTGCCAAACGTCTCTGCCAAGAGAATGATGATGTTTTACTTAAGCGACTACAGGATGTTGTCAGTGAAAGAGCAAATCACTAATGGCACTCCTTTTTCTGACCAAAGCACTTTGGTGTTGTTCTGGAGCAAGTTTGGGGGCTCTATCCTTTACACTTTTATCACTGGGTTATACCAAAACTTGCACCAAAAGCAAGTTGTTTTTGTTTTTGTTTTTTAGAAACTTTTATTCAAAATATATCTGACAGACATGTATTTTCAGTTAGATTAGAAAAGAAAATTTAAGTGCCTTTATAAATATTAATATTTTTTTTAAATTTTGTTCCTTGGGTTACTTTTTAGGATGAATTAAGGAGAAACTATTTTTTAGCTGTCTTTTCAAAATGATCAAATGTCTTCTGTACTTTTTAATATGAGGTCAGTGAGTCTTCTTTGAGATGCTTGTACTGTCTGCTCATGTCAAAGCCCGGGTTAGCGCCCACAATATGTGGGCTCGGAGATGCACCAGCCTGCTTTTGGACCCACTGTAGTAACTGCATATCAGGTATTACCATCATGCTAGGCTATCTGTCTCTTTATCTTCTTCTCCTTAAGTACAAGCAGCTTTGTACCTGAGTCCCTGCACTGCCCCACTCCTTGCTTTCCAGTCCTGAGCCCTCTTAGCCTGTGTTACAACTCAATGAAAGGAACATTTGTTCCATTTTTTAAACTACTATATAGTTTTGATTTTCATGATATTACCTTAATTATTTATATGTGATTGTATTCAGTCAGTTCTTAAATTTGTATCATATGTGATTGTATTCAGTAGTTCTTAAAATAAGAAACTGTTTCTTAATCTAGTAGAATAAAATTCAGATAAATAAGAAATTAAATTTCATTTAAAGTAGCATTATGATAAAATCATTCATTCTTATTGTGTACAGTGGGACATGCCTATAATTCCAGCAGCACAGGAGGATTGCTGGGAATATCAGACCAGCCTGGCTATATAGCAGGTTCCAAAGGAACTTGGGCTACATAGCAAGATCCTTACTCAAAAAGATCAATTTTCATTCTCATTTATTTAATTTCCTGAAAATATTTAACGCTTTCAAAATAGTATCACTTAATGCCTTATAATCGGAATGTTTCCGTTCAAGAACTGAACTTTTTCTTTCTATCTTACATCACTCTTTGTCCCGATAATTATGGTTTCTTGCGAGTTTTCCACTGGGATTTAACTCCTGGAATCCCCTTGATGATCTTTTCACACTGGAGGTATAGCCTTCTAAAGAATCAGGACTGCCGGGTGGTGTTGGCGCACGCCTTTAATCCCAGCACTCGGGAGGCAGAGGCAGGCGGATCTCTGTAAATTCGAGGCCAGCCTGGTCTACAAGAGCTAGTTCCAGGACAGGCTGCAAAGCTACAGAGAAACCCTGTCTCGAAAAACCAAAAAAAAAAAAAAAAAAAAAAAAGAATCAGGACTTTAGTGTTCACCTTTTCTTGTGTGTTTCTAAAATCTGAGAGGATGGGAATAAGCCATTTTTAATTAATTTCTAGATAATGTGTCAGTATATTTTAGCTGCAAACTTATTTTTTAAAATATAAAGTGTTAACCTGGCAGTCTAGCTCAACATAATGTTTAACTTTTCCAAAATTAATTAATTTGAATTAGTTCAAGATTTGACTGCCAATTAATGATGAATGGTAACCAAACTTTATTTTTAAATCTTAAAAGGAGATTTGGGTTATGTTTTGTTTTTCTGCAAATTGTATTCTTGTGTTTTGTGTAGTATCTACACATGTTGTAATAAGCCAAATAAAAGTCTGTCTTGAATCCTTGTACATATTTCTATGTAGCTATAACTACTGTATCACTTTCATTATTAATGTACAAAATATAAATGTGGATTTATTCAATGACCATTTAAAAACTTCAGACATATTTTTACAACTTTGTATTAATGTACATAAAATAGTTAATAAAAATTAGAATTAAAAACTATTTAACTATTGTACTTTTTATTGTATTACCAGAGGTACTTGTGCAGCCATCTAAAATTCGAGTTGGAGAGATGTCTCAGCTGTCAGAAGCACTGGCTGCTCTTGTAGAATACCAGAACTTGGTTCCCAGCACCCACACTGGGTAGCTTATAACAGCCTATAACTCCAGTTCCAAAAGACCCAATGCCGTCTTCTACCCTCCAAGGGCATCTATATGCATGTGTGTATACACATACATGAACATGGTGATGCTTTGAATGAGATCCCTTCCACAGGTTCATGGGCTTCAATAGTTGGTCTCTAGTTGGTGGGACAGTTTAGGAAGGAACCAGCCAGGAACAAACCATCCAAAGGAAATTCCTAACATTCCAACCATTGTAGATAAAATCACCTGCCAGCACACACCCATCACTTTTCACCAGGACACCCCTAGACAAATGTCAGCCAATCAGGGGTCTTGAACCTTAGAAAGCCCACCACCCAGCTACCAAATAAATCACATGGAGGCTTATTCCTAGTTATAAATGTCTGGCTTTAACTTGGCTTGTTTCTTGCCAGCTTTTCTTAACTTATATTATCCCATCTACCTTTAGCCTCTGGGATTTTCTCATTCTCTTACTTCTGTAAATCTTACTCTTACTCCGTGGATTTCTGTCCTCCTCCTTCTCTGGCTACTCCTCTCCTCCCATATTTTTCCTTCTATTTATATTCTCTGTCTGCCATCCCCCACATCCTTTCTCCTGCCTCACTATTGGCCATTCAGATATGACAGGCAAAGTATCACAGCTTTACAGAATTAAACAAATGCAATATAAACAAAAGTAACACGCCTTAACATAATATTCCCCAACAAAAGGTATGTTCCACCACCGCCTGGCTACTAACTAGCTCTTACATTTAAATTAACCCATATTTCCTATCTATGCTTTGCTATGTGGCTCTTGGCCTGTTACCTCATTTTTTTCTACATCTTGCTTCCTTTGTGGCTGGCTGGCATCCTCTCTGACTCTGACCTTATTTCCATCATTCTCCTAGTTTGGTTGTTTCACCTATAATTCTTATCTGCCTATCAGCCAGTCAGCTTATTAAACCAATCCTTGTGGCAAATCTTCAAGTGTACAAAAGAATTATTCCATAGCAATGATGGGCATTGAAATTTTCTATGCTCAGGATACCACCCACTGTCTAAGTTGACTTTCTGTTGCCTGCACAATGTAGTACTCTCAGCTCCAGCACCACATCTGCCTGCATACCACCTTGCTCCCTCTCATGACAATAATGGACTGAACCTCTGAAACTGTAAGCCACTCCAATTAAATATTTTTTATAAGAGTTGCTGTGGTGGCCAGGCGGTGGTGACGCACACCTTTAATCCCAGCACTCGGGAGGCAGAGGCAGGCGGATCTTTGTGAGTTCGAGACCAGCCTGGTCTACAAGAGCTATTTCCAGGACAGTCTCCAAAAACCACAGAGAAACCCTGTCTCGAAAAACAAAAAACAAAAAAAGTTGCTGTGGCCATGTTGTCTTTTCACAGCAATAGAAACCCTAACTAAGACAGAAGTTGGTACCAAGAATTGGGGTATTGCTGTGATATGCTCGACCATGGTTTTGTTTGGAGTAATATGGACTTTGGGAGGTTTAGGAAAGCAGTGGAATGCTTTAAGCACTGCTTAGTGGGCCATACTAGTAGGAGCATGGAAGACAGTGGTGCTGAATGTGATTTGATGAACTGTGGGGATAAAGAGGTTTCAGACAAGGCTGTTTGTTCATTAGTATGTGGCCTACAGTCTGATCTTGTGATATTTTGGTGAAGAAAGTGGCTGCTTTTTGGCCTTGTCTGAAGAGTCTGAATGATGCTAAAGTGAAGAGTTTTGGATTAATTTTGTTGGCAGAAGAAATCTTCAAAATAGCCTAGTATAGGCACCATTGTGTGGATATTAATGATAATGCTAATGAAGATTTATAAAAGGAGCAAACTGACCAGGGAAAATTACAAAATGTAAATATTGAGGAGAAAAAGCACCAGAAAGTAGAATGGATCTAAGTCCTATGTTGAAGGAGATAAACAGATTAAGAAATGGAATAATGGCAATATCCCATCCAATTAAGTTTCCAACTGGTAGGAAGAAACTAAAGAAAAGCTTAGAGCCTGGTATGGTGGGACACCTTTAACCCCAGCACACAGAAGGCAGAGGCTGGCAGATCTTTGAGTTTTAGGCCAGCCTGGTCTACAGATCCAGTTTCAGGACAACCATGCTTAGGCAGTGAAGGACAGAAAGCTGGTGAAGTTGTAATTGAATGAGAGGGCCATGTTCCAGTCACATCAAGCAGTGAAAATTGGCAACTCTAGCCACATGGTTTTGACTTTAGAGTTAAGGATAGAAGAAATAGGTTATGGAATTTGCCTCCATACCACCCACGGTTGAGTGGGCCTTCTCCATTAATCACTAATAAAAAAAAATTCCCCAAGGCTTGCCTACAGCATGACCTCAATAAGGCTTTTTCTTAATTGAGGTTACCCCCTCTCAGATGGCTTCAGCCTGTGTCAAGTTGACATAGAATCATCATCCAGCACATAGGTTCAGGAAATTCAAGGTCATCTCTAAAACGGAGACCAGCTTGGGCTTCATGAGACCTTGTCTCAGAAAAAGGAAAGGGGCCAACAGCCAAGATGTAGAGCTACCTTAGATGCCCTTCAACAGCTAAATGGATTTTTTTAACTGGCATTTGTGCAATAGTATTTTATTTAGACATAAAAAAATGTTAAGTCCCTCCCCTCCCCCCCCCGCAAAAAAAAAAAAAAAAACCGTGAACCTGCTGTTAAACATTCTTTATGGCTGATTGACTGGTAAAAGTAAAACACTTCAGTGATTGTGGTGAGTTGAAATAATACAAGTCCACAGCCAAATTATCTCCTGCTCTCTCAACCCCCTAAATAATCATTCATTGCCCACCTCTGTGTTTGTCCTAGCATCCTTGTGACTATTAGGCAGATCTTTTGGATATGTACAGTCAGCCCTCTAGCTTCCCTCAACCCAAAAGCTAAGAAGGTCATCCCATGGCTTCTGAGGCTGCAGCAAAGTTTTCTCTCCTCTACCCTGCCTACCTGGAGCTTCCACCAATGCATTTAACTTTCTTATTTATCATTTTCTTTGTTTTGTTACAATTAAAACTTCAGCAAACTCTCACTGTGTTGACACACAGTATTTGCGGCAGTCTGAATCTGCATCCAGGATGTGGTCACTCATACTTAGATCTAGAATCTTCTTTCGTTTACAGTAAAAGCTGTGCTTAAACAAAAAGAAAGTGTGTCATGTGCAGAAAAACAGGTGGAAATACAGGAGGCTGTGTACAGCTGATCTAGATTCACTGCCTGTTTTTGAATCTAGATGTTTTTGAAGTATATTTACATGATAGGGTTGTGGTATGCATACACAATAGATAAATCTCAATGTACTATCTGAATGGACTCAAGTGCCAAAGGCTACATTATACATAACATTTATATTACAATCTAGAAAAGGCCTCTGCATCCTGAGTGCTGGGATTAAAGGCATGTACCACCACGCCCAGCTCTGAGCAGTCTGGTCGTGCCATGTCTTTAAAACAATAACAGTATTACTTAGCTTAAGTTATAGAAAAAAATTTCAAAGCTAATTAGGTGCAAATTTCAGGGCACTTAGTATGTGTGTGGCCGTAGATAAGTAAGTCATTTCAACTCTGAACTTCATTTCTTTCTCTGTTATGTGGCTGTGATAGCGTCTGGGGTCTTTGTCCTGAATAAGTTCTTTTCCTATTAGGATGAGACCTTGCCATTTGACTAAAGGAGTTAAAGGTAACCTGCCAGAGTCAATCATTTTATAATGATCACAGTAGTGGTTAGCCCAGGTATGGAGGTCTTCCATCTTGTTGAAGTCATTCTCTCAAGGTCTTCAATTGAGATCAGAGTTCTCCCTGACTCTCATGCCTGCATTCTGCATAAGCCTTCATCTCTCACTGCTTCCTCCTCTGCCCCTTGGTATTTCTCAATTCCAGGCATGCTTCTGCTTAGGGAGGCTTGCTTCCTCTTTGTGGAATGCCTTTATATATATTCAGATAACTCCTTCATCTCTGCTCAAGTGCCATCTTCCCCAAAGACCTCTCCAGACTATCCTAATAAACATGATGACCACTCCTGGTCTCTTACTCTGATCTATAATTTTCTACAGCACCAGCTTCTAACATATGATGCAAGTCTCTGTAGTAAGGAGTGAGCCACTTGTTGGTTCCCGGCTGCTTAGCCCCGAAATAACCACTCAAAACTGTATTAAGTAAATCACTGCTCAGCCCATTAGCTCTAGCCTCTTATTGACTAACTCTTACATATTTATTTAACCTATTTCTATTAATCTGTGTATGGCCACATGGCTGTGGCTTACTGGCTAGAGTTCCGGTGTCTGTCTCTGGCAGGGCTACATGGATTCTCCCTAACATTTCCTTCTTTCTCCCAGCATTCAGTTTAGTTTTCCCTGCCTATCTCTGTTCCCCTATGGCTCTGCTATAGGCCCAAGGCAGTTCCTTTATGGTATTCACAGCATACAGGGGGAAATCCCACATCAAGTCTCCTATAGTTAATTATATTGTTCACTGGTGGCATTCCCACTAGAATGTGAATTTCAGTAAGCAGGAATTTTTGTCTGTACACTTGTTGATGTGTGAAGGGGTGTGGTCTTGACCATTTCAACTTGTGACCACGCACACCATTAGCTAATTATGCCACCCCTCAATTAATTAATGGGGCTGGACCACCAGGTCCCAAGAGAGGTATAAAATGGGAGGCCCACGTGGAAAGCGCTCTCTCTG
>JAQHUG010000077.1:7776159-7790741 GCA_028555095.1 Dicrostonyx torquatus
TGTGTATTTTGGCCTTTAATAAACTTGTGTGTTTTAAATAGAATTGTCACAGATGTGCCCTAGTTGTCCAGATCAGGGCTAAGCAAATTCTAAGTACCCTGTAAACACTCATATTAGATGGATGAAAATGTGTAAATAACCACATAAGCTTAACACTAAAATAACCAGTCAACGAAACTTTTATGAGGATTAAAAATAATAGACACTATGAAAAATTGAAATGTCTGACTCTTATCTGAGTGTGTGTGTGTGTGTGTGTGTGTGTGTGTGTGTGTGTCTGAGTCTGAGGGCATCATGAATGATAGGTAAGTGTTCTTCTACCCACTGAGATATACTCCCAGCACTAGCCAAATGCTATTTGGGTGTGTGATATATGTACATGTGTGTACAGGTGTACATGTTCATGTGCATGTCCTGTGTACATGGAATGCCCAGAGGATCACACGTAGAGTTCTGTTCTCTCTCTCTGCCTTATTCCTTTTTATGAGACTAGGTCTTACTATGTAGCTCTGGCTAGTCTGGTACTTTCCACGTATACCAAGCTGGCCTTGAGCTCAGAGATTCTCCCTACCTCTGCCTCTTGTGGCACAATTAAAGATGTGCACCACTACACCTAGAAGACAGGGTCTTTTTCTGAACTTGAAGGAGACTGGCAGCCAGCAAGCTCCAGTGATCCTCTGTCTCCACCTCCCTGCCCTTCCCTCAACATTCCAGTTACACATGTGCCAAGGCTTACCCATGGAGCTCCTCCTGCCTGCTCAGCAAGCATTCTTATCCACTAAGCCATGTTCTCAGCTGTGTGTGGTTGCCAATGAGACAGAGACTCACTGTGTTGACCAGGCTATCCTGAACTCAAGATCCTCCTGCCTCTGCTTCCGTAAGTGCTAGGATGCAAATAATAATAATAATAATAATTTTTTTAAAGAATTTGGAGTCAGGCAATGCCTTTAACCCAGCACTCAGGAAGTAGAGGCAGGAGAATCTCTGAGTTCAAGGCCAGTTCAAGTCTTCAGAGTGAATTGCAGGACAGCCAGGACTAACAGAGAAACCCTGTCTCGAGAAAGTAAGAAGAAAGAAAGAAAGAAAGAAAGAAAGAAAGAAAGAAAGAAAGAAAGAAAAGGAAGATTTGGGGTTTGGCTTTGAAATTTGCATAGATGGAAAAATATCTCCAGGAAGCATGTAGAGCGAAGGCTGAAGAGGAAGTAGAAGAGTGAATCAGAGTGGTGATGATTGGCTGTGCAGAGATGTGGAAACCACAGCCTGATGCTGTCAGGACAAAGTTTCACAATCTATCTCCCTGTGGGACAATTGGAGGTCCAGGACAAATTTTTTGGAATGAGGGAAGGCACTGGCGATATGGGCCTTAAAACAGTTTTTCCTATTCTGCTCCTAACCATGGCAAGACTGACTTCTAAGAGGAAGCTTGGGCAGAGCTTCCTCTCAGTATGGGCAGGACTCCTGTCTGATAGGTACTGCTTCTCAGGTTGTGGGACGACTGCGTGGGACCAGGTCACCAGAACTAGAGCTGACCAAGTGACACCCCAGAAAGAGTCAGTTTTATAGATGAAATCCTGTGTCAACAGACTCCTAGCTCTGTTACCACCATGTGACCTTGAGCCAGTAACTATAATAGTTCAAAAGATTAAGAGCCTCTGGAAGTGAGAGGATTGGGGGGAAGTAATGCATATTTAAAAAAAATAGTGTGTGTTGACAGGCAGTGGTGGTGAATGACTTTAATCCCAGAATATGTTCCAGGACAGGCTCCAAAGCTACAGAGAAACGCTCCCCCTCTCGTGTGTGTGTGTGTGTGTGTGTGTGTGTGTGTAGATTAGAAGACAGTTTCCCAGAGTCAGCTCTCTTCTTCCACCTTTTGGTCGTGTCTTAGGCTCAAACTCAGATTGCGACACTTGCACCCACTAAGCCATCGTGCTAGACCACACTGGACATGCAAATCTAATTGATTAAACTTAAAACCCTGTTTATATCATTTTCTATTGTTGATTTCTATGGGAAAAGACTCTCACAAATCTTAGAAGCACAAGTTTCAAATCAGCCATTGTGGACATAAAATATATCTCTTTTACCCTCTTGTTCCCGTTTCTTACGTGTTGATAACTGGGATGTTTTCACCAAATACCTTGTTGACAGGATGGAGAATTTTTTCTGGGCCAACAGTTATTAAGAGCATGGACTTTGAAGCATGCTGCCTATCATTTCTTAGCCCTCTCTCCCCCCTCCTTCTCCTCCCCACCTTTGTACTTCACTTCCTCCCATCTGAGATTTGTTAAATGTGTTAGCACTTATAAAGCCTTCAGAACAAGGCCCCTGAACACAACAGCGTTGTTTGCTAAGAATGCCTTGGTTGATCAGATTTCGTGTTTCCTCTGTTTTGGTGTTAGGGATTGACCACCGGGCCTCAAGGTTGTATTCTCTGTCGGGGCTTCACCTGTTCAGCTCACCACTAAGCATCTAATTTGTACTTCTTCGTGTTAAAATAGCCTTGCTGAAGATGTGTCTTGCTTTCCAAAAAGGTGTTGGCTTTTTATTAGCAGCGGTCATTATTAGTATGTATTAGTATATACATTAGTGAACTAATAATGTATGAATATGGATTTATGGTGAAGTTTGGGTCTTGACCCAAAATGGATTAAAGCAAACGAAAATGCCTGTCATTTGGACACTAACCAGTAATTAGTAAAAATCCTGTCTATTTGGGAATAAACTTGGCACCTTAGGGCAGTCTCTTGCCAAGTAACTGAATTTGTGAAATGCAAAAGGACAACTAACTGGCAATCATTGCAGGATCTTCCAGTTAGGCCAGTTCCTTTCCCGTTGTGTTCTGCACTGGAATGGTGCTGGCAGCTTCGTTGCCTTCATGTACTTTTTACAAGTTCACAGCTTGGAGCGTTTGAAACCGGGCAAAAAGCACTTACTTAGAAGAAGGTCCTGCAGTCCACCAGAAGACCCTTTAATCTGGAGTGTGGTAGAACCTTCATTAGGCCCAGGTGCCCTTTTACGCAAGCCTCGTCCTTAATAGAGCCCTCACTTTTCCTTAATCACAAATTTTGTTTCTCTAATAACTACGCCCTTTCGGGGAAACACAGGGGCGGGATTGAGGGCAAGTGCGCATATCATTGCGCTTGCGCAATGGGCCGGGCGCTAGCGCCTCAGGGAGGCCAAGCTCCCAGGGCTGATGTCCATCGCGCCTGCGCAGTAGGCCCGGATGGCACCGCTGAATGGACTCGCCTCCAGGGCAGTGGCGTCAGTGCGACTGCGCGCGAGCCGGGTGCCGCGGTACTTAATTTCGCTGCGCCTAGCGTCGCAGGTAGCCATGCGGAGAGCGGACCCCGAGCAGCCCGCGAAGCGACCTCGCTGCGATGGCAGCCCAAGAACGCCGCCGAGTACCCGTCCTGCAGCGGCCAACGCGTCTCCGGGCTCCGAACTCTACATCGACCTCTCGACCTGGGATGTGGAGGACGTGTGCTCCTTCTTGGAGGGAGAAGGCTTCCGAGAGAAGAAAGTGCTGGACAGCTTCAAAGGTAACGGGGCTGAGGGGCTGAGAGGCTGGGTTGAGGGATGCAAGGGATTGCGCCCAAGGGGTCGAGCGGGGAGAGCCCACGCGAGTGGCATCCGAAGCGGGAGGCCCCTCGGGGAAGCGGCTGGTGGCGGGAACTCGGACCTGAGGTGGGAGGCGCCCCGACGCGAGCCGTCCAGAACGGCTACCCAAGGTGGGCGCAGGCCAAGTGCCAGCCCATAGGAGGGTGCTGGCTCTGGGGGCTACGGACCTGGGAGTGGCCGTGGGAGGTTTGCATTCTCTTCTGGTGAATGGGTGTCTTGGGGAACTTGTCACTTTTGACAGGAGAGATCCACGCCTTTCTTAGAAGATTTCCTCCCCAGACCTCGGGCAATGGCTTGCGGTCTTTTCAGGCTGGGAAAAACCTTCTGTGCTAACCGCAGCTCCCAAAACACTTGACCCCGGGAGAGATTTTGGCGCTTTTAAGTTTCGCTCTTAAGCGGTTCTCGGAATTTGGGGTTTTCCTGAAAGGGGAGGGTAGTTGGTTAATCTCCAGATTCTCACCGACTACCATAGCGTCCCCGTAGGCGCTCAGTTGTGTGCTGACTGTATTTGCAGAATGCTACTGATCAACTTCTCTTCCAAAACAAGAACAACTCACTCGACCACCGCAACCCCAGCATTCCACAGGGGAGGCTACAGGCTGAGAATTTTGTGACCCTTCTGGTTTTTGCTCATGCATCAGTCAAACCCTCGGAATCTACTCAGCTTGTCTGTGGTAGATGTGAAGCTTAACCCCTTCCTTGCATGATCCCCTGAGGTATTCGCTGGGAACGTGACTTGTAGATTCAGAAAACTTTACTACTTGTGGGGCAGAGCCGTGTGCCTAATTGAAGGATCGGGAAGTTTCAAGTTCAGGGCATAAAGGTAGCTTACATGTAGGAACTAACATTTCTCTTTCCCTTCCCCACTTCTCACTGACAGGAAAGTAATTTAGGGGATGAGGTGCTAAGACAGTGTCTCTCTATGTATCTCCGAGTGCCCTGGGACTATCTAATCTATGTAGACCAGGCTGGCCTTGAACTCCACAATCCACCTGCCTCTGCCTCCTGAGTACTAGGGTAAAAGGCTTGCGCCACCACACCTGCCAGTGTTTTATTTTAGTTTTATGTGTGTGAGTGTTTTGCTTTCCTGTGTGTATGCACCAAGTGTGTGCCTCGTGTCCTTGAGGCCAGAAGAGAGTGTAACGCCCCCTGGACTGAAGTTACAGGTGGTTGTGAGCTTCCATGGGAGTACTGAGAACTGAATCCTAGCCCTTTGCAAGAGCAGTGAGTGCTCTTAACCTCTGAGTTATCTCTCCTGGCTTTATTTTTATTTGAATTATGTTTTTATGGGGGTGGAGATGGGGAGTGAATGCACACGAGTGCGGTGCCCACGGAAGCCAGAGAGGATATCCAACCGTCTGGAGCTGGCAGTTGTGAGTGGCCCACAGTGGGCACTAGGGACGCAAAAACAGTGTGTGCTCTTAACTACTAAAGCAATCTCTCCAGCCCCAGATGATGTTTTGATATCCAAAAATGTTAAGTAACCTCTCAAAGCCACACCTAAACAAAAGATGCAGAGCTGAATTTTTTTAAAGGTTAAGTCTTTGGATTCCAGAATTCATTCTAGTTATTTCTTAACCAATGTTCTCAATAAAAATGACTGGGGAGCCGGGTGGTGGTGGCGCACACCTTTAATCCCAGCACTCAGGAGGCAGGCGGATCTCTGTGAGTTCGAGACCAGCCTGGTCTACAAGAGCTAGTTCCAGGACAGGCTCCAAAGCCACAGAGAAACCCTGTCTCGAAAAACCAAAAAAAAAAAATGCTGGGGAACATATGCCTGTAATCCTACTCTTTGGGAGGCTGAAGCAAAACAGTTAAGACTTCAGGTTCCCATCTTAGGTTTTCAACCCATCCCGGGCTATGTAATAAGACGGGAACATAACCAAAATTAGAAAATCAACTAAGAACAAGGATAAAATCTGTCTTGTAGAAAATGAGTAAAATAGCAAGAAGAAACCATCAATAACCTACCAATAAACTTAAGTAGTTTTATCTCAATAGTAAGTTTTAAAATACTGGGTTTTAATTTAATAATTAGAAAAGATTGTTAGTAGATGAAATATGTATTCCAGTAAAGTTGATACAAGTGTCCGTTAGCTCAACTATGGACAGTTTGGTAATGCTTTTTGACTTATAGTAAATAATGATGGCTAAGATTTATTATGTATATACTTTGTATGAAGTAACCCCATATACATTTTGCAAGCTTTTTGGGGGAGGGGTAGGATCTTTGTGTGTATGTATATAATATGGAGGATGAGACCAAGGTCTTTGTTCATGCTGTGTGAGACTCTACCACTGAGTCACATTACCCCCCCACCCCATTCTGTACATATTTTATTTTATACAATCTTACAACAGGTGCTGGGGAGATGGCTCAGTAGGTAATTGTGCAAACAGGAAGATCTGAGTTCTAAATTTCAGCACCCACATGAAAAGTTGGGCTTAAAGGTGCATGTTTATAATCCCAGACGTGAGGAAGCAGAGACAGGTAACTCCCTGAGGGTTGCTGACCAAGCACTCTGAATTGTTCATATAAACTCAAACAGGCACACATACACATAAATAAGTCTTAGAAAAATACCAGGCAAAGATGCCTGACACTGACCTCCAGCTTCTGACAAGCACGTGCACAGGTGTGTGGATGCACCCCCACACAAGTGCACACAGGTGCAAAGTGTATTAGGATTTGTATATACTGTAGGATACAAAGTATCCATTAAGAAAGATGCCTCAGTGGTTTAGAGCACTTGTTACTCTTGCAAAGCACCCTGGTTTGATTCCCAGCACCCACATGGTGGCTCAAAACCATCTGTAACTCCAGTTCCAAAGGATTCAGTACCCTATTTCTGTCCTTCACTGGCACCAGGCACACATTAGGGGTGTGTGTGTGTATATATATAGGGGTGTGTGTGCCAGCCAAATACAAAATAAATAAAATTTTTAAAAATAATTTCAAAAGGGAGAGAGGAGATACAAACTTTCATCATTGAGAAGAACTATGTTTAGGATATTGGGTGGGAAAAATTGCTTATATGACAATCTTTTGTATGTAAACTGCATCGTTTTATATAGATAAATTTGTTATCTTAAAATGCAAACAGTAGGTATCAGTTTGAGCGTAAGTAAATTGGTATTTTTTATATTTTTATATATTATTTGGACTTTTTACATTGTATAAATGTTTTTTGTAATAGGAAAAATACAGATATACCATTTTCACTTCAACTTTCCTTTTTCTTCCACAAAACCGCTTCCTGGTTTTCTCTTGTTACATTGAGAAAGAAGGTTTTTGTTTATATGGAAATAGTCCAGAGCTATAGAATCTGAGCTCAAGAAGAGCTAGAATTTACTATTTGGAAAGAAAAATATGTACATATATGTATATATAGCTCTTTCAAAACAGTATTGTGTGCTATCAAAGGTTGCTTTAGAAATGAAACTCTGGGTGCTCCTCCGACTGATTTTAATCTGATAATTCTAAGAGCAATTGATTTAAAGTCCTCTGGCACCACACTTACAAAACAGGAAGCTGCTGACCTGGCACGACCTCACAAGCAATAGGTTTCACTTTACTTTCCCCATTGCTTTTCTCAGAAACAATTTACACAGATAATTACAAATGTTCATCTGATTCATCAAAATAGTTCTTAGGTTAGTTACCTAATTAAGATTTGTATAAAATAAAATTTTTTAAAAAAGGGTAAAAAAGCCAGGTGGTGGTGGCACACGCCTTTAATCCCAGCACTCGGAGGCAGAGGCAGGTGGATCTTTGTGAGTTCGAAACCAGCCTGGTCTACAAGAGCTAGTTCCAGCGCAGGCTCCAAAGCCACAGACAAACCCTGTCTCGAAAATCCAAAAAAAAGGGAAAAAAGACTTTTAAAGTAGAATGTCAAAAATATAATACAGCTCAGTCATAAAATGCTTGCTTAGTATGTACAAAGACCTGGATTCGGTCCTTAGAAACATTTTTTTTTTTAAATTTTTGAACTCTGGAGGCTCTCAGAGATAAAGCCAAGCTAGCTATGTGGCAAGACTGTCATTACAAAAAAAAAAAAAAAAAACAAAACAAAACAAAAAACAGCCTGGCATGGTGATGCGCCCCTTTACTCCCAGCACTTGGGAGGTAGAGCAAGTGGATTTCTATGAGTGTGAGGAGCCCAGCCTGGTCTGTATGGCTAGAGCTATACACAGTGAGACCTTGACTCAAAAAACCTAAATAAATAAATACATAAAATAGGAAGGGAGGACATGAAAGATAGTTCAGTGGTTAAGAGGGATTGCCCATAATCAGGACTGGAGGACTGAAGTTTAGATCTCAGCCCCACATAACAAGATGAGTGTTTCCTGTAAATGCCAGTATTCCCATCTCTAAGGTGGGGTGTAGACAGGAAGAGGATAGCTGGCGATTACTGGCTTCTAACCTAGCCAAATGCAAGCCCCAGTTTCAGGAAAGAGACCTTGTCTCAGAGTAACAGGCAGAGAGTGATGGAAGAAGACACACTCTCCGTGTGTCAGTACTGGTGCACACTACAGCACACACACAATTTAAATGTATATTAAACATATATATTACATATTTTTAATTTTCTATATCTTATAAATTAAATATACACACATATATATATATATTTAAAGTATAGTGAATTTGTGTCAGTATCTGAGAAGCATTGGTTCTAAGACCAAGCAAGTATCAAAAAATACAATGCTTCAGTCCATTACATAAAATAGCATAGTACATTTGCATCTGACCTGTGTATACCCACATCTGTATTCTTTAAGTCATCTCTACATTACTGTAATGCCTCATATAATGTAAACAGTTGTCGTACCATATTTTGACATGTTATCTACAATTACATGTTCAATGCAGGTGCAGGAATTTTTTCTGAACATTTTCCATTAGTATCATCAATAAGAAATCTGTGGGTTAAGAAGGCAGGCTGTAGGCTATATGGTTCACTGCTTGTGGTGGGTTCTTAGTAAATACAAGCTGAGTGAGTTCTGACGGATTCAAACCAAAGGAAACTGGAAAACATATGCTGTAAATAATGAGTTTGCTTTTTCCTCTTCCTTAGAAAAGAACATCACTGGTTTATTTCTGCCCTTTCTCCGTGAGTCTCTTCTTGAAAATCTTGGAGTAAGGTAAGAATAATAAAATTCACACATTATTCACCTTTCAGAAACAAAGCTCAGGATCTCGGGTTTTACCCATCCTCAGTTCAGTACTGTGACATGTGTTAGCACAGAATCCTTGCCTGCTGTTTCTGCTGCACGGACCTTGTGTTTAGTTTTACATGTGGTTTCTCTTTCAAAGGGCTTTGCTGACAAGCATTCATGGAGTTTATAGAGACCAACTTTCTACTCTCAAATTTAGTATAATTGAATTGTATACACTAGAAATATATATAAGAACCAACAGGAAAAAAATTAACAAGAAAGTCAGAGTTACCATCCTATCTATTTGTAGGTCATCCTAAAGCTGTCTAGGACAGGGATGTATCTGTGTATGTAATCTGTTAAAGCCCATAATTATTCCTTTATGGCTTTGTATACACACATGTAGATATCTCTGTATATGACTGGAGGTTCTGGGGTCTAAGTTAGAGCTAAGACCCCTTTAAAGATCTTAGCTGATATTCAGTGTTTATGTGTGCTTTAAAATGTAGGTTTTCTTTCTTTCAGAATTGGCAACAGTTAGTTGAATGTTTGTGGTAACAGTAACTAAGGAATAAAAACAAAGACTTACTCTGAATTACTTCAGGGCCTCTGGCTTAGAACTTAAGAATTGAAATAGATTGTGAATGAACCTTAGCAAAGAATGTTAGCTGTCTTTTAGAAGCTGCCCCTTGGAGCACAGTCTTCAGGGATGTTGACTCTGCTTCTTTTATACCTGTTTCAGCCGTCTGAGACTTCCATTTATCACCTTATTACCTGCGCAGTGGTGGACTTTCTTCTAATCTCTTTTCAAAGACCCAAACACTGTTGACTTGTTTAGCAGATATTTATGGGAGGTTCATTTGGTTCTAGGCACTGCTCTGGGAACTTGGGGCACATGGGTGAACAAGACAGGTAAATTCCAGAAGGAACAGTACTGTATGCTATGTGTCTTGTACCCTGCTTTCTGCCTCTGAGATGAAGTCTGCAGGAGTCTTAGACTTGCGTTAGCCTGTAATGTAGCCACCTGTTGTATGTTTAATTTATCTAAAATTTGATTAAGTCAGGGATCAGAGCTGTGGCTCCAAGACTAAGAGCACTTGCTGGTCTTCCAGAGGACCCACATCAATCTGCCCTTAGCAGCACCAACGACTCCAGCTCCATTGGTTCTAACACTCTCTGACCTCCACAGACTGTCCTCATGTTCACAGATCCACACACAGACACACAATTAGAAATAAAATCTTTTCAGTTAGATGAATTAAAAAATTTTTAGTTCTTCTGTTGTACTATCTACATTTCAATTGATCAATAACCCCTTGTGCCCAGTTGCCAGTGTGTTACACAGGGCAGATAAGACACTTTGGTAACTGCAGGACTTTCTGGGAGGCAGCTGCCTCAGAGAATATCACAGCGTCACCCAGTGAGCCCATGGTGCTAGCCTAGCTTGCTGCTGTATTGTCATGCTTCCCTCTCATTTCTTTTTTATCCTTCTCTGTCCACTAGCTCGTTTCCAGGATATAAACTCCCAAATAAATTATCTGTATATAAGCTCTTGTGTTGGACTCTGCATATTATGGGGAATCCTGTTTAGATAAACATTTGTTGTATTCCTTGAATTTTTGATTAAATTATTAAGCAAATATTGATATATTTACTTGTGTTGTTTCAATTTTAGTTCCGTGGAGGAGAAGAAGAAGATGCTTGCATGTATCCAAAAACTGAGTCAATCTCACATAGAGCTAATGAAGGTAAAAGGGATCTGAGTGTAGAAACAGCATTTCCTTTTTTATATGAGAGGTATTGCATCATAAGGAATTATAACTTTTGACTTTGACTTATTATACAATTTAGTGTATGGGGTAGAGGTGTACATAAAAGTGTCACAGTCCAAGTGTAGTCGTCAGAAGATAACTTTGGAGAGTCAGTACTCTCCCTCCACCATGTGGATACAAGGGTAGAACTCAGGTCACAAGGCTTGGCCTCAAATGTGTTTGCCCACTGAGCTATCTCTCTAGCCCTGTGATGATATTTTTGGCAATCATCTAATTTGACACAAAAGCCCTAGTAGCCTTCATCCATAGAATAACTTTTATTTATTAGTTTTTATTTTCATTTATTTATTTATTTTTGAGGGAGTATCTCACTGTGTAGCCCAGGCTGACCTCAAACTCAGAGATCCACCTGCTTCTGCCTCCAAGTGTTGGGTTTAAAGAACTCATCACCATATCCAGCAAGTTTTTTTTGTTTTAGTTTTTATTTAGTTAATTTATTTTTATGTGTATGAGTGCTTTGCCTGCATGTATATGTTTACCACTTTTCTTACATGATGCCTGTGGAGGCCAGAAGAGGGTATTGGATCCCCTGGAACAGGAGTTACAATGGCTGTGGGCTGCCGTGTGTGCAGGTGCTGGGATTTCTTTCTTTGGTTTGGCCCTCTGGACAGATTGTACTGTTTCTCCCAGAGTACAGAAACGGTTCCTGACTGATTTCTTACCCACTCTGCTTGGCATATACAGTAACTGAACAGTTAATGGGATTGTATTATCTTTTTTTTTTTTTAAAGATTTATTTATTGTATATACAGTATTCTTCCTACATGAATGCCTGCAGGCCAGAAGAGGGCGCCAGACCTCATTACAGTTGGTTGTAAGTCCTCATGTGGTTGCTGGGAAATGACCTCAGAACCTTTAGATGAGCAGGCGGTGCTCTTAACCACTGCCATCTCTCCAGCCCGGATTGTATTATCTTGTGGTCTAGTAATAGACTAGGATAACATACAGCCACTACAAGTCATAAGCAGACCATGTGACTCTGTGAGGAATCATTTATATCATGTAATAATAGTAAGAATGAAAATGACCAGTGGGTGGTGGTGGCACACAGCTTTAGTCCTAGCACTTGGGAGGCAGAGGCAGGCGGATCTCTGAGTTTGAGGCCAGCCTGGTCCACAGAGCAAGTTCCAGTACAGCCAGGGTACACACAGAAACTCTGTCTATGTATGTATGTATGTATGTTCTCACTTGTTTGTGATGGTTAGGTTGACCTTGTGTTAGGAGGAATGCTTGTTTATGATTAGATATTTAGAGATCACTGAACTTGGTCTTATGCAGTAAGGATGCCCAGAGGATTTAATTTTGATATTCTTGGTTCCTTCTCTTCCTGAGGACTTTAATATCATTCAGAGTATTACCAGAGGTGATAACCTTGATGTAGTTTATGATAATCATCAAGTGACTTTGTAGAGCAGGATGGAAAACTTTAATATTCTCTAAATACACATGGTACAGAGACAGGTAAATGCTCATAAAAAATAGAATATCAAATTTTTAAAATTTTAGCTGTTGGTTAATGAAGTTGAATTATTAAAATGATTATTATCTAAAAATATAAAATGTTCACTGTTCATTTTGTTGTAACAAGGAAACTATTATGATATTAACTGTTAAAGGCAGTTTTTAAAATTGTATTTATTGTTTCTGTGTATGTGTGATGGGGGACATGTGTGTGCCAGTACAGGCATATGGAGGTCAAAGGACAACTTTTTAAACATCATTTTTCCAGGTATTTAATGATCCTATTCACGGCCATATTGAGTTCCACCCTCTCCTTATCCGAATCATTGACACACCTCAGTTCCAGCGGCTTCGATACATTAAACAGCTGGGAGGTGGCTACTACGTTTTCCCAGGAGCTTCACACAATCGCTTTGAACACAGTTTGGGGTAAGGAGGGAAAGGCATGGGGACCATGCAGTTTTTACTGCTTCTCTCTCATGGAGTAGTCTCATTTAATTTAATTTCTTAGAGGGTGCTTTCTCAAATGGTCATTGTAACATCTTTATTTCATTGATGAGAAAACTGAGACTTTGGAGTCCTCTTATCATATTTTATGTGTTTTTGAAACTGCGTCATGTCCTCCTGAAGCCTAATGTCTGTTGACAGGTCAGTTGGATTAAATACTTGTCTGTAAATACTTACATTGACTGGGATTGGTTGCTGCATAACTAACTGAAAATTTGATTAGTTTTCCTTTTGTCCCTAGTTAGTCTTTTCATCTTGTTCCTTCTGGGACAGAGGCTCCTGGGAGAGCTCAGGCTGACCTCATCTCCTGAGAATGGAGATTCTTGGCACACTCCACCATGCCTGGCTCCTGTTTAGCTGTATAGATTCACCCTTTTAAACAAAGTAATTGCGTCAGGAAATATATGAGTTAGAGAAATGCTTATAAGCTCTGGGAGGATCGTCTCTGTTTTATACTTTTCCACTCTGTAGAGCTGGGAGAAGTGGGCAGAGTACAACTGGGAATTAAGTATTTGCTTTTTTATTTACTTTGTGGATTTTCATTTATGTAGGCTTTTTTCTCTCACTTGCTTCCTTTTGTCATAGGCGTGCCATGCGTGCTAATCTATTGCGCCCCTGCAGCTCCGCTTGCTTCCTTTTGTTTCCTTCAGGGTTTCATTTCACAGCCTAGGCTGGCCTGAAACTCCTGATCCTCAGCCTCCCAAATGCCAGAGTTCCAGGCGTGTGTCACTGTGTCCAGGTCCAGTAGTCAAGATAGAATGTACCTATGCTCAAATTATAAACACTGCTCATTGAACTTTCCAAGCCACAAACAAGTTGTCTACCTTCCTAGAGCTGAGTTCAGGGCAGAGGAAGGAATATATATATATATTTATATATATATATATATATATATATATTTAGGACTTCCTTTCAGAGAGAAGTGCTGAAAGTACTTGTTATACATTTATTTATCTTATTTTTGTTTGCTTTGCTGGGGATTAAACTCAGGGTCTTTTACTTGCTAGTCAAGTGTTCTACAAAACCACATCCTCAGCCCTGCTAAGCACTTATCTTCAGTCTATGTTGGAACATCAGAGAGCCAACTCTCAGAACTCAAAGTTTCAAGTTCTAAAGGTACATCTTTTAAACCAAAGTATGACTTTTGATCTTTTTCTCTGCAGGGTTGGGTACCTAGCAGGCTACGTCGTTCGAGCACTGGCTGAAAAACAGCCGGAGCTGCAGATCAGTGAGCGAGATATACTCTGTGTTCAGATTGCTGGGCTCTGTCACGACCTCGGTAAGCTCACAGAAGCCTTCACTTCGTGTACGATCCTACTGTCTCACCTCTGCTTCACATTCAGAACTCCGTCTAACCAAGGGACATGTAGAAGTATTTTAATGTTTTACTAATCACAGTGCTCTGTGGTTCCTCATATTATCGATAAGGACAAAACATTGTTATTACTTGTGAATTTTCCATATTAAGCATCTTTGCTATGTCACATGAATGGTATCATTCATTTATTTATTGTTAATTTATTTATGTATTCATGGGACAGGGTTCTTGCTCTGTAACCTAAACTGTCCTAGAACTCACTATATTTAGCCTGGGCTAGCCTCAAACTCGTGGCAATACTCCTGCTCCTGACTCCTGAGTGCTGAGGTTACAAGCATGAGCAACTGCCCTGGCTGAAGTGGCTCTCCGACAATGAGTTTTCTTGCTCTGTCTTTTGGATAATGGGAACCTGATTTTTCTCTCATTTTCACTGACTAAAATTGCTTTTTCCTTTAGTCATTATAAACCCATCCCTTCTCACAACTAGAACAGTTTTAAGAAATAGTTTTTCTTCCCTTACTCATAGGATTTAGGCCATTTAAATCCAAGTAGAAGCGTATCATCCTTTTCATTAAAAAAAAAAAAAAAAAGAAGTGTACTTGTGTCTCCATGGACAGACACTGAAGGAGCAGAGTCCTACCTTTCTGTCAGCCCAGGGATTTTAGTAGGCTCAGAGATCCTTGTTA
>JAQHUG010000077.1:7821004-7938908 GCA_028555095.1 Dicrostonyx torquatus
CAGTTTCTGCCACAGAAATTTGCAGAGCAGCTCATCCGAGTATACTGTAAAAAGAAAGACAGAAAGAGCCTATATGCTGCTCAACAGCATTTCATTCAGTGGTGTGCGGACAGAAACTTCACCAAACCGCAGGTGAGTGACTCTTCATCCCCTTGAACATTAAAAAAGAAAGAAATCTGGGAGCTGGGGTGAGACACGTTCTATGGAGTTCAGGTTGGTCTCAGATTTGCTATATGGCTGAGAATGACCTCGAATTCCTGATCCTCTTTCTTCACCTCCCAAGTATGGGAAGTATGGATGCACAGGGACCTGGCTTATTTTTTGATTTTTAAGGAAAATCCAGAAGTGATCCTTTTAATCACTGAGAGGTTCTCATTTAAATTGTAGCAATATGGGGCTGGAGAGATGGCTCAGCAGTTAAGAGCACTGACTACTCTTCCAGAAGACCTGGGCTCAATTCCCAGCATGCACACGGCGGCTGACAAGCAGCTGTAACTTCAGTTCCAGAAGATCTGATGCTCTCTTCTGGTCTCCGTGGGTACCAGATATGCAAGTGGGGCATAGATATGCATGCATACACATAAAATAAAAAATGTGGGGGAAAAAGGGTGGAGAAGTGATTGAAGAAGGCACCAATGTTACCCTCTGGTAATTACCACATGTGCCTCATAGTCAAGATCACCTGCAAACACACAATACACATGCATACACAGACCTTTACAGTATACACACACACACCATGCATGTATATACACAATACATATACACGATACACATATATTACAGATAACACCAAACACATGTACCACACACATATACGCATACCACACACACTTTTTTTTTTTTTAAAAGAAACGGGAAATAAAAACACCAGCGTGTGTGTTAAGTATCTTAAACCTAGGTATATTAACTTGTCAGATGAGTTTGCTTGGTTTCTTGTCAGGCCCTGTGTTCAGTGCCAGGATGAAGCAGTACCTAAGACAGACATAGTTCATTACTACTCTGGGTCTCTAGGTGTGGACCACAAACACAAAAGTAAGCAGTGGTTGTGTAGCATATTGAGTGTTTTGGGATGCAAAAGGAGATCTAGCCAGACTTGGTTAGATGAGAAAAGCCTGCCTCAGGAAAGCTTGCATGCCAACCCCAAAGGAGGAGAAAACTCAGCGACTCTTTCAGTGCTGGCAGCAGGTGCTGATAGGGAGGCGATGAAACAGAAGCATCATGGGGATAGCTGAAAGGTCGCAGAGAACACGAGGCCTTTCAGAGCACTGTTGAGTGTGAGGTATTTTCTGCCATCCCGTGTGCAAGGGGCAGCCTGGAGCCATTGAATGAAATCTTTTTCTTTTCTTTTCTTTTTTTTTTTTTTTTTTGGTTTTTCAAGGCAAGGTTTCTCTGTAGCTTTGGTGCCTGTCCTGAAACTAGCTCTTGTAGACCAGGCTGGCCTCGAACTCACAGAGATCTACCTGCCTCCTGAGTGCTGGGATTAAAGGTGTGCGCCACCACCTCCCAGCAAGTGAAATCTTTTAAATGCGCATTTTTAATATTTGCTGGAGTTTGAAGCAGAAGGAAGTATGATGGAAATAAGGATTTTACAAATACTGCCGCCTTTGAGATGTCAGCAGTAGCAGCTCAAAAAGCTCTGTCTAGCCAGATCCAGTATGTTCAGCAGAAGACATTTAGCATTGGGATGTTTCCAAAGGTTTGGTAGAGCTAAATGAACAAATGGCAGACAGCAAGACAATGCCTGGATGATGTCACTGCCTTCTCAGAGAGGCTGTGGGAGCAGATGGGAGGTCAGGAGCTGTGGCCCCTTCCAGGAACTGCAACCATGGAATGATCACAGCCCCTGAAACCCATGCCAGAGGGAATACCCAGGCTTCTCTGCCCTCCTCACCTCAGTCTGTCACCTGAGAAACCACTGGGCACAAGGGCTAGCAAAGGCCTCTGAGAAGAGCAGCTGCCCTGTCTGAGTGGAGCACAAAGGGGTGGTAAGTACCTGAGAGTGAATGGGCAAAGAGCCTTGTTCCAGGAGGCAAGTGGGTAAGAAAGACTAGTGGTCTCCCGTTGTCAGTGCATAAATCTGAGGCACCCTTCCCCTTGGTGGAAGGGTGGTGCATTTGACTGGAGCCTGTGTTGATAAGGCCAAAGTTAAGAGGTTTATTTAAAGAGAAAGATTCAAATTCAGCAAGTAGTCATGGTTCCAATGTTCCAGTTGTCATTTGTCCCCATCCTCCCTGTCCCCCTATTTGTTCCTCCCTGTTTGCAGACCTGGGTCGTTTGTTTTATTGGAGAATAGGGAAAAGAGAAGCAAGAATCCAGTGTAGCTTCTGTTTCTCCCAGAGTCCCACATAGGTGTGTGAACTCCACCAATTCTGGGCAGCTGTGTGCTGCGTCTCAGCTGTTCTCCCGTGAAGACCTTTATTTGCTTAGGGCTGTGGTGTTCTCACAGAGTATATACAACTTTGGATTTCTCTAGCAATGAATGTTCAGGGCAAAGTTATGTGTGCCTGAGGTGCACCCCAAAATACACCGATGGGAACTGGCTTTTCTTTGTGTCCTGATTTCTTCTCTCTCTTTAATAGGATGGTGACATCATGGCCCCACTTATAACTCCTCTGAAATGGCAGAATAACCATCCAGATTGCCGCCAAGAAGCATCCAAAGCCAAAACACAACTAAAATTTTAAGTGAATGCCTGCAATCAGTTCTTTACGCAAACCTCTTCCTCTCTCCACAATTAAGTTAGGAAATATAATCAAGAATCCACTAGTGATTTTTATTTAGTGTTTGGAGTGTACGCACATGCTGAAGGGTAAGTCATTTTTATTCAAAACGAAAAATGGTAATATTAGCATGAGCTTGCTATGCTTACTGTGGAGGTTTGAATGAGAACGGCCTCCATAGTCTCATAATTGAGTGCTTAGTCACCAGGGAGTAATACAGTTTGAAAGGATTAGAAGGATCAAGAGGGGTGGCCTTATTGGAGGAGGTGTGTCACTGGGGCTGGCCTTTGAGGTTTCAAAAGCCCATGCCAGGTCCAATCTCTCTGCCTGTGGATTAGGATGTAGCTCTCAGCTACTGCCATGCTCCCCACCATGATGATAGTGGACTAAGCTTCTAAAACTGTAAGCAAGCCCTCATTAACTGCTTTCTTTG
Organism: Dicrostonyx torquatus; assembly: GCA_028555095.1. Classification (NCBI taxonomy): domain Eukaryota; kingdom Metazoa; phylum Chordata; class Mammalia; order Rodentia; family Cricetidae; genus Dicrostonyx; species Dicrostonyx torquatus. The sequence continues at coordinate 7,824,161 of JAQHUG010000077.1, forward strand.
ATAAGAGTTGCCTTGGTCACGCTGTCTCTTGACAGCAATTGAACAATGACTAAGACACCTACTATGAAAAGCATTAGCTTGTGTGTTTTTAGCATTATTGAAGCCTTTCGCCTTTAGCTACCTGTTTTCTCAGGATAACTCTCCTATCCTGAACTCTTAGAACAAATGATTGCCTTTTGTTTTTAATTTATAAATTGAGACATGGGCACAAATTGGAATTCAGAGTTGAAGTAAACAAAATCTTAGAACCCCTGAGAGGCGCCCCTCACTCTGCTCCTCCCAGGAGAGAAAGACACCATCCCCTTCCATCCCTGTTCAGTGCTAGGCTGGGGAGCATCTGGGACAGCTCTTTGTTGAGAGGAGCTGAGGCACACCAGGCAAGTCCTCTACCACTGACCTACCACACCGTCCGTCTCCTAGTCTAACCCCCTGCCTGCTATAGGAGGTGCTAGGGTTGGAGGGTACCTCACAACAATTGCTTCTTGAGTCTGATGTGGCTCCAGACAAGATCAACTCCTTTGTACTTGAAACCACTCCAGCCCCAAAGAACTCACCACAGCCAGCCGGGAACAAACTTTCTTCCACCTCTTCTGAGTTGGACTGCTCAGCTGTTCAGAGAATGCCACAGACACCGTCCTGACTGCTCTCACTTGGGATTTCACCACCACTTGCTTTGTTGTATTTATGGATTTCAGAATATTCCGAACTGTATTTGTGAGCCCATTGGCCTAGGTGGGCTCGGGTTCCCTTATGTAGCTTGCTGTTCCTAGCAGTGCAGAGCCATCAAGGTTAAACAGTCACCCATGTTGCTCCCCTCACATGCGCTGTGCACAGCTTCACCAAGAACCAAGTCTAGTTGGAGCCGAAGGGGGAGGTAGCCAGAAGTGCTGGAGATGTGGGTGGTAGGGACCGAGGCAGGAGCTACAGATGACATCATGATACTCCCCTAAGTGAGGAGGCAGCCCTGGCAGCAGGCAGCTTGAATACAGCGACAGGTTGCTGTGCCACCTCTCCCCTCTGGGTAGCCAGGTTCTATTTTGTTCATTCACAGATGAAAGAGCATTTGATGTGTCTGCCTCTGTGAGCTCATAAACGCACAAGGGAGGTGCTAGCTCGCCCCGCTAGCCACATGCCTCTCTGACATTCAGGGAGATGGCCAGAGGTTCTGCCTCCGTATGCCCAGACTTAATGTTAAGAATGGTATATTTTTCTGCTACTATTGCTTTATTTTTTGCCAGTCTTATTTTTAAATCCTTGTGGTTTATTCTGGCATTTTATACCTAATTTTGTACTGTGATATCCGGGAAACAACATGCCCCTTTTATGCACAAGACAACTATATTTTATGCCTTTGAAGCTATTTTCATTGTGAGTACCCATTTACAAGACTGCATAAAAATGGAGATTTTTAATGGCCTGGCCTCCAAGTTACTGAACTGTCTGCTTGCTGTAAATAGGACTACAGGTTGAGTGATGGTGACTTCAGCTGGGTGAGGGAAGCGCCTGCAGTGAAGCTGTCGTGAGTGTGTTTCTATCTTAAAACTAGAGGCATGTTCCTTAATTACCGACTCCTTACACCTGTGTGCCTGGTCTGGCGTCCTGTGCAAAGGAATGTGTGAAGGACCCGTGAAGACACTTCATGGTGTCATACCACTGTGTTGGGTCTGCAAGACGGTAGTATTGACAAGGGCCCGAGTATTTGGTTTTCCTCACAAAATAAGAGCAAGATGTAGCTTGCTCCCTTCCAGCAGGAGGTTTCTCTGCATGGGACTGGATGATGGAACTATAGTTCACAAGGCTCTTGTGCCTGAAAATAACCTCTTTCCTCCCTCAAAGCCCCTGGGGTCTGCAATACATATTGTTCATTTGTAGCTTTTATCTCTCTCCCATGAAATCAAGTAACAGATGTGTGGGCAGCTGACCCATTGGTGGCGTCCAGCCCCACCCATTGGCTTCCAGAAGAGACAGCAAGGCAAGGAGTAAAGTGATGGATGCGTCTACGCTTTATTAGTTTCCAGTAGCTTAGCCCAGGTTTCTGAGCTTGACAGCATTCTTCAAGTAAAAGTAATCTTTAAAGCATACAAAATAGAAATGTGTGTGTGCACATGTGTACACACCTGACTTGTTTGGAAGGATATGGAAATGTGGCGGTGCAGTTTTTTGTTTTGTTTTGTTTTGTATGGGTTTTTGGGGTTTTTTTGGTTTTGGGGGGTTTTTTTGTTTGTTTTTTGTTTTTTGGTCTTCTGAGTTCTCTAGGAATTGTCAAATCCTATAAAGATAAATGTCATGCTTCTTCAGCAAGAGTGTCTTTCACACCTTCACAGTCAGCTCTGCTGGAGGACAATGGCTGCCTCTGTCCCTGCCCTGGCTTTTCAGGCCATAAGGAGGCTGGCTGAGAGCCACAGTCCATATGAGGGTTCTTCGCCATCCTGAGTCAGGCAGAATGGCTGCCCTGTGTGAGGAAGAACTGGGCAGCATCCAAAAGTGACCTGAGCATATCTGATCCTGGGAGGTGTCAGCTCGGAACCCAGGCCTCCAGCTCCTCGATGCAAAATTGCTCCTGCCGGGCCAGCACTTCATTGTTGAAGGTGGCACAAGGGTAACTTCCCCCACGGTACAAGTCTCCATCCAACCACAGCCCAAACTGGCCACTAAAGAGAAGAGGAAATGGGCTGTAGAGATGGCTCAGTTGGTACATTGTCTGCTACATAAGCATGAAACTGCCTCCAGCACCAACATAAAAAGCTAGGCAGATCACGTTCCATCCGCAGCCCCAGTACAGGGAGAACAAAGGCAGATGGACCCCAGAGGTGCTCACCAGCCAGTCTAGCCAGTCAGTGCGATATCTCCAAAGATATGGTGGAGGTGGACCATGGAACACACCTGATGTCTTCTTCAGTCCCACGCACACACACCAGAAAAGGAACTCTGGGCACAGGTGTAGCATATGGTAGGCCTGTGAAGCTGACTGCCATCGTCAGCCTTAGCCACATTACCAGTGTATCCCCATCATAACTGTTCTCATCCCTATACGAATTTATCCATGAGGTTGGGGGTCACCTCACATTGTGCTGTTGCATCCAGAGCATTTTTTAAACAATACAATATTTTAATAACTATAGACAGTGGTACAGTCATCACCTCAACCCTAATTTGGAGCATTCTAATCCTCAAGCTTGACAGAAAACCTAGGCTGGAAGCAGGAAGTGAATTAGGAATCAACAATGGCTGGTGTGCCCCGCTGCCTCTCCACGGAGCTGTGCTAACTGAGGAATGCTTTAATTCAGGTACACCTTAGTGCTTCAGTGTGAAGGTCACAGCAAGGTGAAGCTACCCTTTGTTTCTGTTTGTAACTCGCTCCCGTTCATGTCCACAGACTTACAGGCTGTATTCTTAGCTAGATGCATGTCTTCTAATGAGCCATGTCCATGGGACTCAGAAATCTGGGGCTTTCCCATCTCATGACTATAACTTCATCCATGTGGACATTCCCAGAGTCGGTTCAGGCTAAGATGACACTAACCAGTTGGTCCACGCTCCTCACTTGACTTAGAGGAGAGGTAGTTGCCTGTGGGCCACTGGGGATGGGCGGAGGGCCTGACACTATAGGGCACTGAAATACTCAGCCTGCTTGCTCCACCCGCAGCAACCTTAGGAGAGGAAAAAGGCTGCCCCAAGACGTAGGGTGACAGAGACACACACCTTCCACTGCCCATCATCAGTGAGTCCAGATCTCCCTTCACGAAGAAAGAGTTACTTCCTGTCCACTTAAAGACCTGGGTGAAAAAAAAAAAGGCTGGGTCACTTTTGAGTGTTGTCCTTGCAGTCTGACTCCAAGCCACGTGGTGGCAGTGTTGTGCAGGAACCAGGCGCTTCTGGGCCCAGTGATTACCAGGAAGGACTGGGCTCCCAGGCCTTAAGGGTTTAGTTTCCTTATGCCCTCTGTCTTGAGCCCTCTACATCCTAGCAGCCCCTTCATGCTAGGAAAAAAAAAAATCTTTGAGGCTTCCTGCTTTCAAAGATGGAAAGAGGAAAAGAAAGGCCAGGCCTGGAGATGGGGGTGGAACTGCCTCCCAGCCAACCTATCTCCTGACCTTCAGGTCAGTAAGACTGACCATGACCTCCTGTGACTTCTCTGTCCAGCCTTCTGGGTTGCAGCCTCCTGTTGGTCTTGTCTCCCACCATATACTGCCCCCAGTCCTTTCCATAGTGACCTGAATGGCCCATCCCAAACCTAAATCACACTAAGTCTTCTACCTAAAGCTTTCTGATGTTCTCCACTGTGAAGGAAACAGAATCAGTTTCCCAGCCAGAGTGCGCCTGCCCCCATCCCTTTTCTTTTCTCCGTACTCTCTTCTCTTACAGACCACACCTGAGCCACACTGACCTTTCTGTTCACCGGAGTGCGAAGGTGCTCCTGCCTTAGGGCCTTCCTTACTCTCAGACCCTTGCCACAGCTCCCCACAACCCCATCCTCAAGGGTCAATTCTTGCCCTGCAGTCTGAATGTCATTACAGAGAGCCCCTGTTTGATTTCCTTGGCATCTACCCGCTCTGAGACAGCTCCATTCCTGTAGAAGTCTTACCCCTATCCACCCCTCTACAGTGTAAACTCCCAGAGAACTGCCCAGTTGCCCTGCTAGACTCCTGAAATAAACGAGTGAATATTCCAGAGTCAAATTAGCCAATAAAAAGGCTTCTAAAGGGCCCCAAAAGTATAGTATGTTGCTTCCTGTAATTAGAAGCCTCAAACGCTAGGAGCAACCCCCAAAGCCCCCGAGAAATAGAAAGATAAAGGACCAAGCTGAGAAGGAATGAGATAAAGTGAACAAGTGACCAGAGAAGACAGGCTCGCCCAACACTGGCGTACTCCCTCTGCTTCCTGCAAGGACACGTCCTAATTTAAAAGAGCAAGATAAGCATTGCTACAGAAGAAACTAAGACCAAGTTGATGGTGTTGCTTGGATAGCAGTACAAGCACTGGGAATTCGCGAAGGGCACCAGGCCAGGCACAGTCAAGGATTAAGTTTTTCAATGTATGGGATTCTTATAGGCTGGGGTGACGGTGATCCCTTGAAAATAATGGATTTCATGTAATTTTTTTTAGCACTTACACATCAGACACAGTTAGGCATTGGACAGAACAGCAGGCATAATGAACAAAACATCTGCCTCATACGACATTTCAGGAGGAGACAGATACATAAGAGAAGTTAGAAACACTAGCGAGAGAAGCGACATGCAGAGGGGCGAAGTTTTCGGGAATGGTCATTTAAAGTAGTCAGTTCCTGTGATGGCCACAGTCGGGCGGTTCTGATGATTCGGTGCGAGGCTGTGCTGAGTAGACAGGGTGAGCCTGTATGCTTGCCTTCCAGCTTAGGCCAGCACTGCTGGGGAAAAGTGGTAGGGAAAATAAATAACCAGTATTAGAAAGATGTCGGGGAAGAGCCACAGAGGAAGCAAGGGTAGTCATCAAAGATACCCGAATCCCCAGCTCTGATGACAGGAACTAGCAGGAGGCTCCAACAGGAGCTGTTGGCACGAGAAGAATTAGAGCTTTGGGGTTCTAGTACGTGCCACAGGAAGGTGGTGAGGATCAGCCTGCAGTCTTGGTGACCCAGCATCACTGATCCCTTTGCCTCTCTCCCAAGAAGGGAAGGTGGCTATCGTTGATGAAGGCTGTGCAAGAGAGCAAGTGCTTTTTGTCACTAGCAAGGCCATCCACACCCCTGTGACCATCTTGGTGACTGTGTGGCAGGGTGTATTTGCGGGTGTCTGTGCACTGGAGGGGGACCTCTAATAGCAAAAATTATCCAGAACTAGTTCTCCATCCATCAAACAAAATGTGAACAAATGGTTCTCAAGGACACACTAAGCAAACACATGGTCTACCTCACACTCCGACCCTGTCCACCTCTGTGGTTCCTACATGTGTACCCCCATCCTCTGTCTCCAGAGTGCCCTGCCCGAATTCACATGCTGGGTCTGGGGCCACATCTCCCTTCATCACAGACTGAGTTAGGCAGGTTACTCAACCTTTCTGTGTGTCTTGGCTCCCTCATCTGTAAGATGGGACAATGATAACAGCATACCCATGTGGGATTTGTTCCCCCAACAGTGTTTCTCCATGTAGCCCTGGCTGCCCTGGAACTCACTCAGTAGACCCAGCTGTCCTTGAACTCACGGAGATCCATCTGCCTCTGCCTCCCGAGTTCTGGGATAAAGGTGTGTGCCACCACCACCCAGTCACCTGTGGATTTTTTTTTCTGTGACTGAATGTGCCATCTCGTGAGGTGGTTAATGCAGACCCATGAGTTACTCTCATGTCTCCTTATGGTAAAGGTTGTGTGCTCTGCCTGTCACACAACACTCGGCAGCTTCAGCCAGCCAGCAACCCAATGACAGAAAGTGTTTATACGGAAGAAGCTTAGGACTCTGTCTCCCACCTTCAAAAGCCCCAGCTCTCCAGCGACTTGTGCCCTCTGAGGTTCCAGTCACCTGTGCCTGTCACTGATCATATGGGGATCCAAGCACTGAATCACTCTCCCCATTCTTTCCCAGTTTCCTAGTGAACGTCATGGTCCGTCCATCCATCTGTCTCCTGCGCCCCTTCCCTCCTCAGTTGCAGTCTCTAGCTGCCATCTCCATGGTCACATGTGGCACTTGTCCCTAGCAAGGAGTGCAAGGAGCCCCTCCAGTTCATGTCAAATGGCCCTCTCCCTCTACCCACTCCTTCCTGTTGTCCTACACATTGTTCAGCTGCTGTCACTGCTCCAAGTGTTTGACCTCAAGGAGACCCCTCCTCCCTGACTCCACCTTTGCTCACCCTTCATTCCCTCTAGCTTTGCTGGCCTCCGGCCCACTCTGGGCTCTGTGGTCCATTTGGTATTTTCACTCCATCCTACCTCTTTCTCATTGTTTCCTGTGAATGGGGCCTGCCAAGAGCTGGGTCTAAGAACACTGGCTGCTCTGGTACAAGCCTGGCCAAGGGAGAGCCTTACCCTTCTGAGAAAGGGACAGGCAGAGGTGGCCTCTTCCTGCCACTACCAGACTGGCATGCTCTCTGGGGCTCTCCTTCCCACACACAGGGACTGTGTGACTCCTCTCTCCTCCAGCCTTCGTGTGCAGACCTCACAAGAAGCCACTGGATGTATCTTCCTCCTCCCACACCTCAGGTCCTACCTGCACTCAAACCCATCTTGTCCTCTCTAGCCTCCCTTGCTCAGCTCATGACTCCTGAGGGCACTTTCATGCCCACCATTGCCCTATGGAGGAGTGGACAGGAGGCAACCCTGCACGGGGACTGAAGCTGGGAGCCACTAGGATTCCCCAGAGCTATGACCTGTCATAGCCTTCCTCCATGACAGAAGGTGGGAACCTCACCTTTAGCTGTGGGGCGAAGGAGAAGAGAAATGTCTCGCCAGTACCATAGAAGCTTTTGCTGAGTCGGATAGCTGAGGAGGAGAAGGCACCAAACATCTGGAAAGCAGAGAAAAGCGCAAGAAAGGAACTGGGTGTCCACTGCCACACCTGCCACACCAAAGGCGGTGTCGCCTGTGTGACAACATGGGATAAATAAGGGGAGGTTCGTGCTTTCGAGCTACGCCTCCGGCATTCCGCAGTAATCAGCTCAAGTCATGAACTTGAATGGAGGATCTTGTTCTCACTGCTATCATAGATGGTCAGCTGCCTTTGTTATTCTTTCCTAATAATGTATTTTACTGTATGTGGCCAAACACATAGTCTTACCAGAGAACCCTTTGATGTTCCTGAAAATGATAATATAATTTTGATATTAATGCAGTATTCGAGGTACCTTCAGTGTTTCAAGCCCTTGAGCAAATGTTGGTTATAAGTAATATGAAATCAGTAAAAGGAGCATTTTTAATGAGTTACAGCAGATCCAAACCACTCTCTTGTGTGTTGGTCTGTCTGTCATTCACCTAACTTGTGCCTTCCTGGTACCAAGGCCCTGATTCCCCCACAGTCTGAGGGGCTCCCCTGAGCTGGTCCGTGGCAGTCCACCAGCCACCATCACGGGCCTTGGAAATGCACACCCAGACTCCAGGACTCCAGGGGAGCTGAGTGTAAAACTGGGAATAGGGCATCTCCAGGGCCGCCAGCCTGCCCTCTTTCCCACACTCCACAAGAAGAATCCTTGCTGGTTGCATCCCCTGAGTTGTCCTGACTCTTTGTTTCCCTCTGTGTGTGTGTGTGTCTGTCTGTCTGTACAGAAGAGCAAAGGGCTGGGGATGTAGCTCTGTTGCAAGGAACAAGGTGAAACCCCTGTACCACCAAAAAACTACTTTTTAAAGTTCAAAACAAGTACAGATTCCTTCTGACTTTGAGCAAACAGGGAATTTGCTCTAGTTCCCATACTGGCTCTAGTTTCTCAGACCCACTTGACTGTGATACCATGACCCTTCGTTCCTAATGCACCAGCTCCCAAGAATGGGGCTGACTCTCATATAACCCCAGTGCCATTATCATACCTAAGAAAATGGACTATAATCCTGGTATTATCTTTTTGTGTCATTGTATCTTCATTTGTCCCCGATCGTCTCAAGAATGTGCCTCACAGGCCAGGCAGTGGTGGCGCACGCCTTTAATCCCAGCACTCGGAAGGCAGAGGCAGGTGGATCTCTGTGAGTTCGAGACCAGCCTGGTCTACAAGAGCCAGTTCCAGGGCTATTTGTCTGGTTGACATCTTCCTTCTGTGGGTCGGCTCCAGGGGTTGGGGTGTGGACCATCACAGTGTGACATGGGGGCCGTGGGTTGCAGGCTTTAGGCCTAGTGTTAGGAGAAACTTCTTATAATACATAGCGCTCTACCACGGAAGGGGCTCTGTCAGAACAGGGTAAGTTTCTTGGCTCTTGAGCACAAAGTCTTCCCAGACAGACTCCTGTCTAGGTGGGGACCCTTGAGATCTCTTCCAACTCTGGTATGGTCCTTCTGTAGAGGAGCATTTGAAACCAGCTCTCAATCCCTCCCACTTTCTGCATGGAGAACCTGCCAGAAATTCTATTGTTGGAGTGACCACATGAACTTCAGGCAGAGCTACCAAAGTTCCTCTGTTGGTGTGTAGCCTTGGCCGTCCCCTCTGGCTTCCTCCAATCCATTCTTCCCCATCAGCCGGGGATATTTTCAAAATATGTGTCCATCATTTAGATATAGATCGTCTGCTTGACCTTTGCAAGATCCAGAGGTGGTGACCTCTGCCTGTGCTCAGCACTGAGGAGACTGAGGCAGGAGGATCTGGAGTTCAAGGTCAGCACAGGCTACACGTAGGGTTCTGAGCCAGTTTGTGTTTTAGTGAGACCCTGCCTCAGAGTAAATCAAAGCAGCCCATCCACGGTCTTGTGCTCGCAGACATAAAGATACAGTTTTGCATGGCCTCAGTGGTTAGTTGTTCAATGCCCCCCACCTACCTCCCCCACCTCACACCCTCCCCACCCCACCCACACACAAGAAATTAGACCATTAACTCTAAGCGTTCTGCATTATTTCTGGCTTGATCTCACTCTTTTCCACATCACCTAACCTGGCACACAGAAGTGGCTTCAGATACGCGAATGAGAAAATGAGTGCCTGAAGTGGGTCAGGTCTCTGTGCCGCCATCAGCGTTCCTGACAGGTGATATAATCTGTCATCTCTGTTTTGTGCATCTCACTCTGCCCCGGGCAGTACCCACTGGTCTGGTTGGGAGCTCCCGTGCCCTGACCCAGCTCACCTGCCCATCCTGGTCTCTCAACACCAGCAGGACCGGTCCACTCTGGCCCTCCATCTGGCGGTACAACCTCCGCAGACTGAAGCCATCCTTCGATGTGCAGAAGACCAGACTCCAGGGGCGGCCAGCCACTCTTGGGGGTAAGTGGAGACTGAGCTGGAGGTAGAGCTAGAGCTGAGTGAAGGGACTGCCTCTATCTTCCCTCCTCCCACCTCTCGGCCTTTTACTCTGTCCAGGGGCCCCGTAGCCATTAGCTAGCCTTTGTTCCCATTTCATAGATGAGAAAACTGAGGTTCATGGAGATGGAGGGTAGATGGCAGAGCCAGGATTCCAATCCAGGGCAGATCTCGGGGAACTTGCCTTGGTCACTGGTCCTCCTAGTACTCCATCATGTGTCTGCTCCACCCCAGCTCTGGCTTTAGTCCCCAGAATCCATGTCACCCCTGCTATATTCTCCAGCTCTACCCAGTGAGAAGGGTGGCACTGGTTGTGACTAGAGAGGATAGGGAACTCCAGGGAGAAAGCATGATTAATTCAAGGTGACCCGGAACTGGGGACATTGTGGTTGTGACTGCAGCACCCCTGGGTGTGGCTATATAGGGCTGAAGTCCTACTACATAGAATGTGCCCGAACCTGCCTAATCTCTGAGGCGCCCAGGACCTGGCTGGCTTCTGTCAGCTGAGGCTCTACAGGGTCTTGAGGGGCCGGGGCTGGGACTGCCTCCTCCTCTTTCTTTTCTTCCTCCTCTTCCTCCTCCTCGCCCTCCTCCCCAGACAGGGTGTCCTCCACCTGGGTGGGCTGTAAAGATATAAAGAAGCTTGGATTGAAGGACACGGGGGTACCAGCTGTCACCTGATCCTGAGCTCAAAAGCCAGGGCTGCCTTGGCCCCTGCCCAGGTCCCTGCAAGCCCAGCCCAGCAGAGCCGGGAAGCACCCGCCACAAGTAAGACTCTGTTCCTGCCTCCAGCCTGCTTCCTCCTGACTGGCTACTGCTAAGGAAGAAAGGGGGTGGGCAAAGGTCCTCACAGTGCCACTCAGATGGGCACCACCATCTGTTGCCAGTTTGCTCTTGCACCAGACTCCAGATTAAGCCTGAAAGAGGGCAGAAGGGCAGATAGAGTCTGGTCTGCTGCAGTTGTGTGTGTTTGGATGTGAAGTAGTGGCTGAAACAGCTGATCACATGAAGGGCAGATGCTGGCACCAAGGTCCAGAACTCTGTGCCCAGGCCTGTGTGATGAGCCTGCTGTGAGGGGTCTCTCTGAATTCTCCCTGTTCCCTGAGAAGGTACCACTGACTCCTATATCATACAGGGAAGCTCTGGGGCTCACTTTCAATCAGTGAAGAGATGTGTGCAGTCTCTTGGCTCCCTGCAGAGTGTGTGCTCGCCCACATGAGTTGTATGCTGCTTGAAATAGAGGTGTGCGTGTGGGCAGCTTGGCGTGTTGACTGTCAGTGTGCTTGGAGGTGAGCTGGGGTTAATATACACAAGTGGGTATCAGTGGGCACGGATGGTAGTGTAGTTGTTCTCATTCACTTAACTGAGCTTCCAGACTTTACCATGGTGTGTTTGAGTGTGTGTGTTCACACATGTGAGCAGGCCTGTACACAATAACATACGGTTCATCATAGAAGGAGACACCCATCTGGGAAGGAATACCCAGTATGCCTCCTCCTTACCCACTCCATTACTCAGGTTCACACCTGCAGAGATCCTCACTATGGAATAGTCTGCCAAAGGGACAGCAACAGTGGTCTGTTCCCTTTGGGGGAGGTGTCTCGGGACCTTAGGGTTACTCCAGGTCCAGGTCCTGAATCAGCCCTTGTTTTAAAGCCTCAGCCAGTTGGGAAGGACTTGAGAGAAGTAAATACACACACAGACACACACACACACACACACACACACACACATACACACACAGAGACACACACACATACACACACACCCCTTCACCCTAGCCCTTACCCCTCCCTGCCTGGAGATTACAACCCCTTCCCAAGTGAACCCACAGCCCGAGCTGAGCCCTTACCAGCTGAGTGTACTGCCATCTTCGGCTTTTCATTCTCCTGTCACAGCCCAGGACGGTGGACAGTCCTTGGCCCTGAGGGAGGAAATGCTGCAAGGCAAAGCCAGCGATGAGGAGGTGCCTGGGCACTCCCCACTGGCTCCATGCCTACTCAGCTGCCCTTTGCTCCTTCTCACCTGTGAGCCCCAGACCAAGTGGCCACTGGGTGGGTCTGTGAGCCACTCGACATTCAAGGCCTCGTGGGCAGTTAGCATCAACCACACAGTAGTCGTACACAGTAAATTCCAGCTCTGAATCCTGGCCACTTCAGTTTCTTCTCTAACAGTCTAGCCTAGACACACTGATTCTTTCGTGGGTTACCTATGGTCCAGACTAAGGATCCAGGATCCCGATTCCATGAACAGCTGAGAATAAAATCATTTGCACCCCAAACCTCAATTTCCCAGTATGTAATTTTTAAAAATTATTAAGCGAGGAGCAGTGGTGCACACATTTAATGCCAGCCCTTGGGAGGTAGAGGCAGGTAGAGCTCTGTGAGTTCAAGGCCAAGGCCAGCATGGTCTTCATATAGAGTTTCAGGTCAGCCAGGGCTACACAATGAGACCCTGTCTTAAAATATATATATATATATACATATATATATGTATATATATATATGTATGTCTGTGGGCCTGAACCAACCAAGGCACATGATGGAGGCCAGAGGGAAACTATCAGAAGTCACCTCCTGCCTTCTACCTTTACGTGGGTTAAAGCATTGAACTCGGGTCATCAGGCTTGCATGGTAAGCATGTTCACCCACCGAGCCACCTCACTGCCCTGCTATATAACATTTAACTCGCTGGACTGGAAACCTCAGAAGGCTTTCCAGGACTGACAGCCAGCAATTCATGTCCTCTCAAAGCCAAGGAGCTGCTGTGTGTAGTAAAAGCCTGAAGGGGCATGCTGGGACAAAAGAGCCAGCCTTTGAAGGACACGGTTTTCCCAAGGGTGTGGCTCAGCAGTAGGTGCTGTCTAACCTGCAGGAGGCCCTGAATCCAATTTCTAGGATAAAGAGAAAGAAAGGGAAAGGGAGGGAGGAAGGGAGAAAGGAAGGAGAGGGAGGAGAAAAAGAACACAGACTATAGTGGCGAATCACAACCCCCCCACATACCTCCATTCTCAACCCAACACAGGTCCCTCCCCTCCAGGGTAGCTTACTCCCAGTGTGCACAAGGACCTGGGAAAAGGGGGAGAGGAAGAAAGAGATTGGTGGGGGAGGGGCGAGGGAGGGAGAAGAGAAGAGAGAGATTTATCCCTTATTCAGGTAAGCAAACTTGAGCAGGTTTCCCCACACACTCCTCATCTGTAGGCCCCTGCATCTTGTGAGAATGAAGATAATGCCCAAGGATCAGGAAGCTGAGCCTCCATCCTCCCTCTTCTGTGCTCAGTTCTGTGTGGGAACCCATAGCACCTGAGGTTTGATGCAGCTGGATAAATGCCAGTATTTATTACACCTGCCTCTTGGAGAGATCCAGTGTCCAGTCCCTGACAAGAGGCCACTTGGCCTCCACTTGGGATCCTCAGTTAGATAAGGTGAGGAACAGTGGGGGAAGGGAAACCCCGGAGTTGGGGAAGACGGTGGCTGAAGGTACTCACCCCCACAATCCCTGACAACCCTCCTGCAGCTCATCCACGGATGGTCTCCCCGATCCCTCAAAGAGAAGGCCACACCCAGAATGACCTGTCTACCTCGCTGTCTGGTCACGGTGATTCTGGTCCCAACTCCTGTCCTCTCTGTGCTACTGGTGTCTCTACCTGGCCCTGGCTCCAGCCCTTCTCCCAGGTTCTTATACCTGCCCTGAGGCGGCAGGCCCTGGCCCCATGCCAGGCCAGTTCCAACTGAGAAGGTGCCAATGATTACCCTACATCAGAAACTCAAATCCCACAAACACACTAACAAGACCTGTGGGTCCCAAGCTCTATCACCATCAGCTGAAAGAGGCGGGGAGATACCAGATTTCGTGTCTCCAACCTACTCATTGGCTCCTAAATACCCCTTTGTTGCCTGATGCCTGCCATGGAGGTCAGTCCTCTCAATTGAGCTTAGAATCTGTGACATGTAATTGACACAAGAAAGGGCTATACTGAGGGTTCCCCACGAATCACCCCAAGCTGTAGGTGATTCCTTCCCGGGCAGGAAAAGGACTTTCCTCTTTGGCCTGGGGTACATTTGGCAAGGTCTCTCACAGGAAGCCCCCACAGTGTCTGGCACACAGTGGGCACACTACTAGAAGACTGTCTTGTTGGTCATCAGGTGACTTGGGCCTCAAGGCCAGGTGACCTGGGGCAGCAATCCCTCCAGGAAGTATGATGTGCCTAAGGACCTGTATTATAGGGAAAACAGGAAAGTGAAGGGCTCTGTTGTCACCTCAAACATGGCTGTTGCAGTGGGTGTTTGAGCTGTAAACAGCACAGGGTCACAGGCTTGACACTTCCTCCTCCCTTCACTCTGCTTCTTTCTCTTTTTCATTTTAATTTTTTTGAGACAGGATCTCGCTATGTCACCCTGGCTGTCCTGGAACTCACTTTGTAGACCAGGCTGGCCTTGAACTCACAGAGATCTCCTGCCTCTGCCTCCTTTTGTAGTCCCCATTCCCTTCCACATTTAACACCTGAGCACCAAGCACTCTGACTGACCAATGCGGTTTGCCTGGCTGCCCTGTCCTCATCATGTCTGGAAGATTCAGTATGTCATCGAACAGGACTGCCCCTTGCCGGGTCACAGCCCCTTACGAGATGCCACCGTGGGATCCCTTGCAGCTCCTTCACTTTCTCCTCCTCCAGACCTTGCTCAGCTCCTTTCAGAACACAACCTTCACCCCCAGGAATGACTTTTGTTCTGTCTTGTGCAGAAAATTGAACCCAGGGCCTTAGCATGCCAGGAAAGCATCCTATAATGATCTGTGTCCCCAGTCTTGGCTTTTTTGAGAGAGGATTTTGCTCCATAGCCAAGGCCCGACCTAGAATTCACTGTTATGCCTTGAGATTTTGTGTGTGTGGTGGGTATTTATTTTATTGCATAGGTATGAGTGTTTGCCTGCTTGTTTGTACCTTCACCATATTTGTGGCTGATGCCCAGGAGGTCAGAAGTGGGTATCGGATTCCTTGGGACTAGAGTTACAGATAGCTGCGAGTCACCAAGTGTGTACAGGAAACTGAACCCGGGTCACAAGCAACAAGCGTGAGCCATCTCTCCAGCCCCTGCCTCGAACTCTTGGTCCACCTGCCTTCACCTCCTAAATTGTATGTGTTTAGCACCTCCAGGAAGTGTTTAAGTATACAGTAGAAGGGAAAGGTGAATGGTCGTGGAGCACCCTCTCTTGGGGATTATGAAAACAGGCTTGCCAAGGGGTTTGGAATGTGAGGGCATGTTTTCCCTACTCTGATAAGAGCAGAATCTAAAATTCAGTATGATTCCTGGTTCGATCCCGGGTTTCGGCACCAGTTGCGGCGAACCCCCTGACCAGCAGGGAAGAACGACCACCAGTCGAGGATCCCTCTCGTATCACGCCTTTATTGGAGTATCTTGATTGAAGGGAGAGCAGGAGGCGAAGAGCGGGGAGGACTAACGGCAGCTGTTTATATAGGGAATATGGACACGGGTTGTGCCTGGATTGGCTGCTTGCTTATCTTGCGACGCCCCAGCCACGGGATTGGCTATGATCACCATGCCTCACAGCACGCATGAGAGGCTCCGCCTAGAGCCTTGCCTAGTATGGAGTTGTTTTTCTTTGGTGCTGCAGGGACCCAGCGCCATCTTGTAATGGCGGCCGCAAATTGGCTCTCTGTAGCAACATAAGAGAAAGGAGAGAGAGGACCAAGAGAACACACTTGTGTTCACCAGGCCACCCGGTTATTCTCTGCCCCCCAGGTGGGTGTGGAGCCAGTGTGACACACTCCCGCAGGCATACTGGGAAGTCAGTTTCCAGTTTTTGAGGTCACTTTTGCACCCAGAGTTCATCCTCCTCAACCCTGCCCCCCAGTTGATGTCTTCTGCTGATCGGCCCATCTTCCTCTGCCTTACCTCTCATCCACGGTCTGCCTTCCTAAGGGCTGGTGGAGGGTGTGCCCTGCCCTTCTGAAGCCAAGCTGGCCCCCTCTACTCTCCTGACTCAGCTTCCTCTTCCTTGCTAATCCTGTGGTCTCCCGTGAGCATGCCACTTCCCCCTACACTCCACCTCTGCCTCTCCCCACTCAGTCACATCCTGTGGCTCTATCCCCACACCTCTACACTGTGAGGCCCCTCTCAACCTGCCCAACTCCTTGGCTTTGGCAGGGACCACTTTCTCTTCTTTTGACTGTTTTCTTGAGCCAGAAATGCTTAACTTTCTGGTTCTGGACCAGTTTTCCTCTCCCCAGACCCTCTCCCTGAGTAACTTTACCCAATTTCAAAGTGAATCTTTTCTTTTATTGAGACAGGGGTCTCATTGTAGCCCCAGTCTGGCCTCAGACACACTACGTAGCCTAAATGACCTTGAAACTCTGGTCCTCTTGCCTCCACCTTCTGAGTTCTGGGATTACAGAGGCATGGACCACTATGGCTGGTTTTATGTGATGCTGGAGATGGAATCCAGAACCCTGTGCATGATAAATGAGCATGCCACCAACTGAGCAACATCTCAAGCACTCAAGGTGAATATTTTCTTGACTACTCCAGATCTTGTTGCTGGCATGGCTTTGCATGCCTGCACCACTGCTTTTCTGGGTCTCTATTTGGACATCTCCACAGATGCTTCAAACCCAACATGTCCTATAAACTGAGTCTCACTTGCCCTTTGACACCTCCCGGCGTGTCCTTCCCACTTAAGCAAAAGGTGCTGTCATTTGTTCTCTAGAGCAGGTGATGGGGAGAGAACTTGACATCACTTCTCTGAGTCCTCTCTTCCAGCCAAGAGTGACTGGTTCGTCAAACAGAACGATCCTTTCTCTATGGCTTCTAGATGCATCTGAGCTCCCTTATCTCCCAGAGCCAGCGTCTGTACTTGTCAGCGAAGGGATCTACTTCCGGACATAATTAGATGGTGTGACTTCCTGCTTGCAAGTTTCCAGTGTTTGTCTCTGCATCAGAGATAATCCCCTGCCTATGTCTGTCTGCTTCCTGCTTTCCACTCTGTCTTTTCCTTCGTTATCTCCCAGGGGGCTCCAGCCACACTAACCACCCCTCCCCAGCATCTGTCACACTTTCTCCTGCTCCAGGGACTTTGCCCTTGTTCTTCAGTCTGCCCCAGATTCTCTTCCCAGGCCCTTCTAACTCGGCATACAGGCCACCTCCTCAGAGAGGGTTCCCAGATAACCCTATTCAGGGGGGTTTCCCTCTCATTCCCTAACCAATGGCTTATTTCTTTCATGATTTGTAGGATGAAAACAACCTTCATTTTAGTTAGAAAGGACACCTCCGCTTGGAAGCCTTTCAAGAGTTAGCTTCCATTTTTTTTCCATCCTCTCGGTCGATTTAGCAGCTTGAATGGGAGAACTTTGGGGTCGTTGTCCCCTTTGTTTCTAATGACCTGACAGTAAAGCTATCATTGAATGCTTCTTTCTTGATCAGCAATTTTTTACAGCACCCACTGGGTGCTTATGACAACCAGTTCGTAGAGGGTGTTGGAACAGGGCAGCCTGTGGTCAAACGACCCCAGTCAGGCTATTGCTGTATGACCTGACTGTGCTTTGTTTGACAGTTTGGGCAGGGCCGGTGACAGAATTCCCTTCTGCTCCACTCCTCACTGGGTGACTCCAGGCTGCCTGTGGAGCATCTGTAAGCTCGTCAGCTCTCAGGTCTGCTGGCCAGTGGGGACTAGAGCTGGAGCTGTTGGCCGCCCCATGAGACTGAAACGTCCTCTCCACATGTCACTTGGATACCAAGGATGAATGAAGAGCAAGAGCAATAGAGAGAGTACACTATTGAGAGAGGCCATGTCACAGAGGTCTTCTGCCCAGACTGAAGGGCAGGAAGCAGACCCTGTGGCTGTTGGAAGTGTCGGTGTCACTGTGAGAAGATCAGTTGGTTGGATGGAGAGTACCAAGTCCTGAAAGGTGTCCTCCGACCTACATGGGCACTGTGGCATGGGTGCACCTGCACATGTACATGCATGTGTGACATACACATTAATAATAGTAATAAAAGAGCAATTGGAATATATATCCATGAGCTTCTCTCTTTTTTTCCGGAAAATGCGATCAGAGAGAAGTTCCTACATGGTGAGGACTGTAGGGGAAGGCAGAGATGAAGAAAATATAAGAAACCCTGAAAAGTTAGCTACTCGGTTAAGAAAAAAAAAACACGGTTAGGAAAGAAACCAGGACTAGGGTCTTGGAGTCTGAGGGGTGGAGAAGACCTGACCCTGTAGGACTCAGGGACACAGTCTTCAGGCCATGCCAGCCTCCATTCGGCCCAGAACCTGCCCCCATCCCCCAAGCATCTAATGGTCTGGCATCCATAAGGCACAGCCTGAAGTTTCATCGCAAAGACCTTGAAACTGAGGTGGGGGAGGCAGAGCTCTGCTTGGGATTGCAGGTGGTCAGGGTACGCAGAGTTTAGTATGCACGTGGGGTCACTATGACAGCGGTCAGGCAGCAGAGGCAGGAGGAGTCCAGTACACTCTGGAGACATAGGATTCGGGCTCCATCCATCCTGGTTCCTCAGCTGACCAAGAGCCAACCGCGTGCCTGGTCATGCTTCAGTTTACCGTTCTATAGGATGGGGTCGTTTGTCATGCCCAGCTAAAGGGGGCGGAGTTCGCGCAGGCTCAGCACCCGCAAGGGGCGCGCTGCGCGGTGCTGGGTGTGCATGGATGCTGTTGGCTCCGGCCCTTTGAGGTCCGCGGGGCCTCTGCCGGGAAATATCCTCTCCTGCCGTCCACGAGGCCCCCACGGCGACGCCAGACTCCCAGGATCCACGGCCGGGTGCGATCCCCCAGCTCGCAGGGGAGCGGCCAGTGGCCAGGAGCTGCCCGGGCGAGCCGAGGCCGCGGCTGCCCGGGCCTGCCTGACCCTCGAGGGGGTCGCTGTTGCCTCGCGGATTCCTCCCTCGCTCCCCGCCCGCATCCCTCCCCGCTGCTCCCGCCGCGTCCGCCTTTTGTTCGCCGAGCCGCGCGCCCCCGAGCCGAGGCGGCGGGGCGGGGAACTGGCGGGGCTGCGTGGGGGGCGGGCCGCGCCGGGCGGAGCCGGGGCCCTGGCCTCAGCCGGACTGGGAGTCCGAGGCGGCGATCGCCGATCGGGCGGTAACCGGGGTCCGGGCTCGCTCCGAGGGCGCGGCGAGGCGGAGGGGGCGGGCACCGGGCGGAGCCGGAGCCGGAGTCGCGGTGCCTGGAGGAGATCGGGCCGCGCGCTGCGAGCACCGAGTAGCGGAGAGGCCGCGCGGCGCGGGCCAGGACCCGAGCGCAGTCCCCGAACGCAGGAGGCCGGAGCACAGTCGCGGCCTGAGCGGCGGGAGCGCATCCGGGACCCGCCGCAGGGACCCCCAGACCGGCCGCTCTCGGGCCATGCGCGCCGCTCGCTGAGAGCCGGGGAGGCCGCGATGGAGTCGCCAGCGGGAGAGTCATCGGCGCGGGGCAACTGCCCCCCGCCTGCACCCGCGCCCCCCACGGAAAGGAAAAAGAGCCACCGCGCTCCGTCGCCAGCCCGGCCCAAGGACGTGGCCGGCTGGTCTCTGGCCAAGGGCCGCCGTGGCACAGGCCCGGGCGCCGCTGCAGCCTGTGGCGCCTCGTCCTCGGCGAGGCCGGACAAGAAGGGGCGCGCGGTGACGCCCGGAGCCCGGGGCGCGGGGCCGCGGGTGGCCGGAGTGCGTACGGGGGTCCGCGCCAAGGGCCGCCCTCGTCCGGGTACCGGGTCGCGCCCGCCGCCGCCGCCGCCCAGCCTCACGGACAGCAGCTCCGAGGTGTCGGACTGCGCGTCGGAGGAGGCGCGCCTGCTGGGCCTCGAGCTGGCGCTGAGCAGCGACGCCGAGTCTGCGGCGGGTGGCCCGGCGGGGACCCGCACCGGGCAGCCACCTCAGCCCGCGCCGTCGGGGCAGCAGCCTCCGCGGCCGCCCACCTCCCCGGATGAGCCGTCGATGGCTGCATCGTCGGTGGGCAGCAGTCGTCTGCCACTCAGCGCCTCGCTCGCCTTCTCCGACCTCACCGAGGAGATGTTGGACTGCGGGCCCGGCGGCTTGGTGCGGGAGCTGGAAGAGCTGCGCTCAGAGAACGACTATCTCAAGGTGGGGACCTAGCGGGGAAGGGGAGTCGAAGGGTTTGGGGGAGGAGGACCTTGCCATCCTGGCTCAAGCGCCCCAGGGGCCTAAGGCCCTGAGGCCACATCGGCCGCTTTAATACTGAATTGAATAAGCTGGGAGAGTGCCCCACCTCCTTTTGCTACTTTTCTCCTGAGGGGTATCTTGAATAAGACACCGACTAAAGGGCCCCCGATGTGCACCCCTCCCCCTCCTCCGGTAAAACTGCCGTGGAGGATGCTCGGTGTGTGTGTTGGGGGTCGGGGGTTAGTCAGTCTCTGCTGACCTCTGCTTTAGTCTGGGATCCCGCCCCGGGTCAGCAGGCTCTCCTTTCTGAGGCCAACATTAGTGTGTCTGGCTGCCAAGGAAACCGTGGCTATCCTCTGGCAAGGAGAGCCAGAATACCATCCTAAGTCTTTACCCAGGGCTTCCCCGGCAGGCCTGTCCTCGCCTGCCTTTTGGGGCGGGACCGGTTTGAAAGCATGACATCTGGGAACATCCCCTTGGCTGGAGTCCACTTCCGCCCAGTCTAACGGTCCCACAGCCTGAGAGGATGATGTCGTGGGAGAACTGGTTCAGAGGCCACTTCCTCAATCCCAGGATATGTCTTCTGTCCCTTCTGAGAGAGACTTGGGCAGACATGGCCCGTGCTCCCTGTGTGAGGAGGGAAGCTACCCTCTTGGATAGGGGTATTCCCTTTGGGACTGGAGAGCTGCCTGGGAAAAACAACCGGCTGTGCTTGGTCACCTAGGTGCAGCCCATGCTCCGGCTGCCTGTTCCGTGACAAGGGGGCAGTTATGGGGATAGCCCTGCCCTGGCTTCTTGACCTTGGTGTGGGAAGCTGGAATCTCCACGGGCTGTACTGCCACTGCTGGAAGAGACAGCAGTGTTGCCTGCACTTGTCCGTTGAAGGCCTGGCACAACACCCATGGCCTGGCCAGCAGCCATGGAGTTCACAGCACTATAATGACATGTCTGCCCTGCGGCACTACCTCCTGGTTCTACCGTCTAGGAGGTTTCTTCTTCTTAAGCATGTCAGGGCGTTGCTCTTGCTTTGCTTAGCATCATCTGTCCCGTATGTTCCCAGTAAACTCCTGTACACTAGAGAGCACAGGTCCATCTGAGAAATGATCATCTGCTACCGGTTCCCAGCCTGCCTTCCCCAGACCAGGCTTCCAATCTTTTTCTGCTACATGGGAGCATGAGTTTTCGCAAAGGCTATCTGTTGACA
This sequence comes from Dicrostonyx torquatus, assembly GCA_028555095.1. Lineage (NCBI taxonomy): Eukaryota > Metazoa > Chordata > Mammalia > Rodentia > Cricetidae > Dicrostonyx > Dicrostonyx torquatus. The sequence continues at coordinate 7,845,394 of JAQHUG010000077.1, forward strand.
ATCGGGGTTGGGTCAGTCTCTGGAGTCTTCTGAAGTCAGTGGTAAGAAGAGTGGGAGGTGGAAAAATGGAGGCAGCCTCCTGGATGTGCCTCGCAGCTTCCTGCATTCCCAGCTACTCCAGACCTGGACCTGAGTGCCTCACTCCAGCAAATGAGGACAACTCGTAGTTCTTGGTTTGATTTCTTCTGTTCCCATCCTGGACCCCTTCCTTTGCTGCCAGGAAGTGGTCAGACAGAGCCCTGACTTCCATCTGAATCCACCCATGAACATGCAGATGGGAAAGCAGTCCCAGGGGTTGAGACCAGGACCCACCTGAGGACATTCCAGTTCTGGGTCAGGCTGAGCCTCAGTTTCTACCATCCATTCAGTGCTGGTGTCTTCGTATACAAGCTTTGGGCCACTACTGGACCTGGAGCTTCTTGGCTTTGTGGTCTTGGGCACCTTACTTCCCGTGTTTGGAACTGACTTTTCTCATCTTAAGAATTAAACAGTTACACACAGTAACTTTAATCTTTAATCCTTAAGGATTAAATGTGCACGTAGCTAGAGCACTTGGCACACTGTTCATTTCTATCAGAGTCCTAGCCTGATATCACTTGCTGTTCTCGGGATAAATAGAGAACATGTTTCCTTGTGCGTCTGTCACATTCTTCTGTAGATTCTGTGGGAGCAGACTGGGCTCTTCCTCGTGACCTTGAATCCCTCCATCCGTCCATCTGTCTGTCCATACATTCACTCGCTGTTCGCTTAGAGCACAGTGCAGATTTGGGGGTGTACCTGTGACCTAGGCAGAGCCTCTGGAGAGACCAGCCTTAAACAATAGTCACAACAAAACACAATGTGGCTGGTGATAAGGGTAAGACGGCTAATTGTGCCCAGAGCACATGGAGGTGCGGCTGGGGACCCTGAGGGAGGCCAGGAGCCAGCAAAATAAGGGAGTGCAGTAGGAATGTAGGCTGAATCAAGTTGGGAAAGTGTTGGGCAGGGAAGGGAGCCATGCTGACTCTTGCACACATTAGGACAGTACCCACACTGCTCCAGGCAGCCAAAGCAGGGTGTAAGGGATCATCAGCCTCCTGTGTGTTTCCTGCCTCTCCAGGCTGCTTTACATCTGAGGTGCAGAAACTGGGTTAGAAAGAAAATGACGCCAAATCCCCAGCACATCTACTGCAGACTGACGGCATGAACGGAAGGGAATGCCCAGTTCTGGTTCACCTTCCATTTGCATGTGTGCTAGGGGTGTCGGGGTAGGGGTAACTGTCAACCAAGAAGGACCCTTGGTTGACATGTCCCCCATCTTGCAAAGCCTTGCTCTGGGACCCAAGTGAGGGCAGTACAGGCTCTGCCAGTGATAAGCCAGAAAGTGCTTCTCCAGGGAAGATGGTGAGCTTCGTGTCATTGGAACTATCCAGAGAGAGGCCTGGGTACAAGCATTGGGTTTGTGCAGAGCGTTGTGTAAATGGCCCGAATGTTGGTTATGGTCACTGGGGAGCAACTGGAGATAGGCAGGTGGCTGCAGTATGTCTGATGAGGTCTCTTCTGGTCAAGGTGCCTGAGGGTAATCCGCGGGGATGTTCAGGACCCAGAAATACGACTTTAGTCAGGTCGGCTGTGTTTGACTTTGAAAGCCTCAGTGGCCTAAAGTTCCTCTGACCACTAACTGTTGCCTATGTGCCATGTGGAGCTCAAAGGCTCTGAGACCTGAGTCTACCATTCACTGTGTGGTCATGGACTTGTGGCCGGGCTCTCTGAACTGCTGTGTTTTTCATCTGTCTAATGGAGATGGTAGGGTGTGCCTGGACCGTCTCCAGGGATTGTTTTCAGCAGTCAGGGAGAGGTGTACAGTCAGGAAAACATCTCCTAAGCGAGGTTCTTTTGTCTCGTGAGGAATTGTTATGATTCTGAGCCAATGAGCAGACAGGATGTCTGAGTGTTGGTTCTTGGAGGAACTGGGAGGAACCAGGAGGGTGGGTTTCCTTAGCCCTTGAGTGTTACTACGTTGGGTGCTACTTTGGGGGAACAGGAAGGCATGATCACATTTCCCACTGCACAGGTAGGGAGTGGGGAGCCAAGGGCCCCACTAGGTTTCCAACTGTGAGTGATAGATGCCACTCACAGGATCCCAGAGGAAACCCCTCACTGACTGGTGATTGCCATTATATAGAGAGTCAAATGTTGGCTCCAGGGTTCTATCTTATAGCCAGCATTCCAACCCTGCTGTTCTATCTTGGTCCTGTTCCTTCGGCCATGTGGCCAGTGTGTTTGAGTTTCTGGTTGCTCCTGACATGTCTGGTCACGGATGAAGGTTGGTGAGAGGACTCCTGTGGGCTGGGTGCCAGGCTGATTTGTAGGGAGCAAATGGTGAGTAAGCTCAGTTCGGGGAGTGTTTGCCTAGCATGCACAAAGTGCTGGGTTCCATCCCCAGACCTGTGTAAACCAGACATGCTGGCACGTGCCTGTAATCCTGGCACTCGGGAGGCAGAGGCAGAAGGACCAGAAGGCCATCCTCAGCTGCTTCGTGAGTTCAAGACCAGTTTAGGCTAAGACTGTGTCTCAAAAACAAAATCCCAAAAGGCTGATATCCAAGCTGGCAGGTAGGGCTGTGTCTCTGGGGATCACTAGTTTAAAATGTGGGTTTGGTGTATCACAGACCTCTTGATTGTGAAGGTGCAAGTCCATTGCTCAGTAAATGTGCTAACCCAGTCATGGTCCTTTCCTCTCTCCTCCTCCCCTCTGACGTCATCCCACAGTTCTCTGAGTGGTAGGCCCCAGGCAGTTCTGCAAAACTCCTGGGAAGTATAGGAGGGACCCAGTCTGTTCCCAAGTCAGCAAGTCCCCTGGACCCTGCCCTGAGTTGTAGCGTCTGGCTGGGGGTGGGGTTGGGGGACGACACAGGCAGGGCTTGGGAGTTGGGGAAACAGTTGAGGTGGGAAGCGTGAGCAGCAGCTGCTTTGGCTGGGGAGACCACAAAGCTCAGCGTGCTTTGAGAGGGACTGGACACAAGTAAACACATGTATGCTCCTGCTGAGCTCAAGCCCAGAGACCCGCAGCTTTCATGTCTGGCTGATGTACATATTCAGTGACTCATTTATGTTATATGCTTCCAGAGGCCAGCCTCCCGGCCTGCTCACTTGGGACTCACATGGAAAGAGGTATACAGACCCGTGTAGACAGACCCTTCTTACCACACGCTACCGTACTCAACACATATCAGCAGGAGACCCAGGCTGAAAAGCACAGCCTCCTACACACAGCCTGGAGACACCCTCAGGCATGTGGGAAGTCCACATACATGTGAAGGTGTGCACACAAACACACACAGACATTATCTACACATACCAGCGTCAAGGGAACCCAGGGACATCCTTGCCAGGTTATACAGACTCTGGCTCACCCAGATACCCTGAGCTTCTCCCTTCCTCCGACAGCATCCAACCTTTGCACGTGTGCCCGAGGTACAACAGAGTCCAGGTGGTGCCCACAAAGAGGTTCACACATACAGGACAGACACAAACCTTCGTACACATTAACAGTGACTCAAGGACAAGGGTAGGCCATGCAAATGTCAGATATGGCGTTTGCCTAACCAGGGTACCCAGAGACACATGCACACACACATCCACTTACACTGACTGTGACATTTCACCTACACATGTAAACACAGGAAGTCTTGGCCAATGTCCCCCTGGAGCTACTGTGCACGGCCCTACTATTTCCAGCTGCTCATAAGATTTCCTCTTAGTAGGCTGCTGAGAACTGGGAATGGAGTCAGGACCGGGGTTTGCAACCACGTGGGTCTGGGGGGGGGGTGTCCCAGGAGCTCAACTGAGAAAGGCTGACAGTGGAGGGGGTCTCCATGACTGAGAGACTGTGCCCGAGCTTCCCCAGGCTTCTAAGCCAGGCCCTGTGGGACTAAGGGAAATAGACAGCCTGCCACAGGAGGAACACTGCCTTAGGGTAACTTCTGATCTCTTTGGAATTTCCTGATTACTCTGTCTCCTTCTGCTGCAAGCTGTAGAGGCCATGGTGCGCTGGTCTGCAGGGGTGCCCATGTCTGCTGCAAGGTATAGAGGCCACGATGTGCTAATCTGCAGGGGTGCCCATATCTGCTGCAAGGTATAGAGGCCACGATGTGCTAATCTGCAGGGGTGCCCATGTAGTCTGGGATTTAGAGAAGTGAGAAGTATTGGTGCCCAGGAGCAGCTGAGCAGACTTCCTGAAGGAAGAGGCGTCACAGCTGCGGGTTTGCCTGAGTGGCTGCCTTGGTCCTCAGCTTCTGGAACAGGGCCTGGCACATGGAGGGGGGCGCGGTCATTAAATAGCTGTGTATGCCTGATTGATCAGCTGTGGTTCTGGTCTGGAAATGGATGGTAGGTATGAAAAGGAGGGCTGGAGCTGGGTGTGGTGGTACACGCTTACAGTCCTAGCACTCAGGAGTCTAGGGCAGGAGTTCAAGGCCAGCCTGGACTACATAGAGTGAGGCCCTGTCAGGAAAGGACACAGTGACCAGGAAGAAAGGAGAAGAGAGTTGAGTCATGGGTATAAGAGTCATGGAAGGGGAAGCCCTCTTTGGAAGGGCACTAAGTGCCAGGTCAGGAGAGCCCTGACTGGAAGGTAACCTTGTTTTTGTAGCAGGGCTGGGGCCATGAGGCCCTAGCACCAGGCACAAAACTGCTCCTATCTCAGGAAGCCAATAAGGAAGGAAGCAGGGAAGATTGTGGGGTCTCCTAGGCATACTCCCTCTTTAGAATTAGGCCCGAGGCCAAGCCTCACCTCGTCACTTCCTTCCTATGCAGGGTGCCTCAGTCTTCTAGTCTGTACAGTGGGAATTTAATCCCTTTCTTGCAGATACTTGGGGAGATACTCAGGTACATGGCAGCCCATCACCACCCTGTATACAAAAGATGGGAGGGACCCCAGGCTCTGGGTAACCTCTGTAGCAGAGGGACACCCCAGAAGAGGGCTTGGTTAAGTTCAAGGCAAGGACCTGGCCAGCAGCCAGGGTTCTAAATGTAGCCAACCCCCTAGCTTCAAACAGCTGACATCATTTGCAGTCAGCACAGGCCCCTCTGGTGCAGGAAGGAGGTGCCCCTGGGGCCAGCACATTGGCTGCTGTTGCCGGCTGCCCCGAGGTGAGGCAGGAGTCCAAGGAGGCAGAAGCTATAGTCCATCCAAAAGGACTCAGCCAAAAGGACTGAAAGCAAGGGATCTGGGATGAACAAGTCTGGACTGCAACCCAGGCCTACGCTTTGCTTTCTGTGTTTTCCCTTCAGGAGCCTCAGCTGTATAAAATGGCCTGCAGTGTTGCCATGAAGATTCATCAGGAGGGAGCTAGTCTTTGAGGAGTCGGTTCCCTTTGCTCACCACTCACCCTGGTTTGCAATCTTTACCCTCAGCAGCAGAAGGCTCTGGCCCCATGAGAGTCCTGGGTCCTGGGTTTCAGGCTTTCTCTTGCCCCGGATGTACCTGTCTGTCTGGGATGTGTGTGGAGCTGACCGTGTTGTAGGAACCTCTAGACACATTTCTCCTTGTGGCTTACTTACCCTCAGTCTCTCTTCCCCATGATGGCTCAAACCTGTGCCTTACTTGGAACCTGGTGATGCTTGCTTGCTGGTGGAGGACCACTCCTGGAGTCCCTATTTCAAGATAATGGTCTCTTCCTGCCTGGACCACAGATGAAAATAGAAGTGGCTGGCGGGAAAGTGGGGCTCCCTGACCACCTGAGCCTGCTTGCCTTTTCTGGGCTCTTCAATAGCACCAGACTTTGCTTGGCCACTCCTCCCTGGTCCCTCCTTGCCTAGGCACCACCCCTCTTGGCCCAGCCTGTGGATGAGCATGTGGCTGAGCTGCCTGTGAGGTCATACTTCCACAGCTTTTCCACCCAGACTCCCCCATGGCTTTGCCCTTGCTTTCCCCCACCCATTTTCCCCACCCCCTTCCATGAGTTCAGCTGGAGCAGTGCCTGGGGACTGCTTCAGGCTAAGTTTCCTGTGTTAGATACCAAAGAGCTTTGTGGGGACTCCTTGGTGGGGCATTCATCCACAGTGACTGGATTGTTAACCAGTGATTTTTAGTTTCATAGCATTCCCCCGCCCTGTTCTGCGTGGTGCAGCATGGGCCTTCCAGAATGTTTATCTCCTCCCTTCTACTCAGGCTTCCACTGCTGCCCTGGAAGGTCAGGAGTTTGCTGGTCACATAGCCTGTAGGTGACAAGAAGGACCCAGGCTCTGTGGCTCTTTTGGCTCTTAAATCCTCAACCCCCTACTCTCATCTCTTATAGACTTGGCTGAAGCCCAGAGGCTGGGGGATGTTGTCAACAAACCCTGAGCCAAAGCCTACCTTCCTTCCTGTGCACTTGGCCAGGACAGTATCTGGTGCTCCCCAGAGTGCACCCCAGCAGCAGAGGGCCTGCTTTGCCCCTAGAAGTGTTGGATAGGGCAGTGATAAGCCAGATGTGACCTTGGCTGGCAGTAGTCTCTAGGCATATCCCCAGTCATTACCAACATGTGTGTCTTTATATGCATGAATGCACACACACACACACACACACACACACACACACACACACAGAGTGCACTCTGACGGAGCATTGCCTCATGTACAGAGCTGTGCCAGGCCTGGAGATCACCTCACTGACTGTAGGGCCTTCTCTTCCTCAGCCTCAGTTTGCTCCTCTGTGAAGTGGGAAGGTAAGAACAGTGCCAGCCACAAAGGATCATCAATGAGAAAGAGATCATCAATGAGAAAGAGATCATGGCTTCTGGTCTTCACCTGGTATCTGGCAGACACAGTCCAGTTTATGAGCCTCAAAATGAGCCTAAGTCCTGACTGTTGACCCCTCTCTTTTTAGGCTTCCTGCCTGCTGGGGATGTAGGGAATAACTGTACTGTTGGCATGCGCCTGGCTAGGTCAGTTTGTCTGCTATCTATGGTGTTGTAGAGGCAGGTCCCAGAGTCAGGATCAGACATTTTCAGGGCCAACAGAACAGAGCCATTGAGATCTGTGACCCTATGAAACCTGGCTGGATGTGAACCTTGACCCTGACTCCCCCAAACCCCTGCCCAAAGAGGCTAAGCTGAAGTAAGCATGCACTGGAAGACAGGAGCCCAGAGCCCCTCTCAGCCTCTGCCCACTCTGTGGCTGGAACTGGATGGAGCCTCTGAGTTCCCTTTCCCCATCTGTGTCTAGAGCCCTTGCATTTGAGCTGAGAGGGAAGTGGAGCCTTGTGCAGTTCTCTTTCTGGGGTCCAAGTGCAATGATCTCATCTGGAGCCTTGTCAGAGTCCTGGGGAGCAGGAGGAGGGACAGCAGATGGCTCTTCTGGCCTTTCGGGTGGTGTTGACATACTGTCCCTGTGGCCACTGCTGGCCACCCTGCCAGTCAGCTCTTCCAGAGCTGGGGTAGGTTGCCAGAGCCAGGGTGGGTGACAAGTGGCCTAGATCCAGGGTGGCAGATGGGTAGGCAGCCTGAGCTTTGGCCCAAGGGAATGATAGCCACAAGATAGCCAAGTGGTGTGGGAGGAGCTGGGCAAGGTGGGGCCCTGTTTCTTTGTAGAGTGATTGATGTGAGCACAGTTCCTGGTCCCATAGATAACTCAACTTTGCCTGTCCACTCCTGACTCTGCCTGCTCATTGGCCAGTTGATTGAGAGCTAGGAAGGAAGTGATACGTTTGGGTTAGATTTGGAGTCTGTCATGGCTTTGGCCTGGTGTCACCGTACTGGGAGTTGAAGCCTCTTTGGACATTACCTCAGAGTCCAAAGGCGGTTTGCTGCAGCAGCTGTGCAGTGGGATGACGATGCTCTCCTCAGCCTGGCTGTTCACCCTTAGCTATCCCTTGAGCCCTTCTCTGCAGGCTAAGCCAGCCCCGTCATACGCGGCTCTCTAATGACAGAGACAGGCCATCCACAATCGAGCAGACGAATGAGTAAAACGGATGTCACAATAAGACTGTGACACTGTACGAGGGAAAGAGATGGCCAAGCTGCAAGGCTTCCAAGGCAACAGGTGCCACACGCCATCCGGCACATGCCATTCGGCACATGCCATCCAGCACGGGAGTGGCAGAGGCTGAGACCTGTGGCTGCGCAGGTGATTTCTGCTGCAGGGGGGAAGACTCAAGTGGCTGGAGTGTGGCCCACATGGGCTGGTTGAGGTGAGGAGTGGGGCCGGGCCTGGTGGAGGCCTGTGCTTCTGGTTCATTCTGTGTGCAGTGAAAGCGTTTGCCTTCATGGAGGTTTTGTTTCACTTTGCTTTTGTCTGTTTGAAACAGGGTCTCACTGTAAAATAAAACTGACTAATGTATTTAGTTCTATAACTGTTGGTTCCAGTCAAGATCTAGACTAAGGTCATAAAACCAGGTACATTAAAATTTCATGTCTTCTTTAAAGTTATCTATCTATCTATCTATCCACCTTGCTACCTTTCTATTATACTAGCATGTGAGTGTGAGCATGCGTGTGGAGGTCAGAGGTCAGCTTGTGGAAGTTGGTTCTCCTTCCGTCAGGTGGCTTCTCCACATCAAAGTCAAATTGTCAAGCTTGGCAGTGAAGACCTTTCTGCATGGGACCATCTTCAGGCCCCAGACTGGGTACATTAAAACAATCACTCGACTGTGTGTAAATCCTTCCTGAGAGCTAGGAGTGTAGTTCAGGGCTGGAGCCTGGACTTAACCTGTGGGAGACACCGGATTTAATCCTCAGCAACCAGAAAGAAAGGAGATGCTAAGATGACTTTGTTGTTCACCCTAGTTTCCTCTAAATCAAAGCCCTCCCTCCGCCATTGGTGTGTTCTCTGCCCTATAGCCTTGCCCATCCAGATGTCACATACATGGCATCCCACAGCATCTACCATGGCTGGCTTCCTTCATGGAATAATATTTTGGCATTTTTGCAACAACCATTATAGGATATGAAAATATTAGTGATTTCTTTGGTGTCCAAGTCCTGGGTGCTTCTAATATAGCCTCGGTTTAATCTTGAGTCCGCAGTGGGAAGAGTCGCTAATTGTGAGAGGTCAGTGCAAAAAAAATGTGTGACTTTGCCGCGCAGTGACACAGAGGAGGGGTCCTGAGGGAAGCGTTCTGTCCAGGGCTCTCGCCTGGCTGGGTAGGCTCGGCACAGCCCACCTTCGCTGTGAGGTCCACAGCTTGCTCTGCAGAACAGGGGTTCCTGGCTTGCCTTAGCCAGCACCTTCTGTGAGGACCCATGAGATGATTCACCAGGAATGTCTGTGTAAACTGTGAGTCCTGTGCTGCTCTGTAAGCCTATTATTAGTAGCATTGTGAGTTCATGTTGGGTCTGCCAGCCCAGCCTGAACCTAGAGACTCTCACAGGCCAATTTCCCAGGAGTTCTGGGAATCGGCCATCTCTGAGGGGCTGCTTCCTGCTGGTAATTCTCTTGGGCCACTGCATGGACAGAGAGGCACTTGACATGTAGGAAGTGTGTGGGAAGCAGGCAGTTCCCTGGGCAGGCAGACCTGGCCGCCCTCCTTTGGTGGCACTGGGGTCTGTCTGGGTTCTATTTGCTCTTTCACGAGAGCCCTAGATCTGGGGTCAAAAGAACAGAAGGCTCCAGGCTCCAGAGAGAGACCAACAGGCCAGCAGCTTGTTCTTTCATTCACACCTGCCCATGGTGCCTGTTACAGTCCACATCCTAGTGATTCTGGGGACCAGGTTTGGGTCAGACCCAGCCTTACCCGGCCCCACCCTTCCTCAGGCAGTTAGAGGAAGAGAGATGAGGGAAAAGTAAATACAGCCTTGTGTTGTTACCTTCAGGGACCATGCAATTTAGAGTGTAGGTTCTGAATCAGATGAGGGGAGGCGGAGATGCTCTGGAAAGATGAGAGGGTTGGGAGTTAGCCTGGCGAAGGTCTGAGTAGAGCTGGAAGAACGCAGTTAGCGTCCCCTGGCCTATGGCCATTGCCTTATGTGGAATCCGGCTTCACCATTTGCTAGCTTGAGCAGCTCTGGGGAACTTCTGAGGCTTGGATGCCTCCTCTGCAAAATGGGAACATTTTCAATGCCTCCCTCACTGGGTTGGGAAGAGAAGTGGCAGTCAGAGGTGCCTGGATGCTGGGCCTGTGTTCGTGAGCTTCCATGAAGGCCATGCTAGGCTTTTAGTCCTAGCATATCTGGGTGTAGGTGCAAGACAGAGTAGGGGACAGACTGGGGCATGGCAAGGAGTCAAGGGTCAGTGGCTTGGACCTGAAGCAGAAGTCAGTGGAATGAACCAAAAGCCACCTGCTTTTTTCAGACTTCCTCAAATCAGCAGGCATTGCCTTTCAGTCAGAGAGGCAAAGGAATCTTGAAAAGGGATGATCATGCCAGGCTGTTGTTCTTAGACCCTGGGCTCCCCTTCTACTCCCTGTGTGCAGCCTGGGCTTAGAGGCTTCAAGAGAAAGAGGGCAACATGAAAGCAGACCCGGGAGGGACTGCTTGACTCCTTTCTTCAGCTTCTTAGGGGTGATGCAGTCTAGGGGTCTCGACCCAGCTCATTTCAGGGTGGCCCTTGGATTGTGGGGTTGAGAATCGGGGTTCCCCATCCTCCGAAGAGGGCACTGTACAGTGTAGCAATTTACATCTGAGGTAGAGAATGAGATTTGGAGTGCCCCATGTTGGGAAGGCGAAACCCCAGAACCTTGTTCTGTGAGTTTGAGCCCTCCTTCCTGGTGATGTCCTGTAGAAGAGTTCAAGCGATGCGTCCCCCCACCCCCCGTGGCCTCTGGATTGTCTGTGAAGAAGCCAGGAGGCCTGTGTCTCCGCTCTCTCCAGCTGGACCTGCCATTGCAGAGCCTCGCAAGGCAAAACCTGACCGCAGGATGTAGGTGCTCAGAAGATGCCTGGGTTGGGTATGGACACCGGTCTCTGGGACTAAGTGGGGTCCTGCGTTCCTGGAGCCCTTTCCCCAGCAACTCCTTTCCCTGCCCCCACCTCACTCCCGGACACCCAGAGTCTCCGCCTAAGCTCTGCAGTGTCCAGTCTCTGTTGCCCACATCCCAAGAGAAGCCCGTGTGGGCCACAAGCCTGCCTTTGTCAACTCAAGCCTCACATGGAGCTGTGCCAGGAGGGGCCGGTGGGTGTTTTGCCTGCAGCTGGAGCAAGCCTCCAGAGGTCTCAGCTCCTCAAAGCCCCTCAGATACAGAGCTGGCGTGTCCACAACAGCCTGTACTGTGGTGAAGGCGGTTCCCCTGAGAGACAGATGTCCGGGGCCGTCATTCGCTCACTTCTTCACTAGATACCCGTGTCAGGCCTGGGGCCAGGGACTTGCGCTGTGAGCTGAGACTCCTGTTTTCTGTGGGGAGGGAAAGCCCTTGCCTCAGAATCACTCCAGGGACCCACCCCTTACGTTTCTGACTCAGTAGGTATGGATGGGAATATGGGGTTTTATATCAGGTACCCACTTTTTCAGGGAGCAGAACCACATTCCTGAGCATGTTAGGCAAACACTACCAGCAAGCCATCCCACCACCCCTGGGGCCACTGTAATTCAGTACCAGGTCGAGAAATTATGACTGATGTTTCCTGTATTTTTCAAAACTTTCTGTTTGACCATGCACGACTTTCACAAAAGTCGGTTTGTTAGTAGAAAGCTAAATGTGGAAGGATGTCACCTACTGTGGGCTCAGCGTCACACATCTATATGTTAATGTGTCCCCGCAGCATGAGTCTGAGCATGCCCGTGTCATCCCATGAGAGTCACTCAGACCTCCATATCCTCCCCGTCACCTTGTTCTGTCAGAACAGCAAGGGGAGTATGTGAGCTGCTCACGGATGGCAAGACTGAGCTCGAGCATGGGCCCCTGCAGCCCGAGCATAGGGACCTATCTGTCTGCCTGCATCTTCTGCCCCTTACTTCCTGCTGCCTTCTCTGCCAGCTGAATGCCTCACTTCCTCCCTTTCCACTTCCAGTCTGCCCATTTGGCCTGGTGTGGGGTGGTGACTTTGTACTTTGGGGTGGGGTGTCCACTGCAGCCAGAGGCAGGCTCACCCACTTTGGAGTGCTGATGAACACACCCCTAGGACAGACACTACTGGCGTAGCAGGTATTGATTCACGGAGTAGCTGTTAGCGGAGGGAGACAGTATGTTGGGGTTGGAGCCGCCAGTTTGTCACTTCTGTTTCTCTTTCCCGGGTTCTGAGAAATGATTCCAGAAGCCAGGCAGAAAGCTGTGAAGAAGCCTGGGGTGTGGTGTGGTCTGGATAATGTGGCTTCTTACCTGGCATCAATCTAGCAGGCCACACCCCTCTCCCCACAGAGAACCACAGTAGCCAGGCCACGGTCTGGACCTATTGCAGTCCAGACCCAGGGCCCTGCTTGTCCCACAGGCAGGCAGGTGTGAGGAGAGGCCCCGATGATTTCTGTTCCAAACTATGGAGACCCTTGGGGTGAGCAGAGGGTGTGGGGAGGGGACTCCCCTTTATTCCCACCTTCTTTAGGGACTGTCTGGTCCCTCTCCAGAGTGGCCTTTCTGTTCCTGGTTCCCTGCCTGCTTCCATCAGTGAGTGTTTACCCTGGAGAGTGCTTTTGTCAAGGACACATCCCTGATGACTCAGTTTCCACATTTGTTATGAGGCATAATTATGTGTTTCTTCTGTGAGGTGTCTGCTTGCCCCTCTATGTAGTGTCTGGTGGTTACTTGCTGTCTTCCACAGCAAGAAGTCCCTCCCTCATGTTCTTTCTTCATTAGCTAGGCATGCTTTCGTTCATTCAGTTAATACTTGTTGGAAGTCTGCAGGAGGCCAAGCTGGTGCTAGGTGTGAGGGCCAGGCAGGTGGGGTGACCATAGTCACTGGGAGACCAAACGGTTACACAGAATTTTGGATGAGCTGAGGGAAGCGCTGATGGGAACTGGTGACAGAGGGACAGTAGCTGACCTTCCTGAGTGAGGTCACCTGTAGTACCTTCCACTGAAAACTCAAGCCAGGCCTTCCAGGCCCTATGTAGACCAGGCTGGCCTGGAACTTTGTATATCTGTGTGCCACAGAACACATGAGGAGGTCAAAGGACAGCTTATGGGGTTGGTTCTCTCCCCTCCTCTACCAGATGGGTCCCAGGGATCAAACTAAGGCCACTTGGCTTGTTGGCCAGCATCTTTACGAATCTTACCAGTCCCTCATTTTTTTTTTTTTTTATGAGATGGGGCCTCACTATGTAGCTATAGCTGTCCTGGAACTCACTATGTAGACCAGGCTGGCCCCAAATTCACAGAGACCTGCCTGCTTCTGACTCCCAAGCTGGGATGAAAGGAGGGTACCACTGCTCTCAACCTCTTGGTGTGTCCTGATGCATTGAGTTCTTCCCTATCTCCGAGCCTTCGCACACACTGCTGCCTCTTCCTGGATCTCTTGTGGACATTGCTTCTTGCATTGGCTTAAATGTCCCTTCTTTAGAGATGGCCTCCTTGACCACCACGCCCCCGGTCATATTTCTCGAATAGCCGTATGGTGATTTTGTTCTTTATGCCTCCATGACTCAATTGTATCTGGATTTGTTTTTTGTTTACTGTGTTTTCTGAACAAGGCTTGGGGAGGAAGATGGAGACCATGCTGCTCCCTAACATGTTTCCCTGGTTATGTGTGCAGCCATCTCAGTTATGCAGCCAGCACTCATGGATGACCAGTGCATCCTGGTGTGCTTTTATTCTCATTTCTGTCACTGTTGCTTTTCTTCACTGTGACAAGGTATCTGAGGTGACCAGCTTAGGAGGAGTGTTGTATTTTGTATTTTGCCTCATCTTTTGGGGGCTTCAGTTCATTCTGTGCTTGCTGTGACATAGAGCATCATGGCAGGGAGACTGTGACACAGGAAGCAAGGAGGGAGGGGACAAGGTTCCAAGATCCCCTTCGAAGGCACCTTCCAGTGACCTGGCGCCCTCGCCTCCTTAAAAGGGCACAACACTTCCCAATAGAGCCACAAGGAAGACAGCCCATAGCAGATGACTTTGCGGGGATGGTAGCAGGTGACTTTGTGGGGACTGTAGCAGATGACTTTGCGGGGACGGTAGCAGGTGACTTTGTGGGGACGGTTAAGATCCGAATCTTGAGTGGCATAGATGTAGATTATCTTCAGGTCTGAAACTCAAGTCCTGGCAGGGCTTCCTGCTTGCTGAATGCTGTAGGGCAGAACCCCCTCGTTTCATCCTTGCGGAGGCTGCCTGCATTTCTTGGCTGGTGGCCCTTCCTCCACCTGCAGAGCCTGTCTGCCTTCCCCCTACTTCCTCCTCACACTCCCACTAGCCTCTCTCTCAGGGCCCACCCAGAGAGTCCAGGATAATGCTTATTTTAGTCACATCTGCAGCACCCCTTTTGCTGCAGAAGGCATGTGTTTTCAATCCTGGGAGCTCAGCTGTGGCTATCACACCAGGCACCAAGTCTGCTTGCCAGGTATAGCCAGCATTCAGGCACCCTGGCCACTGCCATGGAATCTGGGGATCTGACCATTCCTTCATCCTGCAGGATGAGATCGAAGAGCTGCGGGCTGAGATGCTGGAAATGCGGGATGTCTACATGGAGGAAGACGTGTACCAGCTACAGGAGCTGCGGCAGCAGCTGGACCAAGCCAGCAAGACCTGTCGCATCCTGCAGTACCGACTGCGTAAAGCTGAGCGCCGCAGCCTCCGTGCTGCCCAGACAGGCCAGGTGGATGGTGAGCTCATTCGTGGTCTGGAGCAAGACGTCAAGGTCAGTCTGGGGGTCTCTATGAACCTTTATAGGTGCTCATGTTGGGTGGTTGAGTCATAGGCCCCACTGGGGAGCCAGGTTAGCCCTGTGGCTTACTACTTGCCTTGGGCAAGTATCCTGCCTGCCTCTCTGCTCTTAGTTTCCCCATCTGCAAAGTTGGGACCCTGGTGGATCAACAGGTCTCCAAATGGGATGTCCCACAACAGGTCTCCAAATGGGATGTCCCACAACAGGTTTTCCAAATGGGACGTCCCACAACAGGTCCTCCAAATGGGATGTCCCAAGATGTTATGACCAAAACTCCCCCCCCCCCCAGGAAGTAGAAGGCTCTTGCTCATACCTGGCTTTGGCCTCTGAGTGGCTCCTACAGGGTCCCTGCTGTCTTCCTTGTGGCTCTATTGGGAAGTGTTGTGCCCTTTTAAGGAGGCAAGGGCGCCAGGTCACTGGAAGGTGACCTCCTTAAGCTACTGAGAGAGGGATCAAAGGACTGCAGCTGGATGGTGTTGGATCAGACCTGGGCTCCAGTATGCCTGGGTTTTGTGATTTTGAACAAGTCATGTATCAGTTTCCTTATCTGCAAAATGGATGTAAGAACATTGAACCTAGGATATTGAAAGTGTGGTTAAGACACCAGAGGGACTGACAGTGATCAGTCAGTATTATTGCATCCGATTTCTGGGTGAGGGTTCTAGGACTCAGAGGGGGAATGTACCTATCCAGGGTCAGGGGCTCTCCTGTGTGGGTGCAGAAGTCAGGCTCAGCTAACCTCCAAGACCTCACTGCTGGACCCTGCTGCTCCTTTGCCTCAGGAGGAAGCAGGAATGGCCCCACTCAGACAGGTGGGGGCTCCAGGAGAGAAGTCTCCGCCTGAGCCAGCCTCTGCTCTTCCAACTCAGCCCAGTGTGACCAGGGGGCCACGGGAGCTGGGGCTGGTACAGAACAGGGAGGAGCCCAGGAGTCCCGTGGGTGACCTCTGAACTGAGGCCCAAGAGAGGAGAGGGCCTCGGACGGTCTGGGGACGACTCCCAAGGGCCCCTGAGGTCAGACAGGTGTGGAGCCAGCAACACAGACCTGCTGCTGGAAGGCACTGAGAATCCAGCCCTGCAAGTCACTCATCAAGATTACTGTTCATTCCAGAACCAGTGTTGATTTAGGAAGGCTGTGGCTCCCTGCAAGCCTGTGTACCTGCATGGAGCCTGTTTTCTTGACTGCACAGCCAGATCCTGTTCCCTCATTGGTGGGAGACAGAGCAGGGAGGGAAGGAGAGTGGAGAAGTTCGTGGAAATCCGCCTTTGGGCTCACTGGTCCTTGAAGATTTCTGGGAGGACCCTAGATTAAGCCTACTTGGAGACGAGGGTGTGTTGGGGGGGGGGTGACGGGACGGGACGGGACACGGACAGGCTGGTGGGCGGGGCCAGAGCAGCTGGGGTGGGGGTGGGGCTTAGCCCTCCAGGAGGAAGGGAAGGGCCCCGTCTGTTGGGATTTGAATCAGCCAATCAGCATCTTCGTGCCTCCCCTAAATCCCCCCCCCGCCCCCGCCCCCCGCTGCAGCGTTGAGCTCACGCTCTGGCTCTGCCGGAGCTGACCACAGCCTTGCCGCCACCCTTTGCCCCAGCGTGCTAGGATGTTAGAGGCAATTACGGAGGTCCTGAGAGAATGCTGACTTCTCCTAGGCAGGCCTAGGGAACCAGATGGAGAGGAGTTAGAAGGGGTGTACGCCTAGGGATTCCTCCCTTGCTCGGCAGTCTCCTTGGCCCTGTGCCCTGAAGGCCTCTTGAGCACCAGTGGTTTTATTGGGCACATGTGTTATTAGGAAGATCTCACACGGCCACCCCTTAGCAACCCTCCAGGCTCTTTCTCTTTTTGCTGGTCCACACAGTTAAGATCTCCTCCGACCTCAGCAGGATGATAGAGGACGGGAGGGCCAATGGATAGAGCCCGGAGCTGCCACTTAGTGGCTGTGTGGCCTTGGGTAAGCTGCTTCACATCTCTGATCCTGTTTCCCCTGTGGAATGTGGAGATAAGTTTAGTTCGCTATATAGATTCTTATGACTATAAAATGAAATTATAAAGAGAGTACTGTGTGATGAGTGTGGTCCCAGACCGTTGAGCTTGGTGGACACTAGGATCCCATTGCTTTTCTTGTAGAAGAACACATCTATAACATGTATGTAGCCCATCCATAGATAAGGATGCTTTGGCCTTGGTTCTGTGTCCTGGGTGACCTGCATTATTTTCTCCTTGGAGCCTCAGTCTCCCTCTGTGTAAAATGACATTCCCATCATGTGATTCTTGAGGGAATTTGCTGCCTGGCCTGAGATGCTGCTTACAGTTTCCATCTTTCTCCCTAAAGATTACTGCAGTCCAAGGTTCAGAGCCCATAGCTGATGTGTCCAGGAGCTGGGGGCCTTCTGCTGCTAATGGCCTTTGGTAGGGACCAAGGCCGGCACTGTAAACAGTGACCTCATGACTGAGCACATTTGTTTGTGCTTTAGGCATTTGCCGAGTCCGGATGCTGCAGCTGCCTCTCCTCTCTCGGTCTCTCAGCCCCCTCCTTTGGGTGTAATTGTGGGGCTCGATGAGACAGGCACATGGGGCTCTTTAGGCCCTTCTGACATAGTAAGCCGTGTTGAGACTTGTTCTTGTTCATAGTTGTATGCCTTCAAGTTTACCCCCACAGCATCAGCTTCAGAGTTGACTCTGCTTGGTACCTTCTCAGTCATATGACGTTGGGCAACTGACCTTTCCTTTCTGAACCTCAAAGTGGGAATAGAATGTATCCTGAGGGTGAGAAAAGCTTATGGTGAAAGCCTGAGGAGGAGCTAATTGCTTCTATAAATGACCTGTGAGAGCCCAGGGCCCTGAGATTGCTGAAAATCTGGGAGGCAACGGCAAGGCCAGGCCCTGGTTGCTACTGCCCAGTCTGGTGGCTATGGTGCCCGGAGGCTGCAAGGCATTGCAGGGATCTGAGCTTGTGGGCCTTTCTGTCTAGAATTCTGCAGCTTCCGGGTGTGTGTGTGGCGGGCGGGGGGTGTGCGTGCGCACAGACACGTGCGAGTTTGTGCTTTCTTAACATGTGGCCCTGGGGTGGGGAGAACATGGGGACAGGATTCATGGAGAAGGAACAGGATCCAGGAACTCCAGTGGGCTTCTCAGGTGGACACCTTCTACCCCCAATGGAAGCATGTTTAGGAGAGGAAGCTTGGCCCTAGTAGCCCTTTGGACAGTAGGGCAGGGTCGGGGCAGCTCCCCACATATATTCGGCCAGCCATTCCTTCATCATGCACTGGACCCTGATTTGTTTGTTCACCCAACAAGCATTTAGCAGGCATTTACTATATGCCGGGCTCTGAGTGTTACTGGGACACAGGTGAATGAATCCAGATAGGCATGGTCTTGGTCTCTGTGGTCCACCACTTCCACGCCAGTGCCAAGGCAAGATGAATGAATGGATGGGTGGATGGAATGTTGGTGAGGAGCGGGCTTCCTGAGTGACCTAACAGTCCCACACTAGGGACTATAGCTGTAAGCCTGGGCCAGGGTGGATAAAATCAATGCAAAGAGGCAAAGCAGTAATAGGTAATACATTAAAAATGCTTTTGTGGCTGGGATGGAGGTGTAGCTCAGCAGACAGAGGGCTTGCCTGCCAGCACGCAGCCCTGGCATTGGCCTTCAGCAATGCATAGACTTAGCAAGGTGGACTACTCCTCTTAGCCCAGCAGTTGGGAGGCAGAGGTTGGAAGATCAGAAGTTCAAGGCCGTCTCTGGCTAGTAGCAAGCTCAAGGCTAGACTGGGAAGAAAAAACTTCCTTGTCTAGCTGAGTGGGTGAATGCTCCCTAGTGTGCACAGAAATCCAGGGTTCATTCCCAGCACAGACTAAAATGAAAATCCTTGTATAGATGGTTCCTTGAACTTGTGGCCTTTGAGCAGCTCTGGTGGTTAAGTATTTTACACAATCAAAAATAGGTCATGAAATAAATGCAACTTTGTAATACATTAAATAGAAGAATTATTTTAAAATAATAGTAAATAAGAAGCCTTGTATTTTTTTTTTTATCACCTTCTGGATTCCAGCCACCACCCAAGCACCCGCAGTGCCATTTACCCGCTCCAGTAGCCCTCATGAACAGTGTATCTACCCGTTTACTACCGACCACATGGCCATGAATGCTGGCACTGGGCTTCAGTCTAGTTTTCTTCTCTGCAAAATCTTTTTCTGATATTAAAGGATTGCCTATCCTGCAGTATGGGTGAGGAAAGCTTTGTGGCCCAGAGTGGCTACAGGGGAGGCTTGTGTGCCTCTGTCTGGTGTCCTCAGAGATCTTCAGGCTGGAGGAGGCAGTAGGCAGAGGAGCGAGGAGAACCATGCCCAGTTTCCTCTCACTGTTGTTTTTCCTGGCCTTCCCTGCACACTGCCATTGGGGTCTGGGCTGAGTTGGGCTTGAGCCCAGGCAGTGGGCAGAGCCAGGGAGGGCCTTTTCTCTTCCAGAGGGAGGAGGCTTATGGTCATTTCCGACATTGGCAGGCCTGGGTGCCCGGCTGTCTATGCTGCACAGGGTTTGCTGGCAAAGCCTTCAGACTCCCGGGGGACCCTGGCTATGCTGGTCCCTCCAAACCACAGAGAATACCAATCCAGCCCAGTCATGCTCCCTGTGTGTGACCCTGGAAAAGTCACTTCTGAGGGCAGGACTAGTATCTAGGTGTCAGCAGGGCCAAGCCTACCTGGGGATAGCATCTCTTTGTATTTACCTGCTCAGGAGGACTCCCTTCACCCCACCTCAACCCCTCTACCCTGCCACACCATACCCAGCAGCAGGGGCCAAGGGGATCCTCCAGAGTCAGGGGTGCTTTTCCTGTTGGGCCTAGGCCTGGGCTTAGAGACTGCCATTCTGTTAGCTGCATCCGAGGGATGACTTGGACACTTGCCCAGCTTTTGTCATTCTAGCATGTTCTATATCCCAGAACAAGCCTCAGGGTCACTGTGACCTCCAGCAAGTCATGTCTGTCTCTGGACATCAGTTCCTGGGAGCAGCAGCCACAGGTCAGCAGACACTCACTGTGGTAGGTGCTGGGTGAAGGCTTTGTGAGCAGTAGTTGATGTGACCCTCATGTTGGCCCTGAGATTGTCCTGTTACTGCTGAATCCATTTTATACACGCTAAGAACACTGAGGCACGGGGCCAGGAAATGACTTGCTGAGGATTACATGCCGCTCCATGTGCTGGGCTTCCAAAGCAACCCTCTTCCCTCACAGGCTCCCCTGGTTGAATATAGACACCTGTAAGAACAGAACAAGATCATCCCAGCTTTTCGGGGCAACATATTGGGAGCTGAGGTGCCTGGGTTTGGGTTTGGGGTCTGTTAATCTCTATATTCATGGCTCCTGACCTCAGTTTCCTCCGCTGCTGAATGAGGGTGAGGAGGTGACCCTGTGACTGAAGCGGGATGGTCTCTGGGACTCGAGGTGTGTCCTTCTCCAGCTTGAACATGCCTCCTTTCTCTCCCACCCTGGCTCAGGTCTCTAAGGACATCTCCATGCGCCTTCATAAGGAGCTGGAGGTGGTGGAGAAGAAGCGAATGAGGCTGGAGGAGGAGAACGAGGGGCTTCGGCAGAGGCTCATCGAGACAGAGCTGGCCAAGCAGGTGCTGCAAACGGAGCTGGATCGTCCCAGAGAGGTGAGGACTGCGGCTCAGCTGGCCCAGGTGGGCTGAGCATCCCCTCCTGGTGCTTGTGGACTGAGATGCACCCCCTGGACCTCCCTGGCAGTGTTGGTTATGCATTCATCCTTCTAGTGTGTATTTTCTTAGCACCTCGTCTATATTCTACACTGGATTTCAGAATAAAGTGGTGAGGGAGATACACTTACTGAGATTAATTACTCTTTCTGGGATTAATTGAGGGTGTACTCATCAATGCCCAGCATGGGTCTGGCCTTCTTTGCCTCAGTTCCCTCATCTATAAGGCTGGGCAGTTGTTCCCTGGTCACTGACTAGCTCGCGTGGACATGCTTTAGGGACTATTAGGGACTGGTGTGCTGTTGCCACTTAGTTTGAGAAGGATACTTAGCCTGGGTCTCCCACTTTTCTCTGAATGTGACTTCCAGACCCCGTGTTCCCCATCCTGGTTGATGTCAGCCTTTCCTTCTGCTGTACCCTCCTCCAGCTATGACTTAGGCTCACACGAGGACAGTTTATCTCGGAAATCTTTGTGAAGGCCCAGCAAAGATGTGATGCATCTCACAGCTGAGCAAGCAGCTTCCTTCTGGGAGAGGGAGGTGGGTTCTCAAGGTCATGCAGGCTGCTGGGGGCTTTGCAGAATGCCAATGGAAAGCCGTCCGCCCAGGTGGTGTTTCAGCCTAGATACCTCCTGATTCTGGTGGCAGGATGGGGAAGGAGGTCTGTAGTCCAAACACTAAGTGGCCTCTGGCCTCAGAGACACAGCTGGCCCTCAGCTGGTTGGCTGCTCGTTAGGCATCCCAGGCTGTACATTTCCGGGACACCCACCTGCTTCTAAGAGGGCCAGCATGCCAGTAGTCCAGAGCCGAGACATCACAGTCCCAAGGGCAGAGTCGTCCTTTGGCCATCTTTCATACTAGGTGAGTTGGTACCATGTGCCAGCGCCCCACAGGTGGAGAGGGAAGGACCTGCCCTAATGGCTGCTGTGGCATGCATTGTGCTGTGGGGTTGGGTGGGAGATTTCCTCCCTTCGTGTAGTTGACTGCCCACTGTGGGCTGCCTACAGCACCGGGTGCCTTCTGCACACAGTCTGCTTCCATCTCTGATGGTGAAAATCAGGGGTGTTACAGAGTACCTTCACAGCCTATTCCTCCCACAACAGATAGGGAAACTGAGCCCCTCTGCTGCAGCTTGTTTAGATTGCCCCAGACTTCCCTCAGCAGAGATACTACTGAAGGCACTTCCCCTCTCCTGGTCTCAGCTTCTTCCTCTATGCCGGTGGTTCTCAGCCTTCCCTATGCTGCGACCCTTTAATACAGTTCCTCGTGTAGTGACCCCAACCATAAATTATTTTCATTGCTACTTCATAACTACAATTTTGCTACTGTTAAGAGTCATAATGTAAATATCTGTGTTTTCTGATGGTCTTAGGTGACCCCTGTGAAAGGGTCATTCACATGTTGAGAAACGCTGCTCTATAATGTCAGAATGCAAATAGTATCAGTTTATAAGGCTGTTTGGGATGACTAAGAAGTCTGTGTAACCAGAAGAGTCAGGAATGCAGCTCAGTGGTAGAGTAGGTGCCTGGCACACGGAGACACAAGGACCAATCCCTAGAACCGAAAAGAAGAGGAAACAAAAAACACCTTTTGAGTGACCATGGAATACTATGAAGACGTTGGAAAGATTAAGATCATGTAACCATTCCGCAGAACCTGAAGGACAGGGTTACTGCATCACCCAGCAGTTCCAGTTCTCAGGATATCCCAAAGAACTGAGAGCAGGGACAGAGATGTTCGTCCCTCCATGCTCATAGCGGCTTTATTCACAGTATCCCAGAGAGAGAAGCAGTCCGAGTGTTGAGCGATGGGATATACATGCATAAGGGAATAGTTGTTTACCCTGGAGGATTGAAGTGCTGATACACACTACAGCATGGTTGGGCCTTGAAAACACTACGGTATGCGAAAGAAGCCAGATATGTAAGGTAAATGTTATAGAGTTTCATTTATCTGAGAATCCTAGAGTAATCAGATTATCAGACAGGGAGTAGAGGTGCTGGGCAGGAGAGGAGGGAATCGGGGCAAAGTTCCGTTTGGAGCCATGGAAGGGTTTGGAATCAGAATGTGCTTATGGTCATACACAATGAGTAGATTTACACAGGATGTGGTGTTACCACCTACTGTCCCAGCACCTAGGAGGCAAAAGCAGGAGGAAGATCAAGAATTCAGGTCATTTTCAGCTCCACAATGAGTGTGAACCACCCTGAGCTACATGAGACCCTGTCTCAAAAAGAGTGCCTGGGTTCAAACTATGGCACCAGAAAAACAAAAATAAAAGACTAAAAGACAGCTGAGCGGTGGTGGCGCACGCTTTTAATCCCAGCATTCGGGAGGCAGAGGCAGGCGGATCTCGGTGAGTTCAAGGCCAGCCTGGTCTACAAGAGCTAGTTCCAGGACAGGCTCCAAAGCCACAGAGAAACCCTATCTCGAAAAACAAAACAAACAAACAAAAAAAGACTAAAAGACAAAAATGGTAACTTTATGTTAAATATATTTTACCATAATGAAAAATGTTTAAGATAATAAATTTATATAACACAACCGTTACCACTTGTTTTAAAAGTAGAAAAGTATGTGTTTATATAAGAAAGCCCCCAGTGTATGTTGTAAATTAGGAAAGGAAATTAGGAGGCTAGGCCCGTTATCCCAGCGACATGGCAGGTTGAAGAGGGAGAGTGGCGTGTTGTAGGCCTGCCTGCACTGCTGAGTAAGTTTAAGGCCAGCCTAGATGGCTTAGTGAAACCTTGTCTTGAAATAAAAAGCCAATAAAAGGCTGGGAATGTTGCCCAGTAGTAGAACACTTGCCGAACATGCACGAAACTCAGGATTTGAGACCTACTGCAACTAAAACAGAAAGTCCCAGAACCGCATATATTGAAAAATTCCACAAGCTATTTTGAGATCTCATACATACCAGGGTGGGGTGGACTCTTGAGCTATACCACCAGCCCAAAGTTAGACTTTGTGTGTGTGTGTGTGTGTGTGTGTGTGCCTGCTTGAATGTCTGTGCACACCATGTGTGTCCAGGTTCCTTCAGAGGCCAAAAGATGGCATTGGAATCCCTGGAACTAGACAGTTATATGCTGCTCAGTGAAGAAGCTGGGGATTGAACTAGTCTTCCGTAAGAGTATCAAGTGTTCCTAACTGCTGAGCCATCTCTTCAGGGGCTGAATAATCAGATGTATAGTCCCAGTAGTTGGGAGGCAGAGCTAAGAGAGTTAATGTGAATTTGAGGTCAGCCTGGGCTACAATGTAAGACTGTCTCACAAACAAAAGAATAAGATAAAAAATGGACTGGGAATGGAGCTCAGTTGGTAAAGTGCTCTCCTAGGATAAACACGATCCTGGATTCAATGCATAGTTCCAAATAAAATGAGCGTGGTTACACATGTTTGTAATTCCAGCACTCAGGGGATGGAGACAGGATTAGAAGCTCAGGGTTATCCTTGGCTATATAGTGATGGGATACATGAGACAGTGCCTCGTGCTTAAGCTAGACATGATGGGCAGTTCTATAGCCCTATTCCAGGGATGCCTGAGGGGGACGATGGCTTAAGTCAAGGAGTCTAAGGCTAGCCTGAATAACCTGTCTTAAGACCCTGTCTTTAAGAACAAATCAAAACGTACTTAGGTATTACTTGTGAGATTATTTTTTTTACTACATTTCAAAACTTTATTTCAGCTGAGCAGTGATGGTACACACCTTTAATCCCAGCACTCAGGGGGCAGAGGCAAACTGATCTGTGAGTTCGAGGTCAGCATGGTCCACAGAGAGAGTTCCAGGACAGCCAGGGCTACACGGAGAAACCCTGTCTCAAAAAAAAAAAAACCTCACAACTTTATTTCGTGTGTGAGTGTATATGTGTGTGTGTGTGCGTGTGTGCGTGTGTGTGTGTGTGTGCGTGTGTGCGTGTGCGTGTGTGTGTTCCCCTGTGTATATGTGTCTATGTTCAACAGCAGGCATGTAGAGGTCAAGTTGGTTCTTTTCTTCCACCCCATGAATCCCAGGACATGGGATTCTCAGGACAAACTCAGGACAAACTCAGGGCATCAAAGCTGGCAGCAGGTGCCCCACAGCCCTACTTGTGGAATTTTAAATGTAAAATTTAGGTTTTTGATGTAAGAGCCCAGAATTGACCCTGACACAGAGTAGGTGCTGAAGAAACCGGTTCTCTTTCCTGGGAAACAGATAGATGCCTGACATCTGGTCTATCCTCCTGATGTGTGGTGTTGGCTCCAGATCCTGTTTATTTGCTGTTTGCCCTCTCCTCCTCCCTCTACTTCCTGACATGGTTACTATGGAGACGAGGGTCCCTCAGCAATTCTTCTGCCAGAGCTACAGTCCCATCCTCGGGACCTGCCTTTGCCATCCTGACAGGTTGCTGAGGCGATGTTGTCACCCGACTGGGAATGGGAGCCCCTGCCCTGAGCTGCTGCTGTTGTTATGGAGACAGCCCTTGGCGAGACAGAAGGGAGGTGGCATGCTCTGCGGTCTGCAGTGCCACTGTGGCTCAGCTGGGCTGCTGCTTAAGAATGTAATAGCAGCTGCCCCTTCCTCCACTATCATCCCCTTGTATTCCGGCAGAAAGCCAGTGTGAGTGTGATCTGTCCTAACATAGCTGCTATGTCTGAGTGCTTACCCTGTGCCAGGCACAGCTCCCAGCCTTGCCCATGCATCTTCCTGCGGTTTAACCCTCCCTTGTCCCTGCTTTGTAGGCACTTTTTCTCCTTGGACATTTTAAAATTACAGTTTAACTCAGTGATCACAGAATACACCATTTTGCAGGTTAGTTTCGTGGATTGACATTGTACTGCCATCACCATCATTTAATTCCAGAAGACTCCCGTTGCTCTCGTAAGTAGGCCCACACCTGTTGGCAGTCACTCTCCACCCCTTCCCCCTCTAGCTCCTGGCAACTGCTGGCCTGTTTTCCGTCTCTATTGATTTATCCATTCAGGAGATTGCATTCAAATGAAATCGAGCAATGTGTGATCTTTGGTGATGGGCTTCTATTACTTAGCAGAAGGCTTTCTGGGTTTAGGCATTCATGTTGAAGGACCTCATTTCTTTTCATGGCTGGATAATAACCCATTGTGTGTGCTGAGTGCCTTATATTTAGTAGATATTTGGGTGGATTCCTCTTCCTGCTGTCATAAAAAGTGCTGCAAAGGGCATCCATGTTCACGTTTTTGTGATTCTGTGTGCGTTTCTCTTGGGTATGCATACAGGAGCATAATTGCTGTCTGTGGATGAGGCTGAAGACAAGTAGGGGATTCAAACCAGGGCCGTGGGTCTCCCAACTTGGACTGACTCCTAACAGAGATGCTGCTGCCCTCTCTGAGCCATCAAGGGGCTTTCTCAGAACCTGCATTGGTGATTTCTCATCTGCATTTCCTTCTTGATGGGTGGGGAGAGCACTGCTGACCATTTGGGTCGGGCCCTGGTTCTGCCGCGATGCAGTGTCTTCCGCCCCAGGTCTGTGAGCTGCAAGGCAAACCCAGATGTGGAGCCACGCAGGCCTGGGTATGAATCTCAGCTTTGCTGTTTCCTTGAGAGTGGTTGTGACCTTGAGCAGATGGCGTGGCAGTGCTCAGGTTCTCTTGATCTGCTTACAGAAAGGGAAACTCAGTGCCCACAGCTTAGGGTGTTTGTGAGAATTAAGAGAGGCAGGCTGGGAAGTGCTCAGCACCAAATCAACGCTTGCTAAATACGGCAAGTACTGTTATTGTTACCATCTCAACCAGCCACTGGCTGCCGGCCTGGAGAAGCCTTTGCTGCCTCACACGGGCTCTCCTCACAGAGCTGGCAGCTGTGCGTGGAAGGAGCAGCTCCACAGAAAACTGTTGATATTTGGTTTGAGATACGAGTCTAAGCTGATTTTTCCTGGCTTTAGGGTGGCTCGGAGGCTAAGAGAGCTTGCTGAGTAAGCATGGCATCCTGAGTTCAAATCTCCACAACCCACATAAAGAGTTGGGCATGATCCCAAACAGACTTACATCCCCAGCACCGGAGAGCAGGGAACAGGAGGACTCTCCAGGTTCAGTGGGAGAGAGTGACTGAGTGGGACAGCTGAATCGTGGCTTCCATATGTGGACAGGATGTGTGCCACACCACACCCATATATTATCCACACATACACACACAATACAATTAAAAATTTTTTCTCAACTGACATGGTGGTCTCTCCAAAGACTATATGACTTGTCTGCCTAATGCTTTGGCCGTGCTGCAAGAAGTAACCTCATTCTAGAGATGCACCCCAAACCAGGGCCCCCTCATGGTAAGTTTTGTGCATCACACAGTCTGATTTCAGTGAGATGTATATGGACACCGCTCCACATTTGGTGAGTTGGCAGCAAGGAAGCACAGGAGGTGTTGGGGGCGGAGGTCCCTGAGACGTGCTTAGGCAGCTCTCTCCTGGCCCCGGGAAGACAGAACTCAGGATTGCTGGGAAGGATTGGATCAGGGATGCTCACACACACACACACACACACACACACACACACACACACACACACACACGTTCCTCATAATGGTCTTATGAGGAGTAAGGAGTGAGCCTTTGGGCTGGGTCCTGCTGGACGTGTGGCTGCATTCTCTCTGGTGTCCTGGCCCACCCTAAGTGGCCCGGAGCCAGAACACTGCCTTTGGAACAGTACTAGCTCCATCTCTGGGGGCTGTGATAAAGGGGCTCTGACAGACCTTGGCTCCCTTGAGGGGCAAGGCAGTCTCCCAGCTGCCTGACCAGCTGCCACTCAGCAGATGGGAGGGCGGTTCTTGTGCTTGCTGAACCTGCCTTGGTTTCCCTCCTGGGCTCAGGGCTCAGGGCAGTGCAGGAGTCCAAACGGCTTTCCTGTGGTGGGAGAGGGTTTACTCCAAGACAGAATGACTGGAACCACTGTAGTCCACTGCCCCAGGGAACGCTTCATACCTTCTGCCTGCTTCCTTTCTGTGAGGTTCCAGCCCCTTGGCCTGCCTGCTGACAAGAAGCACCATGGCTTCTGGGAGAGTTTCGAAATGAAAAACTGTAGGCGTTTCCCTTCCCCCAACAGATCCACAGAAGTTAAAGAATATAGTAAGCTACCAGGAGAATCGAATCCTTTCGAGGTTCTTACAGTCCAGTACTCGGAGATTCCTACTTGGGAGGTGAACAGACAGGTCCAGTAGGATTTTCTGCAGTGTACAGACACACTTTTTATGTATACATGTGCATACTTCTTTAAATTGAAAAATGTAATATAAACTTAATGAGGCAAAAATCCCATTGCAAAAGCACATAAACGCATGCCTGGCATAGCTCTAGCTGCACTGCCTGCCCCTGGGGCAGGAAACTGGGGACCCATTGCTTCCCTCTGTTCTTTGTGCTCTTTGAATGTCACCACGTGACTGTGGCATCTATTCAAAATGCCAGAACTAGTATGAAAATATACAAAATAGTGAAAGCCGTTCCCAGCCACTCCCTTCTCATCTGCCTAACCTGGGATTAACAGTTTGCTTTGTGTTTCTCTGGGCCTTTCTGTGGTTGACAATGCACCTTTCTATGTCTTTAAAAGATAAATAAAGATGGGCTTAGGTTGCACATGTGGTTTTTGTAATGTACAGGATCATGTTGCATGGACGCAGCCTTTTAAAATGCTGCATGTTTTCGGGTTCCCTTCAGTCTGAAGTGCTTATTATAAAAATCACAGAATCAGATAAGCATAGGAGAGAAAGAAAGTCCCAAACAGAACCATCTATTTCAGTCTTAAAGACAGAGTCAAAGGTCTAGAAAGCGCTCCAGAGGACGCCAGTTGGCAAAGGTCCCTCAGGGAGAGGAAGAGGATGGGGGCAGCAGGAGAGGGGCCTTGGTTTTATCTATTGACATCTGTGCTTTTCTGGTTGGTTTTTTTTGGGGGGAGGGGGTTCGTTTGTTTTGGTTTGTGGAGACAGAGTTTCTCTGGATAGCCCTGACTCTATAGACCAGATTGGCCTTAAACCCAGAGTTCTGCCTGCCTCTGCCTCCCGAGTGCTGAGATTAAAGGTTTGCGCCACCACCATTTTTGTACATTATGTGGGTGTTTCTGTTTTGTTTTGTGATAGGGCTTGCTATGTAGTCCAGGCTTACCCAGAACTTACTATGTACACCAGGCTGGCCTAGAACTTGCTATGCGGACAGGCTGGTTTTTCACTTGTGGCATCTTTCCTGCTTCCGTCCCCAAGGGCTGCATTTATAGCTGTGTACCATTATGCCCAGGTATTCAGTTTTGGTATTTTAGTAACATTTTATTGAGATGTAATTAGCATACTATGACTCTGCCCTCCTCTTTTTTATTTGCAGTGCTGGGACTTGAACCCACGTCAGCCAAATGCTCTACCTTTAAGCTACATACCTAGCCTGAGTTTGCCCTTTTAAACTGCACAGTTAGTGGGTTGCACAATTGTGTATCCATCCCTACTCTCTAGTTCCAGGACGTTTTTGTTACACCCTAACAAAAACAAGCCAACCTTATTAAGAACACACTCTTAACAGTCACTCCCCAATCCTTTGGACGCCAGCTCTTCAACACCATTAGTATATTTTCCATATATTTGGGATTTGCCTGGCCTGGACATTTTGTGGAAATGGAACCTGATGTTATATGCCTCTTAAATGACAAAACTGTTCCTGGGAAGACACACACAAAGATCTAGTCACCCCAGACAGGGATCTCACGACAGACAAAAGTACAGGTACCACCAAAGCCCAACTTTGTGAGCCAACAGGTTTTATTGGGGTTATTTACAGGAGTATGGGCGAAGTGTCACTTACAGAAGCAGAAATGACTCACAGACAGCTGCATCACTAAGGCCCACCCCACAGGTGACAGCTCACAAAAGCTGGGAAACCTGGAGCCCACTGCACAGCCTGCAGGCAGCTCAGCAGGTTGGAGAGTGTCCTTCCCAAGTGACTCTGCTCTAGCGCTCTTGCAGGCAACTCGGCTGGTTTCTGATTCTTCGAGGCAGCTGATCTGGTCTTAGAGTCTTTGCGGCTTTCCTCCTCTGAGAGTCGTCTTTGGAGTTCAGCTTCACTTCGTATGAAGTGCCGACTCTGGCAGAGAGGGGCCTAGTGAGCCTGGTCGGTTTCAGGGACTTCTCAACCTATTTTGAGTTGTTTACATTCTTGCTTAAGGAGCTTCCTGCAATATGAAATGTTTTAATCTCAGAGGAAACTGTCCAGCGACAGTGCCTGCCGTGTCAGGATGGCTTTGCTTGCTTCATATGGTGTCTTCCAGGCACCCATGCAGCCCTGAGCATCAGGACCCCATTCCTTTCATGACTAGGTTTTTATTGGGTGGACACGCCTTGGTTTGTTACTTGAGTCCTCATCTGGAGGCCTTATTCGATTGGAAGCTTTATTTGTAGGTTACGTCCATTCCTCCAGAGTGTTTAGGTGGTTGTTAGCCTACTATCGCAACCCCTTGATCATTCTCAGTGTCTTTTTACATCATCTCATGGGTATATATGTGATAGCTGAGAACCCTTAGAGATCCAGGTCTCTTCACTTCCTTGCTGTAATCAGGGGAACTTGGTGGTGCTGTGATCACCCAACTCATGGGTTTTTAGAGAGGTGAAGGGGTTTCCACTCAGCCCGTGATGGCGGACCCATCTTTAAGGCTGGGAGTCTGATGCAGTCTCTCTCTGAGCTTTCCCTTCCAGGCCACTTGTCCTGGTACACCTCCTCTCATGAAAGGGCTTGTTTTGTGACCCACATGCCCAAAGTCCTCTTTTGAAAGATGCCTGGTGGCATCCAGACTCTGTCTCCATCTTCCTGCCTCATTGATGTTCTCAAAGTTCTCTAAATGAGTTTTGAGATAGACCTAGAGTGGGCTGAGAAGATGTAAAAACACCAGACTCAGGAAGGAACCCTATGACTTCCTAGCAGCCAGGGTAGCATAATTGGTGAGTTCCGGGCAAATGAACCCTCCTGTCTCAAAAAAACAAGATAAGTGATGGGGAGCTTCTGAACAACTGAGGTTGTTCTCTAGTCTCCACATGCATGCAAACACACATGCATGCATTTGTGCATTCACACACATGCACACTGAGGTTGTCCTCTAGTCTCCACATGCATGCAAACAGACACATTTGTGCATGTACACACGTGCATATACACACACATGTGCAAACATACTTGTGTGTATGTGGACACACACATTTTAGGCCAACCTGCTTCACTGGGAAGCAACTTTAAACTTTGATGGCTGAAACCTACCCCAGGCCAGTTATTCTAGACTCTGAAGTGATGCTTTCCTTGGTGTTTTCCTAAATCTCCCAGGTAATTCTTCCCTGCATACAGGCTGAAAACCACTGTGTTAGCTCTACTCTAGCCCTCATCAAAGACGCATTTTCTCCCACCAAACCTTTGGAATGCAATGAAGAGCTAGGTCAAGAGTTGGTCATAGGTTGGCTTTGGTTTTGCTACAGAACTCTGGTCAAGTTCCTGCTCCTTTCTCAGTTTCAGTAAAATAGGCCTTGATGGATTGGAGAAATGGCTCAGTGGTTAAGAGCCCTGACTGCTCTTCCAGAGGACTCTGGTTCAATTCCCAGCACCACTGGCTTCTTCAGGCACTTCACACATGTGATGCACAAGCATACATGCAGGCAAGGCACCCATACACATAATATAAAAATAAATAAAAATGTCTTGTCTTTCATGCCTACAGTAATGGGGAATGAGGTGAAGGTTGGGGATGAACATATATCTAAAGCCACCGGGGAGCATTTTCAGAAATCCGAGTGGGCAGCTCAACTCAGAAAGTTGAAAACGACCCAAGTGTGGTTTCAAAGGCTGGTGGCATGAATCATCCCTCTCTCGGGAGGAAGTGTTCAATGGAATTGTGCGTCTAATTGAATGACTTCTTTAAACAACAAGAAACTTCAGCACTGATTACTGTAGCATTTCCTCAAATTCCCCACCATGGGGCTTGTGCCGTTTTGCACTCCTGCCAGCAATAAATGAGCCTTCTTGTTTCGTTTGAGCCTCACCAATAGGATGTATTGTTAGATGGTTTGGCGTTTTGCCAATCTGATCATTGAGAAGTGGTACCTCAGGGTAGTTTTCCTTTGGGCGTCTCTGCCCTGAGTGGGGCCAAGCATCTTTCCAGGGTTAAGATCAATTTGCCTTTCTTCTGTAAACTTTTTTTCTCCCTGAACTGGGGATGGAACCTTGAACCCCATGCACAGTGGACAAGCTCTCTCCCATTGAATAGTATCCCCCCAGTCTTTTGGTTTTTGTTTTTGTTTTTTTTTAGGCAATGTCTTAATCTATTGCACAGAAGGACTTGAATTTATGATTCCCCTGCCTCAAGCTCCTGAGTAGCTGGAATTATAGGCCTTCCCCCTGGGCCTGAGTGCCCGTGCTCTTGTATTCCTAACCCGTTTTCCTATTGAAGATCTTTTTACCAGTTCATTGTTTATCTTTTAACTATGTGTGTGTGTGAATGTGTGTTTCTGGAGATGAAACCCAGGGCTTGGAACACTTTAGGCCAATTTTCTACCACTGAACTGTGTTGGGACCAAGATGGTTTGTTCTCTTTTATTTTGTTTTTAATCTGTGTAGTGTTTGCCTGTGTGATCAAAAGTATCGATTCCCCTATCGGCAGTGCTTCTGGGTGTTTCAGCCTTTGCTTGTTAGTCTCTTATGACCATTTTTGAGTCTCCTGTGCTGTTTGTAGCTTTGCACCCACATTTTGTTCATTAGTATTCATTCTGTGTTCAAGGTCCCATGAAATGTCACTTCCTGAGAGACGGAGATTTGCATGC
Organism: Dicrostonyx torquatus; assembly: GCA_028555095.1. NCBI lineage: Eukaryota > Metazoa > Chordata > Mammalia > Rodentia > Cricetidae > Dicrostonyx > Dicrostonyx torquatus. The sequence goes on from JAQHUG010000077.1 coordinate 7,877,592, forward strand.
AGAGTTTTAGGGAAGAGCTCCTTTGGCTGTGACAGGGAGTGAGGCAGAAATAGAAACTGAATCACATAGATGGCATCAAGTCGAGCTAGTGGCCCTTTGGGGTTGAGGCACGGGGACCTGGGCTAGTCTTTAGATGTAGGTTCTGCCCAGGGAGAGCACCTAAGGTACTCCCGTTAGGCAGTGAGCACCACCAAGAACAGCCCTCAGCTGGGAGGTCTTTTCTCGGGGGAACAAACCTCTTGGTCCTGAAGCAGGAGGAAACAACATCCTTTGGGTAGCTCATTTGTCTAGTTCAGTATCATGTTCTCTGCACTCTGAGGTGTACTCAAGAAATCTCCAATGAGTGAACAAAAGACAACCAAGTGTCAGCCATGAAAACACACACACACAAGGGGGCTGGAGAGATGGCTCAGCGGTTAAGAGCACTGCCTGTTCTTCCAAAGGTCCTGAGTTCATTTCCCAGCAACCACATGGTGGCTCACAACCATCTGTAATGAGATCTGGTGCCCTCTTCTGGCCTGCAGGCATACAGACAGAATATTGTACACATAATAAATAAATAAATCTTTAAAACACACACACACACACACAAGTGACATCTGGAGCGAGAGGCTGTGTTTATGATATTTAGGAACACACGTGTGTGGCAACACTTAAAGAAAGAGGCCATGAATTTGAATGAGGGGAGGTAGGAGGGAAGAAAGGGAGAAAATTAGTAATTATATTCGGAGGGGGGGAGAGTCCAAAACCACCACAACAAAGACTACAAGAGCACAAATTCCAATTTCTAGCCAACAGGATGACAGTGGCTGGAGTGGGTGCTGTGGGAAGGAGCCCTAGGCAGGGTATTTAGTTACTTCCTCCAGTCTGCCTGCCCTGTGCAGCTCACACAGTGATCCCTGGCTCAGCCTTGGGTGCTGGCTAACACATACAGGCTGGGTTGGGGCCCTCAATGTGGCCGTTTGGGGACACCTCTTTGGATGTGCGTCATCTTCGTGATCTTTCAGTTTGGCTTCTTCTTTCCTTTTAGCATTCCTTGAAGAAAAGAGGAACCCGATCTCTGGGGAAGACAGATAAGAAGCCCACTGCACAGGTATTTCCTCAGCATACCTTGCACACCCTGCTTGTAGTTTGGAAGCCCAGACCAACTTTAAGCGTCCTGGGTAGTCCCCAGAGATCCCTAACTCCCCCTCCCCATGTCTCCGTGCATTTTCTTCCCCTGCTCATTTCTAGGCTTCTCTAGCACTTTCCTTCCCCCAAGCCCGCTCTGAACTGATACTTAGACACTCCTGGACCCACAAGTTGCTTACCCAGCATAGGGACAACTAAACCCACGGTTCGGGGCCTTGAACTTGGACTCTGCAGCTTGATTGCTGTCCAACTGAGACAAATCACATCAACTTTCTCATCTGTTCCTGTTCTGTGGGTTTGTTGTAAGAATTAGATCAAAGCCCCATGTTTTGCACGGGCCAGGCACAGAATCCTGTTAACAGCCAGGGTGCCAGGCACTTTTTGTACGTTTTCCCATTTAACAGTCATCGTGTGGGAGAGGAACGGTTTCTGTTCCTTTTACAGATGGGACAGTTCTATCAGGAATGTACATAGTCAGTCATAATGTCACCGGCTCCAAGTCTCTGAGATTGTAGGCAGCATGTCCTGACCTCTCAATATCAATGTCATGTCGTTGCTCCCCACCCCCACCCCAGCTCTGCTTCCTATGGCCTCTAGGCCTCGATTCACCCCTGTGTTCTCAGACATAGTCAGTGCACCCCAGAATGCTGTGGCTGGACCCGAGCTGATTAATAACCTTCCTTATTGCTTCTGACTCCGTGTCTATTGGGCCGCAGGAGGACAGCGCAGATCTGAAATGCCAGCTGCATTTTGCAAAGGAGGAGTCGGCCCTCATGTGCAAGAAGCTCACCAAGCTGGCCAAGGAGAACGACAGCATGAAAGAGGAGCTGCTCAAATACCGCTCCCTCTATGGGGATCTGGACGCAGCCCTGTCCGCGGAAGAGCTGGCTGATGCTCCGCACTCCCGTGAGACAGAGCTGAAGGTGCATCTGAAGCTGGTGGAGGAGGAGGCCAACCTGCTGAGCAGGCGCATCGTGGAGCTAGAGGTGGAGAACCGGGGCCTTCGAGCCGAGATGGATGACATGAAGGACCATGGGGGCGGCGGGGGTCCCGAGGCCCGGCTGGCTTTCTCTACTCTGGGTGGTGAGTGCGGGGAGAGCCTGGCCGAGTTGCGGCGCCACCTGCAGTTCGTGGAAGAGGAGGCTGAACTGCTGAGGCGCTCCTCGGCAGAGCTGGAGGACCAGAACAAGTTGCTGCTGAACGAGCTGGCCAAATACCGGTCTGAGCACGAGCTGGACGTGACACTGTCGGAGGACAGCTGCTCGGTGCTCAGCGAGCCCTCGCAGGAGGAGCTAGCAGCTGCCAAACTGCAGATCGGCGAGCTCAGCGGCAAGGTTAAGAAGCTGCAGTATGAGAACCGTGTTCTCCTCTCCAACCTGCAGCGCTGCGACCTGGCCTCCTGCCAGAGCACACGCCCCATGCTGGAGACAGACGCTGAGGCCGGGGACTCTGCACAGTGCGTGCCTGCCCCTCTGGGCGAGGCGCTGGAGCCCCACACTGCCCGGCTCTGTAGGGCCGGCGAGGCTGAGGCGCTACCGGGGCTGCGGGACCAGGCCGCCCTGGTCAGCAAGGCCATCGAGGTCCTGGTGGCTGATGCCAATGGCTTCTCGGTTGGCCTCCGCCTGTGCCTGGACAACGAGTGTGCGGACTTGCGGTTGCACGAGGCGCCTGATAACAGCGAGGGCCCCAGGGATGCCAAGCTCATCCATGCCATTCTGGTGCGGCTGAGCGTGCTGCAGCAAGAACTGAACACTTTCACACGCAAGGTGGATGTGGCCTTGGGGAGCTCTGGCAAAGAGCAGCCTGAGTCCTTCCCTGCGCTGTCTACCTTGGGCTCGCAGGGGCCCTCTAAGGAGATCATACTGGCCAAAGACCTTGGCTCCGACTTCCAGGTAAGATGCCCAGGGCAGGGTCCTGTTACTTTTATTACATACAAACTTTGTGCTGGAACAGGCACAGGACACAGAAGGATGCAAATCCATGTGTGCACACAATTTCACAACTCTCCTGCAGTCAGCGGTCATGTGCTTATCATCCAGAACATGACCAGCCCCAAGGCTGCCCTGATCAGTCTCCCTGTTAGTCACTATCCCTGCTTCCCAGGACAATCTCCTGGTTTTATCCATCTTTGAACTTTATATAAGTGGAATTATACAAACCAAACACAGTAGTAGCTGGCTTTGTTCACTTGGTCTGCTATTTGCAGTAACAGGTAGTAAAAACGTATTTATTCCAACTTACTAAGTATAAAATAAGCCTATTGGCTCAGTGAACTGCCAAACAAGCATTTACTGTGGATGGAGGTTGAGGCTGAGGTCCTCTGTTTTTACTAGATTGTCCGTTTCTCCCTTTCCTCCCCTCCCATATCCTCTTCCAGTGCTGGGGACAGAACCCAGGGCCTCATACATGCAAGCAAGTACTCTACCATTGGGCCGCATCCCTGGCCCCCTCTTTTTAAAACATCTTTGAAAATTTACATGTGTGTGTGTGCATATGCATAGATATATATATATATATCACCTGTGTATGGGTGTCCAGAAGTCAGTGGAAGGTGCCAGAGGCTCTAGAGCTAGAGTTGCAGGAGGTTGTGAGCTCCTAATATGGGTGTTAGGAACTGAACTTGGGTCCTCTTGAAGAGCATCAAGAGCTCTTAATCATTGGGCCATTTCTTCAAGGCAGCCACCCTGCCCCTTCTTTTCTTACCTCTTTTGTGACTAAAATTTTTATTACACTTATTTGGGGAGGATGAGGGTATTAGAGGGAGCCATTGTGGACATGTACCACAGGAGTCAGTTCTCAGATGGTCCTGAAGATCAATTCAAATTGTCAGGCTTGGTAGCAAGTACCATTACCAGCCCATAATTTTACCTTTTCAGGCAAATGTTTGTGTTTTTTTTAATCCTTATAATGAGTTTTTGAGAAGCTTAGTCTTGATATCTATGGCATGCTACACAGAAAAACTAAAATAGCAAAGACATTCAGAAATTTGCAAAGTATTGTTGCAAAAGCAATACATAAGTGTTTGAAGCAAAAACAAAAAATAAGTGAACACGTTGTGTCCCTGCTTACCACTTCCAGCCAGTACCTCTATAGATGGCCTCGACTGGTGGTGTTCAGCACCATGCAGCAGCCATGTGGGGATGTGGCTCAGTGGGAAGGCACTTGCTTTAGCAGGCAGCACAGGCTCCATCCCCAGCACAGACCAGAAACAAACCAGAACTCCTAAGACAAATTTTAAAAATGAACAAAGATGACATAGAATTGAACTGCAGTTTCGTGGTTGCAGTTCCACATTTTGGATGCTTGTATCTAGCTGGGTCCTGGAAGCTGGCTTTGTAACCCTCCACACACCCTCTCCTGTGCTTGTGTCTAGCTAGGTCCTGGAAGCTCTCTTTCTAAACCTCTGCATGTCCTCTTCTGGGCTTGTGTCTAGCTGGGTCCTGGAAGCTCGCTTTCTAACCCTCTACATGTCCTCTCTGTGCTTGCTTTTTGCTCCTTTTGTTTCATGTTATAGCTACTGTTGCTGAATCACATGTCTTCCTCAGGCGCTGTATTCCATGGCCATTTGCTGATACTTTGTTGCTAGTTTCTACCCTTTGTGCTCAGCACACGATGGGTAGTGGTTGGTAGAACCAGATAGGAATAGGGTTCCCACTCCAAAGGTTCTTATTGCCTAGTGAGGAAGACTTAACCAACATGGCAAGCCTGCGAATGTGGTATGACAAGCAGAAGAGGGACTCAAAAAAAAGATACATAGTTTCTATCAGCAAGGAGCTTGTCCTGGTTCTTGAAGACACCCAGCTCATGTAGAAAGAAGATGGTAGATTCAAGGAACTGTACAGAGCCGCGGGGCTGGGCTACAGAGAGTATGGGGTGGTTTGGTTTTCATACTGAGAACAGATTTCAGTCCATGGCACTGCATTGTACTATAGCAGCTGCAACTCCTGCTTTGCTGTTGCTGCTTAAGATGGCGTCATAAACGAGTGAACTGCCCCCATGTTGAGTCTCCTTCTTGTCTCATCCTGAAGTGTAGTGTAGTGCAGTGGAACTGTTTCAGCAGGCTTTGCATAACAACCGTTCACAAAATTCGTGTTTTCACTTACCCACTTGTCCGGCTTTGCAACAAGCCATCACTGAGTGGTGGCAATGCACCCTGGTAAGACTGGGTCCAAGTTGCAAGGCCGATCCACCTGAGCCTCACTCTCATGTGGACAAAGCCTATTAGGGAGCTGAGGCCTGGTGGGGACCTTCTGAAGCTCTCCTCGGGCATCTCCCCATGGCTCTCTTCTGCTTGTGCCCTTCGCTTTAGCCATCTGACTTCAGAGACTTGCTGGAATGGGAGCCTAGGATCCGAGAGGCCTTCCGTGGTGGTGACTTGGACTCCAAGCCTGACCCCAGTCGGAACTTCAGGCCCTATCGAGCTGAAGATAATGATTCCTATGCCTCTGAGGTAGGTGGAGGCCTAAGCCGGAGGTTGGGTTAAAGGAGATTAGTTGGGGCCTCTCAGAAAGCAGGGTGATCCTTCGAGGATGGTGCTATGAGCTTTGGGCATTCTCTTTGGTCTTAGCTTCCTGACAACCAGGGCAAAAACAGGAAATAAGGGCTTGGCGGTGGTGGTGCATGCCTTTTAATCCCAGTACTTGAGAGGCAGAGACAGATGGGTCAGAGACAGTGAGATCGAGGCCACCCTGGTCTACAGAGTGAGTTCCAGGACAAGCGCCAAAGCTACAGAGAAACCCTGTCCAAAATACAAAATAATAAATAAATAGACTAATTAATCAATTAATTAAATTTTAAAAGGAAATAAGGGAATATGAATCAACCTCATGGTCTAGTTAGAGGGAGCTTAGCTGGACATGGTGTGAACCTGTAATCCCAGTGTCAGGATGCTGAGGCAGGAGGAATGCTGCACTGGAGGCCATCATAAAATGACTAATGTGTATAGCAGAGAGGCAATGGTCTCTCCATGCAGGCTCTTTGAGTTCATGTTGTGAATCTCCTGTGTGCTGGCTGTGAGATCTTGGGTACGTCACTTTGCTTTCTTGATTGTCAGGTGTGATCTACAGGAACAAAGCCCCTCATAGGGTTATTGACAGGGGTAGATACATGGAAAGCTTTAGCTTAAGGTCTGGACGCTATGGGTGAGGATGCGAACAGTGTCCAGGACATATCACTTGGACTCAGGGGACCTGAGCAAGATGTCACTCGCTGATCTGTGATATGTCCTTGGATACTTTCACGTCCTGTGGCCCCGGCTTTTCTACCTACGACATTTGTGATCATTAGAATTTCTAAGGTTCTCTGATCTTTGAAAAGTTCCCTGTGCACTTTGAGTCTGGGATGCTCCCTGGAAACTGAGGTGGTCTGGCCGTTCCAGTAGTCATAGGGGAAGGGGGGAAGGAAAACCGGTGAAAAGTGTCTGAGCTGTAGTGTTGTACTTACCGCGCAGAAGCCCTTAGCTTTGATCCCCAGTGGGGAGATGGATACCCAGAAGGAAGTAAGCTTGTTTGTGTCAGCTCGTTTACACATTTAATCAGTTCCCTTTATTCTTACTGAGCAGTCATGACTGAAACATGAAACGTGGCACCAACCCTGAGTTCAAGGAGGATGTGTGAGGGTAGCAGCCTGATTTCTTCTAAAGAGATTTTGTTCGTTGAGCCAGGGTCTCAGTGTGTAGACCACACTTACCTCGAACTTAGCATCCTCCTGCCTCCAACTTCTAAGTGCTGGGATTACAGGCACATGACACTTTGCCCAGCTCTGCAGAGATTTTTAATACAGAACATGTGTACAAGACATGCCTCAAATCCTTGCAGAGACAGTGCCAAGTTATCATATTATTGGCCACATAATGTTTTTTTCGCAGCAGGACACCCACCATGCCTGGGACCATTTCCATTTTCCTCTTCCTGCACAGTGTGTTAGAATAAACATTCCCGTTACCAGAAAGACTTAATACTATTCTTTTTTTTTTTTTTTCGAGATGGAGTCTCACTGTGTTGATCAAGCTGGTCTCAAACTCACAGGCTCAGGCGATCCTCCTGCCCCATGCACCACTTCATTTCATCTGGCTAAAACTTTTTTTTTTAAAGATTTATTTATTTATTATATATACAGTATTCTCCGTATTCTGTCTGCATGTATGCCTGCAGGCTAGAAGAGGGCACCAGATCTCATTACAGATGGTTGTGAGCCACCATGTGGTTACTGAGAGTTGAACTCAGGACTTATGGAAGAGCAGGCAATGCTCTTAACCACTGAGCCATCTCTCCAGCCCCTGGCTAAAACTTTTTGTTCCTGGAGTCTAACAACAAAGTGTCAGTGGGATGGGGCTGTAGCTCAGTGATGAAGCACTTGCTTAGCATGGGTGGGGCCTTGAGTCCAACCCCCAGCATGAACACACACATGCATGCACACGCATGCACACACGTGCGCGTGCACACACACACATGCACACACAAAGGTAGGGAAGGAACAGAGAGAGAGAAGAGAAGATGAATAGGTGCTCATGGCTTTGTACAGACTGAGCCCTTTGCTCCCTTTTGGTGCTTTGAGACAGGGTCTTGTTTTGTAGCTGGCCTTGAGCTCATGATCTTCCTGTTTTGTAATTAGCATCTATATCCATCAACAGACCCCAGGAAGTTCCTTCTGTGTTCCCTTCTAGCCTCTATCTGGACTTAGAAAAGAACAGGTTTTAAAACATGTTTTACATGTATGTATTTATTTAGTGTGTGGGTACACATGTGCACGTTGTGCTGCACATTCTAATGTACATGCAGCGTGCATGTCTAAGTCAGAGGACAGCTTGTAGAAGTTCGTTTTCTCCTCCCACCACGTGGGTCTCAGGAGTCAAACTCAGGTCCTGGTGCTGGTCTACAAGAGCCTTCATCTGCTGAGCCATCCTGCCAGGACAAGAACGCATCAGCTTTGCTTATTTAAGTTCTAAATGCTTTTAAAACATCATTTCCCCCAGAAATTGGAGAATTTGGTTGACTTTTTTTTTTTTAATGGTCTTGTTCCATAGTCGTTGTAAGCCATAGTAGGTACAGTTGCATCCTCAGGCATCAGTACATGAAGATTATAAAGTTAAGACCATTATGTCGCCAACCATATTGATAGTTGACGTGTTTCTGTTCTGTAATGACATACAAACACAGCATCTGTAAGCATGCAGCCAAGTGGAGTTTTGCATATGTGGACACATTAAACACATTTTAAACTTCATTATTTATTATTTAAATTGCTTCTAAAATTTTTATATTAATTAAATTTATTCATTTATTTTACATTCCAACCAGTTTTCCCTTCCTCCTCTCCTTCCATTTCCTCCCTCCACCTCCCTTCCACCCCACCCCACCCCTAATCCACTTCTCTGTTTCTGTTCAGAAAGGGGCAGGCCTCCCATAGGTATCAACAAAACATGGCACATTAAGTTGTGGTAGAACTAAGCCCCTCCCCTTGTATTAAGACTGGGCAAGGCAGCCCAGTATGAGGAATAGGTTCCCCAAAGCCAGCCAAAGCGTTAGGGACAGCTCCTGCTCCCACTACTAGGAGTCCACAAGTATACCAAGCCACACAAGTGTCACACATATGTAGAGGGCCTAGATTGGTCCCATGCAGGCTCCCTGATTGTTATCCAGACCCTGTGAACTTCCATGAGTCCAGGTTAGTTGTTTATGTGGTTCCCTTGTGATGTCCTTGACCTCCTTCCAACCCCTGGCTGCACAACCCTTCTCTCTCTTTTCAGCAGGATTTCCTGAGCTCAACCCAATGCTTGGCTGTAGGTTTCTGTATCCATCAGTTGCTGGATGAAGGCTCTCTGATGACAATTGGGGTAGCCACCAATCTATGAATATAGAAGAATATCGTTAAGCATCATTATGTTGACCTTTTTTTCTCTATGTATGGAAATATCTCCCATGCTCCTGAATCGGTAGGATTAACTTAATAAAATGTCCATCTTACCAAAAGCAGTCGACAGATTCAATGCAATCCCTATCAGAATTCCAACACAATTCTTTACATACCTTGAAAGAACGTCATATGAGAAACAATTCAGGATAGCCAAAACAATCCTGTGCAATAAAAGAACTCCCAGGGTATCACCATCCCTGATTTCAAGCTCTACTACAGAGCTATAGTAATAAAAATGGCATGGCATTGGCATAAAAACAGGCAGGCAGATCAATGGAATCAGAGACCCAGACATAGATCCACACACCTATGGACACCTGATTTTTGACAAAGAAGCTTCTAAATTTTTAATTATAAACAATGAAGTAGTATGTGGTGGTGAGCACCTGTAGCCCCAGCTACTTGGGAGATTAAAGCAGGAGGATGCCTTGAGCTCAGGAGTTCGAGACAGCCTGTGAACATAGTGAGGCTGAGTCAGAAATAAGCGAATCAACCAATTAAACAGACTGTGAGCAACTTTGTGAGTCAAATTTAGTTTCCACAGTACATTTTCCCTATAAATTTGCAAGCGAGAAATGTTAAAAATTATACCGTGGAGGGTTTGACGTGTATGGCTTCATTTAACTGTCTTGATGACCCTCTGAGGCAAGGACCGTGTCGTGCCTAATAGAGGACACCGGGTCCTTCTTCTTGTTGATTCCCTGCTACTGCTGTTCTTTGACCATAGCCTGTGTCCTCTCCCCACCCCAATGCAGATCAAGGAGCTTCAGCTGGTTCTGGCCGAGGCTCACGACAGCCTCCGGGGCTTACAAGAGCAGCTGTCCCAGGAGCGGCAGCTCCGGAAGGAGGAGGCTGACAGCTTCAACCAGAAAGTGGTCCAGGTGGGTTTGTACCACATTTCATTTTCACCTGTACAACTTCTCCCAGGACTGAAGATACAGAGGTCGTGGTGTAGTTCTGTGGCAGAGCACTTGCCCAGCATGTGGGAGTCTCTGGGTTCTGTCCCCAGCATAGGAAGAAATCAAGCACTACTTAAAGGAGGGATCAGAATGGGATAACACTGGGGGAAGCACCCCTGTGCCGTGCCAGTGTGTCTCCAAGTTTGTGATTGTCAACTCCAGCCTGGGCTGGACCCCTGCACGCAATATTGGCTGCCTAGATGACACTGACCTTAATCTCTGGGTTTTTCTTTTTTTCTGTTTGAGACAGTCTCTATCTGTATGTCTGTCTATCTCTATCTCTATCTCTATGTAGCCCTGGCTCAAAGAATCCCCCTGCCTCTGTCTCCTGCATGCAGGAGTTAAAGGCATGTGTCACCATGCCTATCTCTGTTTCATCTCTTTAAAAAAAATTAAATTTTTTTAAATTTTTAATTATGCATAGATGTGTGTGGATATGTGCATGTCCATGCAGGTGTCTGTGGAAACCAGGACTGTCAGATTTCCTGTGATCTGCCTGATGTGGGTGCTAGGAATTGAACCCTGGTCCTCGAGAAGAGCAGCCAGAGCTTTTAACCACTGAGCCATTTCTCCAGCCCCTGTTTCATCACTTGGCCTCAGTTTCCCGTTTTTTTTTTGAAATGGTGCCCCTATCAAACTTGGCAGTAAATCAGTTTGATAGTTTATTAAACCTTCCTGCTGGTGCTGGTAAGGTGGGTAAGGACACTTGCCACCAAGCCTTACAGCTTGAGTTTGATCCCCAGGACCCACATAGTGAGAGAAAACTAACCTGCTCTAGTCCTCTGCCTGCCATACTCGTGCCACGGCACCCAGGCCCACTCATATGAATACAAAACAATAAGTAAATGTTAAAAAAATAAAATCAACCGTCTTGAATGGCCCGTGCAACACACTTTCCACACATGATGCCCTGTAGTGCTCGTCTCTTCCCTGTGGGATTCCCCATTTTACCATAAAGGAGCGGCTGTGGTGGGGAGGCATGGTAGAACGTGCTGAAGAGGCGGAAGGGTTACAGATGCAGAAACAGAGCTCACAGAGAGGACATGCTTTGTTCAGAGCTGTACATCCCAGATCTTGGCTCCCTTAGCCATGACCCGGTGTTGCTACCTAGGATATTTCATGTTTCTCAGCATTCCTTGACCCCAGCATACCTCTGTCTGCACCTCACCCTCTCCACATCCCCACTTACCTTCGTAGTTCCCAGGCCAGTGCGAGCCCGTGGGAAACATCTGATGCCCACCCGGTAGGTGCTCAGAGTATGATGTCACGGTGGCATCCTCAGGTGGTCATTCCTCAAGCCGTTTACTCCGTGTTTTGAGACAGGGTCCCTCCCTGGCACCTGGGACTCACTGACGACAGTGGGCTGACTGGGTGAGCTTTTGTATTTGGGTTCTGGAGAGAGAACTGCCCTTATGCTTGTGTGGCAGGCACTTTACTGACAGCTCTCTCTGCAGCCCACTTTTGAGTTCTTCCCTGTGTACAATGGGCCGCCATCGGTAGAAGTCCTGGCAGGGACAAGTAGGCGCTTGTCATTACTGTTCCCCTCTGCCCTCGATCTGGATCTGGAATCAGCTGGGGCTTCCCGTGTTCACTCCCGTCCTGACAGCTGAAAGAAGACCAGCAGAGAGCACTGCTGAGGCGGGAGTTTGAGCTGCAAAGTCTGAGCCTCCAAAGGAGGCTGGAGCAGAAATTCTGGAGCCAGGAGAAGAACATACTGGTACAGGAATCCCAGCAGTTCAAGCACAACTTCCTGCTGCTCTTCATGAAGCTCAGGTGGTTCCTGAAGCGCTGGCGGCAGGGCAAGGTTCTGCCCCACGAGGAGGATGACTTCCTGGAGGTACGGCTGAGCTTAGCCCCATTCCTGAGTGGGAACAAGGAGGCGTGGGGCGTGAATTCTGACTGAACAGTGCCGGGGTAGGGGGTGGGTCACAGTTAAGATGTGGGAAGTCAGTGGCAGACTTTTGTTCATCTTGAGATGCTTGTCCTTCCTGCGTGGCTGTGAGATTCCCCTTTCTGTCTGAATTGCCTGCTTGCCAGTTTCCCTATCCTCTGAAGGCTGAGCCCATTGGATGTGGTTTCTCAAACCAGGTGAACAGCATGAAGGAACTGTATCTGCTGATGGAGGAAGAAGAGATGAATGCCCAACACTCGGATAACAAGGCCTGCACGGGGGACAGCTGGACCCAGAACACGGTGTGTTCAGCCCCTTCTGGTCCTGTTCGTGTATACCTCATCCGTTAGCGATCACTTCCTGCTGTCTTCTCACACAGCCCTGAAGGGACACAGGATCTGCAGATGGTTATTGACTGGGAACCAGCCCACCAGTTTCTCAGGGCTAGGGGAACATGAGTCTTCCCAGGGTAGTGACAGAAGGCCAAATGAACTTGCAGTCACAGGAAGGAGAGCATTTAATTTGTTGTACAGAGAAGAGTGTCACAGAGAAGTGTCACGTTGGTGAATAGCTTTGTTGAGTTCAGAAATGACAACAGGCCATATCGAACCAAGAGGACTGTGTGTGCAGATGTGTGGTGTGGCATGGTGTGCTGGAGGGTCTGTGACCAGTGCGACACTGGGAGAGGGGAAGGCTACCAACCAGGCCAGGGTTACACGAAGAGTGGCCCCTGTGGTCTAGAATTAAGGAAGAACTGTCAAATCAAGCACAGGTCAGAGGGAGCCATGGAGTCAGCCTCCCAGGGTTCTACAGTGAGCTGGGGTATGGATGAGCAGTGTGTGAGGAACCAGGAAAGGGGGGTACCATTTGAGAGGCTAGAGACCTGCAGCCTGGGGCCTGCAAAGCCTGGGGAAGGTTGTTTCTCTGCATCTGAGCAGAACAGCTGCTCCTGTAACAATTCACTGCTGCTCAGCTTGGCTATCCCAAGACTGGCCTTCACCCTCTCTGAGACCGGGAGGGCCCTAGCTGGACTCCTGGCTGAGTCAGCGGTAGCAGGGCTGTCCTCCCTGCCTTCACATAGTTCTTGACCAGGCCTCACTCTGTCTTTAGCCTAATGAGTACATCAAGACCCTGGCTGACATGAAGGTCACACTGAAGGAGCTGTGCTGGCTGCTCCGGGACGAGCGTCGGGGTCTGACTGAACTTCAGCAGCAGTTCGCCAAGGCCAAGGCCACGTGGGAGACGGAGCGGGCAGAGCTCAAGGGCCATGCCTCTCAGGTGAGCCTCCTCCCTTCTCGGGCACATCTTCATTGTTCCCAGCCCAGATCTAGGCTGTCAGATTGGGGAGACGGGTACTAAGCTGTGCTCTTGGATGCACAGGAATCCTTAGACTTCAGCTTGTGACCCAGAGAGATTGACAGGATCCTAGGCTACACTGTGGGCTTGCAGCATGCTTCCATACCTGCCTGCATGCCACATCCAGCATGACTCCGGGGTGAACCTTACTAGGATGTCAAGAGAATGAAGAAAAACAGACGGACACAGAAAGCTGGGCTTGGGTGATCTGGGCTCTCTGCTGGAGAAACCACAATGCTCTGGAAGCTTAGCCTATTTGTTTTGTAGTTGAATAGAGCAGAGACAGAGGCAGGGTTATTAATACAGATAAACAAGGAGGGGTGGCCAGGCGGTGGTGGTGCATGCCTTTAATCCCAGCACTCGGGAAGCAGAGGCAGAGGCAGACAGATATCTGTGAGTTTGAGGCCAGCCTACTCACTACAAAGTGAGTTCTGGGACAGCCAGGGCTTTACAGAGAAACATTATCTTGAAAAAAAAAAAGTTGATAAATAACATAATTGTCAGTAGCTAGGGGCTCTGCCTATTGTAGCCAGATGTGGAATGCTTACAGAGGCTTAGGAAGAAAACATGAGATGCAGGGTCTGGCTTGTATGCAGAAAGGGGTCCACAGCTCTGTTGGTCTCTGGATCAGCATGGAGAGTCTCCAAAGCCTCCCTGATATGGGTGGGGAGCCACTGTCCCCTGCCACTACCCAGCTGATGCATCTTCCTGCAGATGGAGCTGAAAGCTGGGAAGGGTGCCAGCGAGAGGCCCGGGCCTGACTGGAAGGCTGCACTGCAGAGGGAGCGGGAAGAGCAGCAGCACCTCCTGGCCGAGTCCTACAGCGCCGTCATGGAGCTGACGCGGCAGCTGCAGATGAGCGAGCGCCACTGGAGCCAGGAGAAGCTGCAGCTGGTGGAGCGGCTGCAGGGCGAGAAGCAACAGGTGGAGCAGCAGGTGAAGGAGCTGCAGAACCGCCTCAGTCAGGTGAGGCTGGATCCAGGCGCTCAGGTAGCAGAAGTGCTCAGAGGGAGGCGTGAGAGCCAAGTCATTCAGGCCCCCTCTGCTCGCTTCACTCTTATGCATGCCAGCTTCACGGAAGGCCATTGTGTCCTGCTCATCTTACAGCTTAACAGTTGCAATAAGAACTTTTTTCCAAGTTCACACTGGCCAGGTGTCGAGTCATGATAAACCCATTATCAGGGCCTATCAAAACCAGGACCCAAAAGGGAAGAGCCAAGAGCACTTCCCGTAAGAAAACTGGAGTCTCTGACCAAGAGAGGGAAACCAAGAGCTAGAACATCACAATACATACTCTGTCTGGCTTCCTCCGTTTTTGCTATGTAGGTCTGCACCTGTGGAGAGTTTTCTGTTTGTTTGGTTTGTTTTAATTGAGTCATCGTGTTCCTGCGTGCACAGTTGCCTCTCCCGTGGAGAGCCTCATTCAGTTTAACTGCTGCCTGACTCCACCATTCATTATTCCACACAGACACAGATCTAGGTCCCATGTTTTCATTGGGGAGCCGATGAGGTCTCTCAGTTGGTAGAGCACTTGCCTAGTGTGCATGAAACCCTGGGTCGGATTCCCAGCACCACAGGAACCAAGCATGGCAGCTCGTGCCTCTAACCCTTTGAGAGGTAAGGGCGGGAGAATTAGAGGTTCATAGTCATCATCCTCAGCTACCTAGTAAGTTTGGAGCCAGCCTGGTTTACAAGGAACCCTATCTCAAAAGAACAAACAGGCAAAAAGAAGCCCTCTGCTGTGATCTGTACGCGTACATGTGTATACAGTATTATAACACTGCGTTCAAAGGGCACTCACATGTATAGCAGGTCAAAAGGTTACTGGCCTCAGAGGGGTTTTCCCATTGTCATCCATCATTATCTTGTGTAATGCTTGTCCCATGTCCCCCCACCACCACCATAGCCAAAGCAGCATGTAGACCTGCTTTGGTTTTTCCTCGCCAGCTTCCTTGACTCCCCTGAACTCACCTGATCAGGAGGAGCGTCTCTCTAGGAATTACCTTCTTTGTATGTCTTCTCCGAATGCATTCTCCAACCCTCCCAACCCTGGAAGATCGTTTTGCAGATTAGCAAAATGACCCAAAATGTCCTGTTTAACAGTACAGAAACATGGTAGGAAAATCATATCTGGCAGATTTTTTTTTAATTACTTATTTTTGTTTCATGTGAATGAGTGGTTTGCTTGCATGTATGTCCATGCCTGATGCCCTCAGGCCTGAAGAGGGTGTTGGGATTCTTAGACCTGGAGTTACAGATGGTTGTGAACTGCCATGTGGGTGCTGGGAACTTAGCCTGCATCCTCTGGAAAAGCAGCAAGTGCTTTTAACGACTGAGCCGTCTCTGCAGCCCCATCATCGGGCATGAGCTGACCTCTTGCCAGGGACTGGGTTTTTCTCCAGGGTCGCACTCCTAAGGGTCCCATTTCCTTGGTGTCTGTGTGGCAGATTCAGGCTGGTACACCCACAAATGAAAGCACGCTCCCTGTGATGTGTGGAATGCTGAGCAGAGCGCCCTTTTGCACCAGCTGGCCACTTCCTGCCTGTGGAATAATCCCTTTTTGTCACATTAATTTTTAATGATTTGGAAATCATTAAGCCAAATCCATACCATGTTTAATGGGGTATCAACAAATACACAGCTGGAACCTTCTGGCTCATAGGTACTGAGTCCTGCACTTCATTTCCCAGCAGGGACCTTGTGTGGAATTTACTGACTTCCTAGTTCTGGTCTCCTGCTTCCCTCAGTTCAAACCAGGACACCCAAAGTTGCATCTTCTTTCTCTTATTTTCTTCCCCCTTCCTCCCTTCCTACTTTTCTTCCTTTTTTGCCTTATTTGTTTGTTTTGAGACTGAGTCTCTGTGTACCTCACTTAGTAGTTGTCCCAGACCAGCCTGGAATGCTTGGTTCTCCTTCTTCAGCCTCTTCAGAGCTAGGATCACTGGCATCAGCCCTCACATCCATATTAGCTGTGCTCCCAGTGAAAGCAGCCTAGTCAAACAGCCTGCAGAGCAGCAGGAAGGTGCCTAAGTCAGTGTTCTATTGCTATGAAGAGACACCGTTAATCACTGCAACTCCTGTAAAGGAAAACATTTAACTGGGGCTGGATTGTAGATTCAGTCTGTTATTGTCACGGTGGGAAGCATGGTGGCTCACAGGCAGACATGATGCTGGAGAGGTAGCTGAGAGTACTATATACTGATCCAAAGGCAACAGGAAGAGAGAATGACAGTGGGCTTGGCTTGAGCATTTGAAACCTCAAAACCCACCCCCAGTGACACACTTCCTCCAATATGGCCACATCTACTCAAACAAGGCCACACCTTCTAATAGTGCCACTCCCAATGAGTCTATGGGGCCATTTTCTTTTTTTAAAAAATATTTATTATGTATATAATATTCTGTCTGCATACATGCCTGAAGGCCAGAAGAGGGCACCAGACCTCATTACAGATGGTTGTGAGCCACAATGTGGTTGCTAGGAATTGAACTCAGGACCTTTGGAAGAACAGACAATGCTCTTAACTAACTCTGAGCCTCTCTCTAGCCCTGGAGGCCATTTTCATTCAGACCGCAAAGGGACTCCTGATCAGAAGACCCAGCCTAGTCAAGTCACCCTCTGATCTCCCAACTTCGTCTACACAAGGAAGATGGCTGTTTGTCCTTCTCATCTCTCAGGGCAGCCATGGGAATAATAGAGCTAGTTACCAGAGTGGCACAGTGTTCCTTGGCCCCCTGCCTGGGCCCTGGTTTAGCATCTTCATCTATGATTTCTGTTTCTGTTCATTTGTGTTGAGGTGACTTTGGTTACCCTCCCCACCCCCATTTTAGTTGTCTTACATTGGATTCCTAAAAAGCAAAGTTTGAGACATGGGTTAAAGTGCAAACAGGTGACCAGTCCATCCTGGCTTTGCTTAGGACTTCCACTTTACCCTTGGAACAGTCCTAGGCAGAACCTTCTTGCTTTTTCAGAACTACAAGGTTTGGGAGACATAAGCCTTACTAACACTGGGAAAGCCCTGGGGAAGCCCTGAGTCACCCTATGTGGTAGTCAGTTGTAAAGCTAAGCAGGAATTCCAGCAAAGTGATGGTGCAATGCTTGGAATCCCAGCTGCTAGTGCAACTGCGCACATCTGGGCCAGTCCCTTCCTTTTGTTGTCTTTATCCTCTCACCTGCGACATGGAAGTAATCACAGTCACGTCTGCTCCTGTGGTCACTTTGAGGATTGTACGAACCGATGTACACATGCAAATGGATGCTCTGGAAACAATGGTGCTCCCCGGGTCACCTCAGGCATCCGCAGGAAGTAGTGGGTTGTTACTGATGACTGCCCTTGATGGCAGATGGCAGCATGGTCTCTTACGTGCAATAGCTATTGCTTTTCTGCCTAACCGTTCTATGAACTCTACCGTAGGTTAAGTAGCGACTGTTAACTCTGTTAGCCATGTCAGGAAGATGCCTGCCAGTAGCTGCGGGTTATTTACTGTTTTCCAAATCCACCTTTGGGGGCTCAGATCTGCTACACATTGAGAAGCTAATGCCAGGCCCTTGGTGTGGGTCATGAGGGGCCTGCTCCGAGTAGCCCTGCCACCCACCCACACTCTTTTCCTTTTTCAGCTGCAGAAGGCTGCCGAACCCTGGGTCCTGAAGCACTCAGACCTGGAGAAGCAAGACAACAGCTGGAAAGAGGTGAGGACATCCCTGCTACCTATGTTTTATTGGCTCCCAACAGTGGTAGGGAATTTCTTGCTTATGGTAAAGGTGACAGAATAAATGTTAACGCTGTCCCCAAAGCCATACCTTCCTCACACCCATGACTCCTGTCCATGATTGGGGCTTGGGAAGGGTCCTCTGCTGGGGATTTCTGACTGTGCCTGGGGGAAGCCCCAGGCCACTGCAGTTATACTTCAGCAAAAAGCAGGCTGTGTGGTCTCAGGTGAGACACTCCATCTCTGGCCTAGTCCTGAGTGGGGTCAGGAGGGTCACATTGGAGGAGTTTGCACATAGCTCCAGGGCACTGTGCATAGAACACAGAGCTGCGTAGCAGGTTACGTACAGGCCCTTCGCATCTCCATTCCCTCCTTATGAAGGCATGCTACTTAGGAAATGGGGCTACAGAAGGCAAACACCTATTCTGGGGAACTGAGGCACAGGATTTGTGGGGGCTCACAGGGCTAGTGACGCAGTTCGGAGAACTCATGGGCCCTGAGGACCCAGCGTGGGAAAATCTCATACCATCATAATGATGCCATTACCATCAACAATAGCACTGTCATGGAATAAGTTCTAAGTCTCCAACCACTCCTCTGTCCTTTGACCCTCTTTGTCCACCGGGTTCCTGAGCCTGGGCCACATCATGTTGGAGGGGACTGAGGTGTAATGGTCTAGATACTGGCCAGGGGGCCTTTTCAGTTGCTGCTGAGCACATCTTACTCCTCGGAAGAGAGAGCCCACATGCGAGGTCTGGGCTCAGCTCCCACACTGGTCTGCTCTTTTCTTCCTTTCACACGCTGGTCACCAGAACTGACTCTTCTTGTCTCTCCCTTTGACAGACACGAAGTGAGAAGACCCACGACAAGGAGGGTGTTTCTGAAGCTGAGCTTGGGGGAACCACCTTAAAGAGGTGCTGGCCCCTCACCTTGCCCCCGTCTTCCCCCATAGACCCTTGGGTTTGACTCTTTTCACTTCCCTGCCCCATGTGTCCACTTCTGTCCCCGTGAGAATTGGGAGAGCTACCAGATGGTTTTTTTCTCTGTAACCCTGGCCACTTGGGTACTGGAAAGCTTGGGCTATGAGTATCGCAGTATGAAGTTTAATGTTGATTCTGGGTATAGAAAGCCAGGGCCTCAGCTGCACTTGCTGTCAAAGAAGCTGCTCGGCTCCTTTGGGGATCATTTTTTCCTCCTTGGAGTTTGAGTCATGGTAGATATCCATTCCTGGGGTTGCTGGGCAGTGTCCATTGAACCCAGCCCCATGCTGTGACCAAGGGAACATCCAAGGATAGTGTCTCCACTACTAATACCCTCCATGGAAGAAGTGATGGGCAATACAGAACATTCTAGAATGAGGAGGCCACTGGGGCCAGAAGGTCAGGCTTCAATTCTAGCTCTGCCATTTCTAACACTGGGGCCTTGGGTACCTCCCTCTCTGTAGTGGGATAATTGGAGACGCCCCCCCCCTGCAGTGGGATAGTTGGAGATGTCCCCTCTCTCTGCAGTGGGATAGTTGGAGATGCTCCCCACCCCGTAGTGGGATAGTTGGAGATGCCCCCTCTCTATAGTGGGGTAGTTGGAGATGCCCCCTCTCTATAGTGGGGTAGTTGGAGATGTCCCCTCTCTCTGCAGTGGGTAGTTGGAGATGCCCCCTCTCTACAGTGGGATAATTGGAGATGCCCCCCCCGTAGTGGGATAGTTGGAGACACCCCCACAGCTCCCTTACAACCAGTCCTGTGCAGTAGAGGACTCCCTGGAAGCAAACCCTACCTGGACATAAGACAGAGAATGAAGACAGTGGGACAAAGGAATTTCAGATGATTGGCAGGGGATCTGGGGTACTGCCAGGTTAGTCAGTGGGCAGCTAGAACTCAAGATTACTGAGGAACCTGGGACCAGCAGAGGCCAAAACAGTCAGTCAGAGCGAGCTCAACTAAGGTATGAGGAGGCCAGGCACTTACTGCAGATCCCACCCATTGTATGCTATGTTCAGGGGGATTGAAACTGCTGATTTTGGCTTCCTCTATCTAGAGGCTAAGTGTGGTCCCAGTGTTCGTGCCTCTTGAGTATGTAGGCAGGTGTGTAGAGAGGATTTGAGGAGGTGCCAGCAAGGTTGTCTATCAGAGATAGGCAAGACAGGCTTGGTCTCCACATGCATATCCAGGAAAGTAGAATAGCATGCTTGATATCAATCCCATTTTCTTCCGCTTCTCTTCCCAGGACCAAATCAGTTTCCTCCATGTCTGAGTTTGAAAGTTTGCTCGACTGTTCCCCTTACCTTGCTGGTGGAGATGCCCGGAGCAAGAAGGTGCCCAACAGCCCTGCTTTTGCCTTTGTGAGTACCGACCCGGTGGAGCCTGAGAAAGACGCCAAGGAAAAGTCTGGGCTTTCCACCCGGGACTGCAGCCGCGTGGGTACCCTGGCCTGCCAGGAGCCTGCAGGGAGGCAGATGCAGCGCAGCTACACTGCTCCAGACAAGACGGGCATACGAGTCTACTATAGTCCCCCAGTGGCCCGGCGCCTGGGTGTCCCTGTGGTCCATGACAAGGAGGGCAAGATCCTCATTGAACCAGGCTTCCTCTTTACGACTGCCAAGCCCAAGGAGTCAGCCGAGGCAGATGGACTGGCTGAGAGTTCCTATAGCCGGTGGCTTTGCAACTTCTCCCGGCAGCGCCTGGATGGAGGATCTGGGGGCAACACCTCGGGTTCTGGACCTGCTTTCCCGGCAGCCCTGCATGACTTTGAGATGTCGGGCAACATGAGCGATGACATGAAGGAGATCACCAACTGCGTGCGGCAGGCCATGCGCTCTGGCTCGCTGGAGAGGAAGGTAAAGAGCACATCCAGCCAGACGGTGGGCCTGGCCAGTGTGGGCACACAGACCATCCGGACGGTCAGTGTGGGCCTGCAGACTGACCCACCCCGCAGCAGCCTCCACAGCAAGAGCTGGTCACCCCGTAGCTCCTCGCTCATGTCGGTACGCAGCAAGCAGATCTCCTCCTCCCTGGACAAGGTCCACTCGCGCATTGAGCGGCCATGCTGCTCGCCCAAGTATGGCTCACCCAAGCTCCAGAGGCGATCAGTGTCCAAGCTGGACAGCACCAAGGACCGCAGCCTGTGGAACCTGCATCAAGGCAAGCAGAATGGCTCCGCCTGGGCCCGCTCCACAACCACGCGGGATAGCCCGGTGCTGAGGAACATCAATGATGGGCTCTCCAGCCTTTTTAGCGTGGTGGAGCACTCAGGGAGCACTGAGTCTGTCTGGAAACTGGGCATGTCTGAGGCCCGAACCAAGCCCGAACCTCCCAAGTATGGCATTGTACAGGAGTTCTTCCGGAACGTGTGTGGCCGGGCTCCGAGCCCCACGACTGCAGCAGGAGATGAGAGTTCCAAGAAACCAGAACCTCTCTCCCCTGCCAGCTACCATCAACCTGAGGGTGTAGCCAGGATCCTGAATAAGAAGGCAACCAAGACAGGTGGTAGTGAAGAGGTCAGACCCACCATGCTTTCCCAGGTCGGGAAGGATGGTGTCCTTCGGGATGGAGATGGAGCCTTAATTCTTTCCAGTGAGGTATGGATGGGCTTTGCCCTTCTATCAGGGTGGGGGAATTAGCCTAGAAAGCTCAAGTGCTTGTTTTGTTTTGTGCTGTGTTATGCTTTTCTGTTCTTTAAAGTCAGAGTGTCCTGTAGTCCCAGCTGGCCTTGAGCTTTCTTTGTGGCTGAGGGTGACCTTAAACTCCTGATCCCCTTCGTGTTTACCTCCAGTGTGCTGGGATTATAGGTTTGTGCATGATCTGGGATGGGCATCAACATACCTGACTTGAATAACACAGGTCTAGTGCCAAGAGATGGGTGGACATGCATAACCATTTGCTTTGCCACCATGCTGCAGAGATCTACAGCACACTTCCAGAGAAGATGTGCCTACGGAGTGGCTTGTTGGGCTTCTAAGTTGTTAGCATTCTGTGTGTGCCTTGGTAGCTTAAGGTTGCTGTAACAAGAGGATAAATGTCAGGGAAAAAAAGCTTCGAAAAGCTACAGATCAGAGCTTTATCCACCCTATTCTTAGAAGACTGGTTATACCCCATTCACCAGCTGCCCCTTCCCCACTCCGACAAGACTTCATGTCTAAGTCCTCTGAGAATGTCTTGCTGCATGCCCTACTCCTGATACCAATTTTGTTGTGTTAGGGATTGTTTGAAATTTAGTAAAGGAATGTGTCTACATCTGTGTTGGAGATGGGGAAGGAGTGGCTTCTGCAGGATCATAGTCTCATGGACCCTAAAATGGGTTTGGTGAACTCTGCAGCATTTTCCTCTTCTCTTGCTTCAACTCTGATTTCTTCTGTTGCTCCTCTTTTTCTTTCTGTTTCTTTTTTAATATTTTATTTTTATTGTATGTGCATTGATGTTTGATGTGAATGTATGTCTGTGTAAAAGTGTCAGATCCCCTGGAGTTACAGACAGTTGTTAACTGTCATGTGGGTGCTGGGAATTGAACTCAGGTCCTGTGGAAGAGCAGCCAGTGCGCTTAACCAGCCATCTCTCCAGTCTCCTGGGATTTTTTTCTTTTAAGATTTACTTATTTTATATTTATATGTCTATATGTGAGTCCATTTGAGTCCTTTTGCATCATGTGTGAAGGTCCCTGCAGAGGCCGGACAATGTTAGGCCCCCTGAAACTGGAGTTCCAGGCACCTGTGAGCGCCTGATGTGGGTTCTGGGAACCAAACCCTGGTACTCTGCATGAGCAGCAAGTGCTCTTAACTGCTAAGCCATCTCCCCAGCTCTCTCTTTGCATTTGCCTAAGGATCAGGTGGAACATTGCTGCTCTTGTTCTATATCTTCCAATTCAAGCACCTAAGAGACATTGACTCAAATCCCTCTGTCCCAGTTTTGTAGTTTCATGTTGTAAGTGGGGGAGAGGTGTGGGTTATGTTCCCAGAGCCTGGCTCCCAGCCCCCAGCCGCCGGCCTGCTCAGCCGCTGGTTGCTTGCTTATGCCTGAAATAACCACATGAGGACTGTATTCATTTAAATACTGCCTGGCCCATTATCATTAGCCTTTTCTTGGCTAGCTCTCACATCTAAAACTAACCCATTATAAAAGTCTGTATGTCACCATGAGTGGTGACTTACCGGACAATTCTAACCTGCATCCATCTGCGGCGGAAGCCTCATGGCGACTGTCCCTGACCCAGTCTTCTTCCCAGCGTCCTCTTCTCTTTTCCCCGCCTATCTAAGTCCTGCCCTATCAAATGGCCCAGGCACCTTCTTTATTTAACCAATCAAAGCACAGAAATAAAGATGGACCCTCCTACAGTTTCAGGATCAAGAAATTGATTGGATAAAACCTGGATAAAATGTACCCTGCTGTTTGGTTCAGCTGTTGATGGGGGCGGTCCCAAGGTGTACTCAGTGAGGGCTGGAGGAGGCAATGGATGGGATGAGATTGTGACTGACTCAAAAGGTCCATTTCTCCATTTCTATGTTTAGGTGGTTTTCAGTTTTGTCCTGCAATAAAGAATGCTGTATTGAATGTCTTGTTTCTTTAAGTTTGAGCTTCAGAAGTAGGATAAAATAATATTTAAATTTTTTTAATTCAAATAAGGCATTTGATGTATCAAGTAGTCTTCTAGAAGAAGTTGTCTGAATTAAGGTCTAGCTCAGTTGTACAACCTAAGTCTATAATATGTGAGGCCCTGGGTTTAGTCCTAGTACATTCAAGAGAGGAAAGGAGGAGGGGTGGAGAATGCGGTGGAATATGAGAATGAATGAGAGAGTCTCATTTTTAAGGGTCTAGCATAGGGTCGGGTCAACGATTTAGTTCTGGTCTGAGTCTCAAGGCCTAAGAACAAGGAAAGTTAATGATTTTAACCAGTTCTGAAGGTGAGCAGCCTCATGGCCAGGAAGTGCCCTTATTTCAGTTTAATTCCAAAGGCAAGAAAACGGACCAACAAAAAGTGCTTGCCACCAAGTGTGCTGATCTAGGTTTGATACCTGAAACTCACAGGGCAGAATAAGAAAAGTGACTACCACTGCATGGATGCATATACATATAGCCCACAATACAAAATAAATGAATAAATGTTATTAAAATTAATAAAATGGAAGCAGGGGGGGAAATCCATTGTCCCTAGTCTTCAGGTTCTCAACCATGAAGAGTTCGCTTACACTGGGGGAGAGGCAGCCCTTTTGTGCTAGCCTTACATAAATGCCCAGAATAATGTTGGGCTTGGTGTCTGAGGGCTCTGTGGCTTAGTCACGTTGATATAGAATGAGCCATCACAAACAAAAGTAGTGGCTGGCACATACTTTTAATCCCAGCATTTTGGAGGCAGAGGCAGGAGGGTCTCTATCAGTTTGAGACCAGCCTGATCTACATGGCAAGTTCTAGACCAGCCAGGGCTACATAGTGAGACTGTCTCAAAAAGCAAAACAACAGCAACATTGTGTCCATAAAACCAACACAGTAAGAAACAACAGTGTGAGGCCAGGGAGCTGGCCCAGCACTTAAGAGCATTTACTGCTCTTGCAGAGGAACTGGGTTCAGTTCCCAGAACTCACCTGATGGCTCGCAATTGCCTATAACTACAGTTCCAGGAGATCCTATGCCCTCTTCTGGCCTGTGGGCACTGCACACACATGGTGTATTTACATACAGAAGGCGAAACTTATAAATAAATACATCACTTTTTTAAAAAGAAAGAAAGCAGCAACAGTAGAGGGCTAGAGTGTGGTTTGATGGTAGAACCACTTGCCTAGCACATAGGAAGCCCTGAGTTCAATTCCCAGTCTTCCAAAGAGAAAGAAAGGAAAAGGGAATGTGTTGTTTAGCCATGTCAAGTGCATAGCGGGTACTGTGCCGAACCATTTACATGTTGTGTTAGCCATGTCTGGTGCATAGTGGGTACTGTGCCATACCACTTACATGCTGTATTTGATTTGACCCTTACAGCATTGAGAAACACAACCTGCTTTCGCCGCAGAGAGAAGGAGATAAAGGCTTATAGATGTGTCACTTGCCTAGTAAGTGCAGAGCCAGAACTAAACAGAAAAATCAGGTTCAGCAGCAGTTTTTTGACCATTTCTCTGTTCTGGTAATTACACAGTAGTGTATAACTCCAGTTCCAGGAGATCTTCTTCTGGACTCTGTGGGCACTGTATACATGTGGTGCACAGACACACGTGCAAGCAAAATGCCCAAACACAGTAAAAATGACAACAAAACAAACCAACAGAAACCTAGACGTTCACAGTGGCAGAGAAGGGTTTGTATTTTGCAAATGCAAAAATATAACTTTGGGGATGAGGCTGGTCAGTGTGTGCATGTATAGAAGCATGGATAATGTCTGCTTTCTTCTCTGTGCCTTCCAGACTTTATTAGAATGAGGATCCATTGCTGCCCTAATAGGAGTAACGTGTTAAAAAATTGGTCTAGAACAGGGTTGCAGCCCCTGGGAAGCGGTGTGAGACATGGCTGATCCCCGGCTCCTGGGTGGCTGCAGCCAGTGCCTGGGGCTGCTCCTGACCTCCTCCTTGTCTCTTTTCAGGATGCTGTTTGTGACTGTAGTGCCCAGTCTCTGGCCTCCTGCTTTGTCCGGCCATCCCGCAACACTATCCGACACTCTCCTTCCAAGTGCAGGCTGCATCCTTCAGAGTCAGGCTGGGGTGGGGAGGAGAGGGCAGCCCCCCAGTGAGTCACAGAGCAGTCAAGCTCCCCGCCTCAAGCAGCCCAGACCCTGAAGATGAGGCTAGGGGTCACATCCTCAGCCTCGCTCTGCCTGGGAGGAACAGCAGCTATGCCACTGCCAGAGAAGAGTTTTTCAAGGTAAAGCAGGGTGTCCCGCTGACTGCTGGGAGGTGACCTCTGATTTCCAGGGGAAGGCAGTGAGTAGGAGAAAAGACCAATCTGGGTGATCAGGACTGGGCTTCCCAAGCACCTGGAGAACGCCGCAAGTCATCTCTGGATCCTGAAGGGGGCCACCCACATCACTTCTTAGGATCCAGAAAAGGAGGCATTTCTGGCCAATCCCCAGGAATGTGGCTCACAGAGATACACCCTACTGACCGCATATGGAGAAGCCACTGAGAAGATTGAGGCTTTGCCTAGGGCCCAGCTTGATGCTCTTGAAAGAACTGAGCTGGGCAGTGTCACCATCGCTTCTTCTTTCCTCCTCCCAGCTCTGCTGATCAGGTTGCTAGGCCTTCTTGGAGCAGGGAAGGGGGATATGATAGAGCAGAAGCAAGTCCACTTGGAATCCTGGGCCCTGGATCCCCCTGCCTGTACCTCCATATAGCAAGAACTGGGGGCAGGTAAGTGTGTCAGGCTCCAGTTGGAGGTCAGAAGACCAAGGTGACTTGAAGGCCCAACTTGCATAGCAGACTCCTTAAGAACAGAAATGGGCAGGGTCCCTCTTAACACCTGATGAAGAGGTAAAAGCCTACATGCCATGCCTTGATTCCCTAGGGCCTCTTTCTTGGTAGCAGGGATGGGTGCCACAATCCTGCATCAAGGAGGGGGGCAGAAATGCTCCCTGGGAGAGACTCTGTTGTTCAGGTCAGGCCAGAGAGCACCAAGAGGCCAGTGGCCCATGACACAGCCCGAGACAAGGGCCTACAAACATTTCTTGCCTAGATTGTTTATTTGAATTTTTCATAAATATTTAAGGTGATTTATTTTAATAATTTAACTTACTGCCCCCCAAGCCCTTAAGGTAATTTATTAGAGGTATTCTTGCCACTGGGACAACGTGGGGCTTGTGACACCATGGAGTCCCCCATGTGGCTGAGGCAGCTCAGCACCAGGCTCAGATGGCCTGGTTTCGTCAGAAGGGCCGTTTGGCAGAACTGGGGCTCTGCACCTTGTTCCCCCAATACCACTGGCCATTTGGTCTCAGATGGCTACGTTTTACTCATCACCCGGTACTTGGCCTGGCCTCTACAGGCCAGCTTGTGAGTGCTTCAGACAAGGTGTAGGCCAGAATGATGTCATCACTCCGCAGACATCCTTCATGATCCCTCGCATCCCTCCCAGTCCTCCAGCACCTTTTCTCACAAGTCAGACGTAGATGACTGCAGCTCTCTTCTGAGCACAGCGACCCCTCCATGCTCCCGTGTAAGAACTCGCAGGAAAACAGGATGGACTTCTAGAATGTTCTGTATTGCAGCTTTGCACATGGATCTGAGAGTGTCTACCAGCCTGCCAGCCTGTTCACCAGCCCTTCTCTTAGCCTTATAGCCACTCATGGCTCTTCTAGCCCCAGCTCTACTGCCCGCCCTTCCTACACCCCCAGGAGTTGTCTGAGCCACACCAGTGTAACTCGAACTGCAGTATAGGGAGCTCACATGCCTCCCCTTGGTGCCAATGATGCGCTGCCCTCCTCTTCCTGGCTGAGGATTCGGACTCATCTGAGGATGAATTGCTTCTGTGCAGAGTTCCCCATTAGGAAGGCAGAGAGCCAACTGCAGAGGTAGTTTCCTCCAGGACCAGGGAGATGCCTCTGCTCCCCCACCTACCAGTTTCCAGGCTACCTCTTTAGGACACCTGGAACAGTTACCCAAAGCCCCTTGACCCCATTCCCTATGGGCAGTATATCAGGGTCAGTCCCTCACACCAGCTGTTGCCTCGTGTCCTAATGACTTACTCGGGCAGAGTCAGCAGGCCAGTGGACCATGGGCCAGGTCCCTCCAGGATGCTACTGCTCTCCTTCAAGAGGTCAGAGGCCCCTCTAAGGTTATCTCCAGCTGAGGGGACCACACCAGGCCACAAGCCACCAGAGGCCTTCTGCCACCTCCCAGAGCTGCTGAGAGCCAGGGAGTCTTGAAGAAAAGCCCCATAGACCTGAACCCCAGGGCTTAGGGGCCACTCAGCCTTACCATCGTGTCCCATCTGGGTTGTCGTGCATTCCCACTGTCTCAGCACCTGGCCCCCGTGGCCCCCAGCAGGTGTTGCAAGCTCCAAGTCTTGGTTTTCAGTCCCTGTTTCTAATTCTTGCTTGCCACTGTGCAAGGCCACCTGTCATCGTCCCTATAGAAGCCTCCGTACACAGGGCTCAATGGGTTGAAAATGTTATATGTAAATATTGATTTGGTTTGATCTTTAGCATTTTACTTGGTAACTGGTTCTGTTTTCTTTTGGGGGGTGGAAGGGTTGGTTTGTAAATCTCTCTACTCTTTTGAAATGTATCTTCTAAGTTTGTTTGTTTCTTCAAATGCCTTTTATGTCTTGGTAACATTCCCAAAGCAGAAAACTGCCTGGCCTACATGGGGTACTCCCCTGGAGGCCTGGGGTCATGGGAAGGAACAACACCCTTCCTCCCAATCCATCCTCTTTCTGTTCACCTCCATCTTTCTCCTCCTTTTCCTTCAGCCCTCTACTTCCTTTTCTTCTCTCTCTCTCTCTCCCTCTCCCAATGTCCCAAGGAACCTTGGAGTCCTAGTTCTCTAATAGATTGCCTGGCTTGGGCCCACAGGGTTGACACAGATTGGCTGGGGGCGTGAGGGTGAATTGCATGGTTGACACTAATCTATGTCTCACATCTTCCTGGGGATATAATAAATTAGACCATCTTGGATGCAATGGTGATGGGTTTTGAAATGAAATTCAGAGCCCTTGAGACCCCCTGACTGAACAAGGCCTCAGAATCCATTTCCCTTTGCCCTGTAGCGCTCCTCCCGGTCCTTATCCCACGGAGGCTTGTTCTCCAGGAGCTCAAATTGGGCCCTACCTCTTGGCCTCTCCAGGGATGTTCATCTACCAGCTGGCTTCCAGGTGACAAAAATAATCACTCAAAAAACTTGACTTTCTGGACACCACTATGCCATTCTTGTATCTTTCATGGATACGTCAGTCACTCAGCCTTGTCTCTTACCCAGAGACCCTTCTCCACCTGCCTCTGCCTCCTGAGTGCTGGGATTAAAGGCAGGCACGCACCACTGCTTAAGAGCAACTCTTAAGAGGCTTTTTGACAGGCTAGGGCTTAACACTCTCATTCTGCAGTTCTCATGCCGGAGCCTGGAACCAGGAAGATATCTGCTTTACAGTGGAACTCTTGCCTGCTTTCTGTACAAACTCACTGGGACACTGGCTAGGGTCAGGGCATCCCAAATTTGCCACTGCCGAACCCTGAGGCAAGACTTGCAACTCTCTGGACCTTTGGGGTTAGTTCTCTGGAAGATCCATATGCACCAGTGACTGGTGTTTACACTCACGGGTCCAACCATTCGCAGCTGATACATGGTGAGCCAGTGCTCATGATGCTAGGTCCTTGACAAGAGCCCTGAGCACTGAGCTGAGATACTGGGGACGGGGGTGTCTCAGCCAAACTCAGCTTTGGGTAAATTGCCAAGGATTTCCAAAGGGTACCAAAAACAGTGTTTTACCTTAGCCACGCGTTTCGTGAAATAACCAAGCTAAAAGTGTTGAGGCTGATGGCAGCACAGCCCTTTCATCCCAGCTACTCAGGAGGCTGAAACAGGAGGATCAAGTTCAAAGCCTGCTTGGGCTAAAGAGTGAGTTCATGGTCAGCCTGAGCAGTTTTCTGAGGCCTTCTTTCAAAAATGAAGATTTTAGAAAGTGCTGGGTAGCTCAGTGGTAGATGCTTGCTTCGCATGTGTGAGGCCCTGGGTTCTTTTCCTAGTATCGGAAAACAAAACGAGAAAATCAAAGGGTGAGGACTGGGGACATGTATGTCAATAATAGAGCACTTGCCCAGCATAGGAAAAAAGAAAAAGAAAATCTTTCTCCAACCTACCCACTATAATCCCCATAATTACACAATTTAAATTATACTGCCCCCCTCACTTTTTGTTTGTCTGTTTTTTGTTTTCAGACATGATCATGCTATGTATCCCTGGCAGATCTGGAAATTGCTATTTGGACCTTAAACTTGTGGTAATTCTCCTGCCTCCGCCTCCCAGGTTTAATGAATTAATGATTAATAGGCATGTGCCACCATCCACAGCCTTAAATTTCATTCTTGAGTTTCCTGGCAGTCACAGTAAGACGAGAAGCATATCAGGCTTTTATCGTTTCCAGCAATCTGTCATGTGAGGCAAGCGTGTTTGCTCTGAGAGACAGACTGATGTGGAAATGTGAGTTGTTTCCTCGAAGACCGAGGAGCCCAAGATAAAGCATGTTTTCCGGGTGACTGTTTTACAAAATAATAAACTGCCACCAACTTGAATGACCTTGGCCAAATCACATAGCTAGTCTATGCCTCAGTTTCCCCAGCTACAAAGTGGTGGCTATGGCAAAGACCAAATATATCATGCCCATTCATCTCCTGAGAAAAGCTGACATTCTATCAAATCTGAAGTGAACCTGACTGCTCTCAGAGGCATCGAGGTGCTCGGTGCCCTGGCTCTGGTGGTAGTATGTACCTCCTTCTCTCATTGGCCTTAAAATAAATAGAAGAGAATCTCAATCAACCTGCTCACATTTTAAAATGCTACTGTAATCCTTGTGTGTGTGTGTGTGTGTGTGTGTTTGTGTGTGTGTGCGTGCACATGCTAGGAATGAGACTCAGCGTGTGAGAGAAGCACTTTACCACTGAGCTACATCTTCAACGCCTTACAGGCTTTTTAGAAAATGTTTTTATACAGGGTCTCCTGTATCATCAGTTGGCCTCCAACTCACTGTGTAGCCAAGGATGACCTGAACTTCTGATCTTCCTGTCTATCTCCATTGGCATTTGCCACCACCCCTGGACTTAGTGTCTTTCATGTACATTCACAATATTGTGTCACCACTACTAGCTTCAAAACTTTTTCTTGGTCCCAAACCAAAATTTCACCCCCTCATAATAATTAATAACTGACCCATAAACAATAAAATTCCCACCCTTGCCCCAGGGCTGAATGACCTCTGCTCCATTTCCTTCCTTTTTACACTGGTCTCTTTTGGGTACTTGTGTAGGCAGAATCCAACATTTATCCATTGTGTCTACCCCTTCATGTTTTACACGTGGAGAAGGGAGTGGCTTGCCCAAGGCCTCACAGCAAGGCAGAGGTGGAGGTAGCTACCAGCACATCCCAGAGCTCCTGGCTCTCAGAAGATTCTCTACAGTGTGCATGAAGCGTGCTCTGGGGTCTTGGCTGAATCCGCATCTTCGCCCCTCACTCCCACCCCCTCCTTTATCATCATCTCTATATTATCATCTCTTCCTACCACCACTTCTTGGCTGGTTTCCGCCACCAGATGAAGTGGTCCTAACCTAGGACGAGATTTTCTTTTCTGGAACCCTGGGATTTTTTATAACACCAGCCCTCAGCCCTCCCATATCCTCTGATACACTCCTCCCTCTTTTGTATGGACTTTTGTCTGACCTTGACCATCTCCTCCCTAGCCCTACAAACTCATATCTTCACCCCATCAGGGGAGGAACATGTCCAGTCTGTCCGTCTCCAAGGTTTGCTCTCAGATCTGGAATTATCCAGTCTTGTGTTTATTTTGTATTTTTCTTTCACTAGATGGATCCCCTTTTTCTGTGCATCATGCAACACCGTCTCTTCTAGCCCCTCTCATCACTCATCCCACTCCAGCAACCTCCCAGCCTAGAACACACTCAGTCCCATCCCGCTGTCTGCTTCCTGTCTTCCCTGCTTCTCCCAGTAGCAGCTGCATCACCTTCCACTGGGAGGATGTGTGGTGGACCAGGACCCAGTGTTCACCCTTGGGTCTTCTCTGCCCTGCCCATTCTCTGTTTTTCCCCGCCCCTCACCTCCTCCAGATCAGCTCATCTTGGCAGAACCTTTCCCACCTGAAGCAACAGCATTCGCAGTTTGCAGAATCCCCAGATCCATGAAAGGGGACTGAGGACATGATACTGGGCCACAGTCCCTGCTCAAGGCTCCTCTGTCATTTGACCACTTTCCTTACTCACCCTCCTGGGAGCCTTCGCATTCCTTTGTCTACCCCACTGATCCTGTTGCCCCCTTCCCTGGACCTAAGGGAAGAGTCTTTGGTTTCCTCTGATATCATGGAAGGACTGAGGCAGTCAGAGTCTGGAGTCCTTGTCACACCACATCCAAAGCCACCTATGCCACCTCTGGGAAGAGAGACCTCAGCTAGCAGTCTTGGAAACCCAAGTTTGAGCATCCCGGTTTTATGGTTCTCCCAGAACACCAGAATGACCCTATGGGCTTCAAACATCCTTTGTGTTTTGGGATCCTACGGCCTCCACTGGATCCTCTGGGCCCTGGCACCCCTGACTCTTCTCTTGGTTCTGCCTTTGATTCTCTGTGCCTTATTTTACTTCTCTGCACAGGGGGGGCTCACCCACCACCTCTTTCCCAGCATCTATCTAGACCTCTTGGTACCTCTACAGCTGGGCCTTGCCAACACGACTTGCCATAGGAGTACCAGGTTGCCAAGGCAACTGGGGGTACTGGAGGACTAGTATCTCCCAAACTCTGTCCCAGTAGTAGAGCATCATCAGGAAAGGTGACAAGTGCAGATTGTTGGCCCCATCCAAGATCCATGGAAGCAGGCCCAGGAAGTTAGGGTTTGAAAGAGCCTCCGGGTCATTCTGATGCAGACAAGTTTGCCAACAACAACAAGGTTGTTGGCCTAGGTGGGCTGTCAGCTCGGCTTGGGCTGTACCTGGGCCAAGAACAATGGAAAACAACCAGTCAACCAGACTTGTAGATTCAGGGCCTCTGTCCCCGAATAAAACATCACTGTGGCGTCTCCTGTGTTTGGAAGCTGGAATAGGGGGATGGCCCTGCAGCTTTCCTGTTTCCTCCTGATTTCATTTCAGCCCAGCTCACCATCCCCCTCTAATTTGGATTTTGTGGAAATCTGTATATGTGGTCCCAGCAAACAAACAGGGGAATGAGGGGAGTCCCCAGAGGCAGGAGGCAAAAAAGACCCTTTTCCCTTAGGATCCTCACCATTGCCCAAGGGAAGGACACTTGCTGTAAGAAGAGAATCCCAAGCCCTGTCCCCATCAGCACTCCCACACCACATCTCCTTATCCTCCCAATCCCAGGGAGACCTGTAACAGTGCCAAAAACCAGTTCCAAAACCCAGCACCTGGGAAAGAGCTAGAAACTGCCTTTCCTCATCCTGGCTCCCCTCCCGCACCTGACCAATACTGTGAAGCCCCTTCCTGCTCAGCCTGGTTTCCTGCAGTTGTGGGCCCTGGGGGACCCCTCAGGAGGGAAGGGACCAAGGGCATCTTTGGGCCAACTATCCACTTCTCCCTTCCACTATTCTCCCTTCTCCTCTTCCTTCCGCTATCCCCATCTGCCTTTCTGCCTTTAAAGGCTCCTTCCTGTGAT
The DNA here is from genome assembly GCA_028555095.1 of Dicrostonyx torquatus. NCBI lineage: Eukaryota > Metazoa > Chordata > Mammalia > Rodentia > Cricetidae > Dicrostonyx > Dicrostonyx torquatus. Next base: position 7,910,839 of record JAQHUG010000077.1, read on the forward strand.
GGATTGGGTGATAGGAGGACCGTAGTCTACTCCACCAGCTCTCCTCGCCCTGTGTCTTATTTCAGACATGATAACTGTACAGTGTAAACTTACAAAGTGTTTTTAATGGTTGTAGATTGGAAATAAAGTATGTCATATAAATGGTTGCCTGCTTTCTGCTGTCTGCTTTTCCCTGGAGAGGCTGGCGGGGCCCCAGCAGATTTGAAAACTGACTCCATCCCACCTGGGATTGCTTAAGAGGGGAAAACTGAAACAGGCTGGCTGGTTTGGAATCACCTAGATGGGGCTACCGGGGGTTCTGGTAGCTCATGGCTGGTAACTCAGTCTCCTAGGAAGTGTGTCATTGCTACTGAGAAACAAATGCAGAAAAAATAGAATTGAGCTTTTCTATAACAATAATTTATTATGGTGGAAAAGATACTTTTAGACATTACAGTGGAATTAATCATCCCAAATGTATCATATCCTACCAGTGTTGTGGACTGCAATTTGGGGAGCTAGGCAGTTCTATTTCATGGTTTCTGGAGTCTTGCAGTCAGATATCAACTAGGCTATGAGTATTTGCACCTTTGCTTGTCTAGGAATGGAACCCAGGATCTTTCTCACGCATGTTAGGTGAGCTCTCTACCAGAGAGCAATAGGTCTAGGCAGCCTGAGTTACTCAGATTCCTGACTAGAGCTGGAAGAGCCCTCTACAAGTGGCTAATTCACAAACCTGGGAAGTCAGTGCTGGCTCAAGAAAGACTCAGTTCTTTGTGTGAGGAAGCTTGTGTATCCTTGCGTGGCCCAACTTTTCTCAGAACAAGTGATCTTTGAGAAAGCAGAGTAGAAATCACAAAGCCTTTTATGGCCAAGCTTAAAAGTTACATTTTGGGGGCTTGGGAGATGACTCAATGGTAAGAGCACTGGCTGCTGTCCCAGAGGACCCAGGTTCAATTCCCAGCACCCACATGGCAGTTCACAACTGTCTGGAACTCCAGATCTGATACCCTCATACAGACATACTTGCAGGCAAAAACATCAATGCACATGAAATTAAAACAAATAATAAAAACAGATTTAAAAAGCTACATTTCTACCATCTTTTTTAAAATAGGGCTTTTGGGTTTTTTTTATATTTATTTATTATGTATACAATATTCTGTCTGTGAGAAGAGGACACCAGATCTCATTACAGATGGTTGTGAGCCATCATGTGGTTGCTGGGAATTAAACTCATGACCTTTGGAAGAGCAGGCAATGCTCTTAACCTCTGAGCCATCTCTCCAGCCCTTTCTTCAATATCTTATTGGTTATATAAAACCAACTCTTTTCAGTGCAGGAGGGGACTAAGCAGACACTCTTTACTGTAGGAAGAGCTTGCACACCAGGAAAGGGTCATCGGAGCCATCCTGGAAGTGGCCTCCTGTATGTGAGGGATGCAGTAAAGAAACTGTCAACATAACTGCTCCATGATATGGTTAAGGTTTTTATTGTAGATATGAGACAAAACGGCCAGAGGCATCTGAAAGAGTCCAGAGCAGAGAGAGAGAAAGAAGTAGACTGGACATGTCTAGGGCTGGGGAAGTGAGAGAGAATGGTGGAGACAGCCAGTGGGGCAGCAAGAGATGGGGAGTAGGGCATAGTGAGCTGAAGGGAAGTGAGGGGATAGTAGAGACTAGTGAGCGATAAGGAGAATGAGGAGCTGGGAGGAGGGAAGCCTGCTACCTGGGCGACCTGGGCGTAGTGTAAGGCAGAGGACGGGAGAAGGGCTAGCTAGTGTGGTCTCTGAAATGTGTGTAACAGGTACGTTTGATAGAGAGGGAGCCTGCAGGGCAGCATGGGCTTTGCTGTGCTGACAGACACCACAGGCAGATGGGAACCAGTTTTACAAATCTCCAAAGAATGCTGGTTTTTATTTAACTGCCAGAAATCTTCCAGTAGTCCAGTTTTAGCTCATTTCTGGATATTTGGACAGCCTGAGACCTAACAGCTACTTTTGGAGATCTTTTCTTTTATGGGGGGTGCTAACATCAGTCAGGCCTGTACCAGGCCTGTGTCAGGCATGGAGGATCTGCCCTGCCCCCCACAGTCCAGCCTGGATTCAGATCCGAAGATGGGGAAGGGGGAAAGCACTGGCATAAAGAAATGAATTGTCTGACCACCAACCTGATGAGTTTCACACATGGCCAGCCCCGAATAGCTCAAGCCATTTTTATACTTCAAAACAAGCATGTTTTTCCATACTAAAAAAGACGCTTTCCCCACCCTCTGATGTTAACCTCCAGCAAAAATAAATATGGATCCCCCCCCCAACTTTTACATCAAAACATCTTTTAAACTAGAAACACTTGTTTTGCTAACTTGGCCAAATATTGAGCCAGGTACTTTCTGTCTTTACAAAACTATAAGGCGATAAACATAGGCACACATTTTCAAGAACGTCGTTCAAAACTTAACAAAGTATATTTATAGAAATAGGGGTGAATTGCTTCTAATCTTGTCAGCACTGAATTGGGACAGCTCCCAAGGTCTGGAGTGACAGCTGGCATCCCCAGACAAGAAACCTGAGAAGCAACAGCTCCCAAAGAACTTTACAGAAAAATATTCAATAAAAATGGGGTTTCCAGGAATGATCACATCTGTCCACGCATAACTGACAAAGAAACACTAAAAGCTGCCAAGAGAATTATCAATATTACGAGAGAGAAGAGAGTGTGCAGGCTATAGAGTCCCAGAAGTGAGTGGTCTGTGCTGTCCTGAGGTCCACTGGTCCTTGCCTAGTACCTGTGCTTTGCCTCATCAGGAGACCCGTTGGACAGCCACTCATATCCTAGCCCAGCTCCCCACAGATGGTCTGGAAAATAAGGTATCAATCACCAGTCCCAGAAGTAGGGAGCGTCTAGGGAATACACCCAAAGTTGGCATGTTGAGCAAAGTGAATGGTAATGGATTGTAGGTAGGAGACAGAGGCAAGGGTTCGGAGAGAGAAAGAACATGCCTGCAAGCCTAGGAAAACCGGGGCAGAGACAGGCATGGTGGCATACTTTGGTAATTCCAGTACTTGGGAGGGAGAGGTTGGAGGATCAGAAGCTACAGTGTCATCCTTAGTGGTATATTGAGTTTGAGGCCAGCGTAGGTTGCATGAGAACCTGTTTCAAAGCAAGCAGAAATGGGGGAGGAGATATGAACCCAAAAAATGAAAGCTGGATGTGGAACAGGGGAAGAATGCGTAGGCGTCTTGTAACGAGGAATCCACTGGAGAATCCAAGGCAAGGAAAAGATATGGCTGGATTGTAAAGAGGAGGAGCCACTGGAGAATTCAAGGCAAGGAAAAGACATGGCTGGATGTTGACTGGCATTGGATTGCATGAGGCAGTAATCTCAGTGTGTCCCAACAGAGCCAGCCCTGACTGGGAATACTAAATTCTGTCAACACATGAGGTACTGAAGGATGGAGGCATGGATAAAGAACCCAGCTCCAGAACATGTTCAGAGAACCAAGACCACACCTCTTCCAGATAGGTGTTGAGACTACCAGGCCAGTGTGGTAGAGGAGAAATTTGTGTAACATGCATTTCTACCTTTTATTAGGCAACTTGCAAGGGGCCATAATTACAATGGAAGAATGGTCAAATCATGCTTCAGCCACCGGCTCCCACTCTTTGGGGGCCTTTTTGTTTTTTGTTTTGCTTTTGTTGGAGACAGGGTCTCACTATGTAGCTTTGGCTGGTCTGGCGCTCTCTTTATAGACCAGGCTGGCCTCAAACTCTGGAATGTGCCTTCCTCTGCCTTCCCAGTGCTGGGATTAAGGCATGTGCCGCCACACCTGGCGCTTTGGGATCTTTCTTACTGCTCTCAATTCATCATTCATAAGGTTCAGATCAGAAAGAAATCACTTCTTTGATGCATGGGGCCATTCTGATGACTCAGTATCTTGTCTTGAGGAATCAGCCCGTTTTGTGGAGCCTCCCAGGCAAAGGACAGTGAAGCAGGCATGGGATGGGTTCCTGGGAGCATAGAATATCTGGTCTTGAAGACCAGACATGGAAGAGAAGGTTAGAAGGGGAAGAGAAAGGCTTTTCAGGTAGAGCCTGTTCGATCGAAGGAGGGACAAGAATCGCAATGGGTAGCCTGTGATGAGGCTGGTATGGAATGTGCTCTAATTTTGCTGTGTACTTAAGGGACCATGGAAGGGGGCCGTGGAGCAGGAGTAAGTAGGCAAGGACAAACTGAGCTTAGAGTTCCAGTTGTCCCTGGAGAAAGTCACTGTCCACACTTTTGGCGTGAAAGAGATAGAGAGGCAGCCATGGCCCAAGAACAGGGGTACCGCACCAGACTCCCTGACTTTCATAGGTCGGTGTATGGCAGGAAAGTTCTGCAAAGCGGTGCACTGGAGAAGGCAATCCCCGGGCAGGATGCGGCTGGAGAGATGGTGACCATAATTGGACAGAACTGTTAGGGACAAAATGGGCTGGGCCAGAGCTTGGAACACCGGAGTGCGCATGCGCTCTGCCAGGCAGGGTCGGACGCTCGAACGCAGAAGCCGCTGACTACGCACGCGCAGTTGTGTGGCGGGAAATTTCGGAAGTAGCGGCGGCCGCGGGGCACCGAGAACTGCACGGACGCGGGAAGAGGACCCTCTGCTGTGACGCCGAGTTTTCAGAGGTGACTTTGTGTTTTAGGAACGGGGGCGGGGGCCCGGGCTGGACGGGCGTCGCTTTGGGGTCGGAAGTCGCAGACGTCTCCCCGGATGTGGCTCGTTTCCCCTGACCCGCCTCTCGGCCCGGCCCACCCCGCGCTCCCGGCCTCCCGGCGCTCCCAGCCACAGGGCCTCGGAGACTTCCTCGCGACGGGGCTACCGAGGGAAGGCCACTCTCTCTCTCGGGCACAGCGGCGACCCTGACTCCAGATTGTGGTTGGGAAGTGGGCAGAGGGCTGGAGTCCCAGCCCGGCTTGCATTGCTCCTGTGCCCCAGGCCTGGGCCTCCTGATAGTACTCAAGAGTTGTGAAGCTTATCTGTCATAAGGATTGTGGTGATTTAGATCCTTGAAGGACCCTTCTTTGTTCTTTCAGCATAGTCCCTCAGTATCCATTCGGTTTTTTCGTTACCAAGCTCCCCCTACATTCAGATGTCTTTGGGAGGGAGAGATATATACAAGATGGAGAGATGCCAGGTTGTGTCCCTGCCTCTCTTTGGGTCAGTTGTCTCTGACAGGTACTGGGAATGCAGTGCAGTATGGCTGGGAAGACAGACATGTAAATATGTTTTACAGCCAGTGCTGTAGAGAAGAGATTCGTGGCCATCAAATCTGCCAAAGAGAAGTGACTTCAAATTTAAACTATGTCAAAAAGGATAAGTCTTTTTTATGGGTGAAAGGACAGATGTGTGCAGAGATTAAAAAGTAGAATTTATAGGAATGGAAGGATCTGGAGAGAATAAGAAGAGATGATATGGAGTTGTTTGTTTGTTTTCTAGTTTGGAAAACAAAGTAGATCCTAATAGCATCAATAGGATTAGGAGCTAGTGAATTACCAAGCAACCGGGAGCTAAGATAGATTATATGTAGTTATTCGGGAGGGCTGTCAGACCCATGCTGATGGTCTTGGAGGAGGCAAGTGAGGGCAGTTCAAGCACAAGCTCCCTGGAGCTGGACCGTGAAGAATGGACCCCCTCATTTTCCTGTTTTCATCTCTCCATCCAGGATGACTTCAGAAACCAGACCAGAAGGTGAGTTTAATTCAGTGTCTCTTGCCTCGGGTTCAGGCTCTTGAGCTATTCACAGAACCCCTCTCTGGTGGATTTGGAATCACACGCTGTATGTTTGCAGAAGGGCTTCCTTGCTGTTTCCTTTACCAGGGACATAGATTTCCTTCCTTCCTTTGTTCCTTCTGCCTGGGCTCCCAGGAAGCTGAGACTGCCAGTGTGTGTCATCTTGTGGGGACATACATTTTCTGTTGTCACCTTCTGCTCAGATACTTACTTGCGGTAGGTTGATTTTATATTGTGACTTTTCTATAACAAATGCTAGAACAGGAACCAATGATGTCCAAGACTCAGGATCATCAATTGCCATCAAGTCTCAACCCTTTGGAAGTGTTGCCTGAATCCTCTGCCTCCCTGGAGATGACTCAAGGCATGTCAAAGGAAAAAACCCACCTTGGCTGGAGCCCTGAAGAGGGGGAAAGTGGCGAAGCCAACCATCAGGAGAGACTTCAGTTGAGGTCATTTCATTTGTCCCCTCAAGAACAGTCTGTCTGTCGCCGAGACAGAAGGCAGTCCTGGAGACGAGCAAGTGTGAAAGAAATAAACCGGCGGATGTCATTGGCTCCCTTTCACCCAGGCATCACAGGTGGGGTGCTATGTGCATAAAACTGGAATTCCAGCCCAAGTAAGAGACAGTGAGTAATGAGTGACAGAAAGAGTAGCAGAATAGACACGGCGTGGCTACATTTTAGCTGTGCAACTTTGAACACATTACCTCCTTGAGCCTCAGTTTCTTTACCTATAAAACGGAGGTAATCCTGTGGGCATGTTCTTGTTTATATAGCCTGATGCCACACACCTAGTAAGTGTTCAGTGTTAATTGCTGTTTATGTATGAGCTGCCATGAATAGAAATTCTGGGTGCTAATTGTTTAATATGTCATCCTATCTAGGATGCTGGAATTTGAGCTCTTCCTGTGTCTTATACTGTAGAGTGAAACAGAAGGCAAGAGAGTTAATACCTGCCTGATTCTAGCCTTCAGAACTGGAAATGACTCAGAAGGAAGATGCACATAAAAACATTCAGTGTGGAATGTACTTCAGTGGTGCGGTGCATGCTTATGTGCCTTAGGTCCGAGGTTTAATTCCTGATACTCAAGAACAAAATGTAAAATGGTTTTGAGGGATGCCATATTTGAATATAATTTGTGATTTTTTAAAAATTTATAATCGTTTGATTTGCCAGTATCAAAGTACAGGCTGTAATGCAAAAAGTCTAGTTTGGTCTTGAACTTCACTTCCTTTGTCTCAAGTTCTTCTCAGTAAACTGGGGAAAATAAAACCACAGTACATGTGCTTGACAATTAGAAAACTCTCAAGTGTTACAGCTATTGTGATTTCTTTAAGGTGACTGCATGTAAGGAAGGGATATGAGTAAAAACAGCCAAGTTGGAAAACTGGGGCCATACTGCCCATTCGCTTTACTCCTAGATGTGCTAAGAGAGTAGTTGTCCCAGACCAGCTCTGTCATCATTCCCTTTCCAGAGCGCCAGTTCTGTAGAACATGGAATCAACCACGTAATAAGAGAAATTATTTTTCTGGTCATTCCTGGCTATTTGCCAGGTTTCCTTGGTTATAGCCAGAAAGAATCTTGTTAACAGCAGCCAGAATTATTCAAGAGACAAGAATGCTTTTAAAATAGCCATCCAAAGCCAAAGGGCAAGAATTCTTGCAGCTAACTTCCTTTATTATAAGATAATTGCTTTTAAATGGACATAATTGAGAAAACAGTATCTATAGCTTACACTTGTTTGGGTCAGTGACATGATTACATAAAGCACCCACCCAGTCCATTCTCATTGCTTGCTGTGTAACCTTGAGCAAGGAGTCTAACCAGCCTGTGTGTCACAGTGTTACCATCTGTTATCAAAATAGAATTGATGCCAGGTATGATCATTCTTGTCTGTGATCCCAACATTTGGGAGTCTGAATCAGGAGGATTGCCAGGAGTTTAAGACCAGCCTGGGTTACTACATTACAAGATCATGTTTCAAAAAGCCCAGCTTAAATAAACAGAAGATACTTGCCTTAAATTTTAAATGAGATGTGCATAGTAACGAAGAAACATGTCTGCCATATGGCAGGTGTTCAGCTGGTGCTGGCTGTTACTATTAGATCACCTCGGGCAGTATGCTACTACTAGGGAAACACATCTTGCTGGCATACTTGGGTTTGAAGCATGGCTTCTTTAGCCTGTCTTCAGACAGTTCGCTTCTTTGACTCAGTGTCTCCATTTGTAAAGTGGAGCTATGTTGTTATAAGAAAACAATTTTTTCTTTTCAGTGCTGAAGGTAATATTCAGGCCCATGCACATTTGAGGCAAGGGTTCATCCACTGAACAACAGCCCCTATCTCAGAGGACTTGCAGTACTAAAGCACGCTGCAGTGTCTGTTACAAAAATGCCATCTACGTTATTTGTATTAACCTTGTTTGCTGTATGTATACAATATTCTATGTGTTTGTCTGCAGGCCAGAAGAGGGCACCAGACCTCATTCCAGATGGTTGTGAGCCACCATGTGGTTGCTGGTAATTGAACTCAGGACCTTTGGAAGAGCAGGCAATGCTCTTAACCACTGAGCCATCTCCAGCCCGTTTGCTGGTTTTTAATTGACATACAAAGTAATAGGTTTTATTGTATTTTCACTCTACTTTCTTAAATAAAACAAGATTTTAATGTAATACATGAAAAGGTTCTAATAACTCTTAAAAATTTGGATGCATGAAATTTTAAACTTGATTTCTCAGTTAGCTTGGAAAAATTAGAATTCTCTCCTTATTGAGAGAAGGCAGCTTCTTAAGCTGAGTTACATCGAGAGGGAGGAGATTTTCCAGTTTTGTTGCCTTGCTGTCACTGTGATATTTCTGAAATATGTTATTTTATGTCAGAGCTTAGCAGGTCCATTAGCTTGAAGTTAGCAGAAAGCAAACGGCTTGGCGCTCTCCTGCTCTCCAGCTTCCAGGTGAGATTCCTAGGGTTGAGACGTGTTTTCATTTGCCATTGTGGGATTTTCACAACTTCAAAGAGATCTCAATATCCGCAATGAATTGAGGAAAAGGTGTTTTTCCGTGATTGGGATTGACTCAAAAGTTCTCACCTGGGCAGCTGTGCTGTCTTTGCATTGAGCTCTGCTGTTGCTAGCTGAGCAATTGAGGGGTTTTTCTGTGTATTTTATTCATTGGCAACAAGTGATAAAAATAAATTGGGTAGAGGTCAAAATCTGTTGCTGTAGACATTCAAGGCTGACTGCAAGGTAGACTAGTATATGGGGTGTATGATTTTTGTTTGTTTTGTTGTTATTTTTGAGACAGGATTTCTGTGTCACTCTGGCTGTCCTAGAACTCACTCTGTAGAAGACAGGCCTGGCCTCAAAATCACAGAGATCCGCCTGCTCTGCCTCTTGAGTACTGGGATTAAAGGCATGTCCCATCACCACCTGGGCTTCTTTAATTTTTTTTTAAGTTATGTTTTATGACCTGCTGGTGCTTATGACTGTTGAGATAAGCAAGTAATTTGTAAGAATTAAATGACTGTTGTTTTCCCTGAGTTAAAAATCAGAATGTAAGCTGGGTGTGATAGTGCTTGCCTTGCAGTTGGACTTCTGAGTTCAAGGCCAGCTTGGTCTACAGAGCAAGTTCAGGATAGCCTGGGCTACACAGAGAAACCCTGTCTCAAAACACTAAAATCAAAATAGAGTGTGAGCAACAGAGAATTTTTCCTTATCTACTTACATATATGAAAAGTGTTGGGTAGAAAAATTAGGCTCTGTGTAGCTTCATCCTAAGCATCATCAAGCTACATGCAGAGCTTGCCTGGGAGACTTTGGTGATTGTACTGAAAATGCTTTTCTTTATTTAGTTCTCTGTTGAGAAACTTGAACCTTTCCTAAAGAGCACTAAGGACTTCAGCCTTGAATGCTTTAGAGAGAAAGGTGAGTTGCTAATCCTAGACATGTCCTTTAGCCTTGACGTGTTCCCTCTTTTGGAGCCAGCCAGCATGTTTTCACTGTCCTTTTACAGAGGATGCTGCCTCTTTAAAACCATGTCCTTAAGCTCTTTAAAAATTGCCCCTTCTGCTGGGCGGTGGCGGTGCACGCCTTTAATCCCAGCACTCGGGAGGCAGAGGCAGGCAGATCTTTGTGAATTCGAGGCCAGCCTGGTCTACAAGAGCTAGTTCCAGCACAGGCTCCAAAGCCACAGAGAAACCCTGTCTCGAAAAACCAAAAAAAAAAAAAAATTGCTTCTTCTTTCCACTTCTCTCATGCTTTCTCTTCAAGGACAGCAATTCACCTCTCTGGGAAAAAGTGAAATTGTATAGTATTTGTTTAACTGCTTTTTCATAAGTATAAAGTTACCTTCCATTTAGCTATCTACCCAAATAAAAAGATACAATTTTCTTTTATATTTTTTGTTGCATGCCCCATTAGTTACTTTTCCTGTGATAAAACATCTAGACCAAGGCAACTTATAAAAGAAAACATTTATTTGGGTGTACAGTTTCAGAGAGCTAGAGTCCTTGATGGTGGAGCAAAGGCGTGGCATAGGACAGATGAGACTCATATCTTGATCTGCTAGTAGGAGGCAGAGAGCATACTGGGAATAGCACAAATCTTTTGAAACCTCAAAGCCCACCCAAGTGACACACCTCCTCCATCAAGGCCATTAATGCCTAAACCTTTCTAAACAGTTCCACCAAATGGGAATCAAGTATTCAAACATGAGCCTATGGGGGCCATTCTCACTCCAACCACCACAACCAAATGCTGGGTACCAAAGCTAGGACCTTGAACTTGCTATGCAAGTTCTCTACTATGAAACTAAACTTCCAACCCCAAAGATAAAATATTTGCATGCTTACATGACTGTTTTCTGTGAATGGGAGGACGAGAATGGGATATGGGACCCTAGACTTAGGAACTCTTTAATATCTTTGTCATGAGCTCATTGTGAACATCTGTAGTCTTTTATTTTCTAACATAAATTTATCCTCTCTAGCATCTTCTCTCTCTGAAGAATTGAAACGTTTTACAGACAGGCTGGAAAGTGATGGAACTCTACAGAAATGTTTTGTTGAAGATTCAGAAGAGTAAGAGCAATTCTCTTTGTGTCCTTCATTATAACTGAGCTTGGGCTTGATTATAATTAAGCCATTGTTTACACAATGAACATTTATTCAGCACCTATGTACCAGCACACACTTTAATTATTTATTTTTGCTTTCTTGAGATAGGGTATCTGTAGTTCAGACTAGACTCAACCTTTTGGCAATTCTTTTACCTCGACTTTCCGATTACAGGTGTGAGCTGCCATCCTTGGCTTGTATCAGGGTTTTCTTAATGATGAGGAAGGAGATATAGTGATCAATGAGTCACATCCTTCTTGTATGTTTGTATTAGAGGAGATAATTCAGAGAAAATTCAATCTCAGCTAGCAATGAACCAGGAAGTCAGCAAGTAAGATAGTGACGTTGGGAGCAGGAACCTTGCTAGAGTTTTGAGAAAAGGTCCATAGTGGTTTCATGTTGGGACAGGATCACAAAGGCCTGAGTAGTGAGAAGGAACAGCTGTGGAAAGATTGGGGAGCCATTCCTCAGGTCTTTGATTGTCATGCAGACGTCAGCTCTTATTCAAATGCTCTTTCCAAGCAAGAATATTAGCAGAATATGCTGGCAAGAAGGCTTAGTGGGTAAATGTAAGCGCTCTTGCTACACAAACTGATTATCTTGTTTCTATCCACACTTCCCTTGGAAGGATGCAAATCCACTGTTGAAAGTTGTCTTCTGGCCTGCACACACTTTGTGTCATATGCACACCTGCATATGTGCCTGTGCACACACAAACACAATAATAATAGTAATAATAATAGAATTTATTGTTAAAAGGATATCACCCCTAAATTGGTAATCCTTCAAGGGTGCTGCTGCTATCACAACTCCACTCTGCAACAGATCATGCACTTGGTTTGAATTTGGAATTCATGCAAGGCCTGCCTGTTCACAAGTTCTTAAGAGTGACATTTCTAATCAGACATGAATTTTGATCCAACAAAATCGCTTCAAATGTGTATTTAAGCACAGACTGCTGCATCTCTGCTAGAGATACTGTGCACATGCCTTGGTATAAAATAGGAGTTGTGGCATTACGAATCTGTGTCAGATGGAAAACCAAGGATATCTGCGATACTTTGACATTTTCAGTGTCTGCTTCTTTTCCATTAGAAGTAATCATCTAATTGAGCTGAATTGTGAGAGAAATTGCTAAGTGGAGAGGAGCCAGAACACAGTCTTAAGAACCGAGTTAAAAAGTTTTGGGTTTTATTGTTTGCAGTAGTCATGGAATTTTGAAGCTAAGAAGAAAAATAAAGGACTATATTTAGAAAGGTTAATCACCGTGGTATGAATTGGAGTTGATAAGAAAAACAGATTTAAAAGCCATTTAGCCATTACTAGTGCAAAGTAGATATTGAGTTCAAGAATAAATATTTTCTGAATAAAAAATTATGAATATATTTGTGTCACTAAAATTATGTAAGACATTAAAAATAAGTGTTTGTTGAAGGATTCATATTACTCTCATAATATTATCTATATTCCAGAAAAACACCAGAGTTTTCGCTGGAAACATCAGTGGCTGAGGTGAAAGAATATATGGCAAAGTAAGTAAAATGAGTTAACCTTTCTTGAAAAACTGAAGTTTGTTCTCCATCAGGGACATAACTGAACCCAGAGAAAATGCCTGGTAAGCATGGTGGACAGTACTGGTCTGTCAGCTCTCGAGCTGGAAGGATGAACAGCCCTGGTAGACAGTCTCATAGGGTGCAGTCAAGGAATAAGGGTGCTAATTTGATTTTAACATCTTGTGTATTACTTGACTAAATTAATATCCTCTGAATCAACTGAGCTTTCTAATCCTTTAATGACCTTTTAATGCAATTTATAGCCAGATTACATGGCTAAAGTACTTATTGTTGCCCTGAGTAATTAAAAATGTGACCAAAAGTTAACTGAATTTCCCTTCCCAAATCCCACAGGTTTTGTGTAGAACGGCAGACTTGGGATCAGCTCTTACAGCAGTACCAGAAGGAGGTTCCCCCTGGTGAGATGCCCAGGTTAGACCCCAGAAGTGGAAAGGAGCAGCTACTTTTTCTTTGTTGTATTTGAGTCGAGTTTATTTCAAATCCATTTGTACAAACAGTGATGGATCTGTTCTCATAATTCAGTCAACTTTAAAGTGTCTATTTGTTTTCTTTGGTGGAAAGGGAGGGACAAAAATGGAAGACTAAGTATCACTGTTTTCAGATCCAGAACAGAATTGCTTCTATGTTGTGTTTTTGGCTACTATTCAAAATCCACAGGGAGATGGGCACACAGCCACCCTTGCACCTGTTCACTTGGCACTGGGCCAGCTTCAGTCCTCAAGAGACTTTGGTGAGCACATGGCCTTTGAGCTGTAGATAAGAGAGAATCCCTTGGTTAAGGCCTTAGTGAAAATGCAAAGCCATGAAGGGAGTGGAACAGGAGGTATACGGTGTGAGAGGCCGTCTTTGGCTAGGTCAATCAGAGGAAGGTATAGAAATTAGATTTTGGTTTACTTTGGCTTTTGAACTGGTTTCATTAATTTAAAATATGGTCTCACTAAGCAGCCAAGATTGGCCTTAAATCCCCAGGTGTACCTCAGTTCACAGTCCTCCTATCTCAGCTTCCCAATTGCTGGGATTGTAAGTGTGCAGCACCACAAATCTCTCAGCTGGTATTTGAAAGCTTTTTCCTCCCAACCGTATTCTACCTACAAAGCCAACTATAAGATGTCAGGTAAAACCCTAATCATAGGAGTGGTATGAAGAGGCTTTGAGGAACAAGACATTTGAGACCGGGACAGGGTTTCTCTCTCAAAGGCACTCTTTTATATCATTTCCAGAAAATTATTATAAATTTTAGGAAAACTCCTTATTTTATTTTATTTTTGTTGTTGTTTTTAGAGGGTCATCTGAAACCAAAATCACTGAGGTCAAAGTGGATCCTACGACTTATCTTGAGTCTTCCCAGAAGGAAGTCCTTAACACAAAGCCCGACTACCAGGAAATCTTACGGAATCAGAACCAAGTCTTTGCCTGCATGGAGTTGGTGGTCAGTGTTTTAGGTTTGTTACGTGGGTTACCCAGCTTTCTAGGCTTGTCATCTTGTTTTAGCATTATGACATGACAGAATACCTGAAGTAACTTATAAGCAGGAATGGATTGTTTTGACTGTTTATTGCAGTCCGTAGTGGGTTTGGTTTGGGTTTTTTTGTTTTGTTGTTGTTGTTTGTTTGTTTTTCGCGTTAGGGTTTCTCTGTGTAGCTTTGGAACCTGTCCTGAAACTCACTTTGTAGACCAGGCTGGCCTCAAACTCACAGAGATCCACCTGCCTCTGCCTCCCAAAGTGCTGGGATTAAAGGTGTGCGCCAATACCACCCGGCTCAGTCTGTGGTTGTTTAAACCCTGTTGATTTGGACTGGGGCCATGTAATAGATTGTGGTGGGAACATATGGCAGAGAGACTACTCCTTTTATGAGGATGGTAACAGGAGGGGGGGGTCAGGTCCTAATAGCCACTTCACACTCCCAGAAACCAAAACTACTTCTAAAAAGGTCCCATCACCTTCTGGCGAAGACACTTGAGTAGCAGCAACCAAGCCTTTTAAAGTGTAAGCCTCCGGAGGACACTACAAATGCAAGCTATGGCATAAATCTTTGAAAGTCTTTTGACTTTCAAAAATTTTGATTGAAAATCTTTGAATGTCTTTTAAGACATGCAATGTAATAAAGATGTCAAACCTCTCTACCTTGGGAAAACGGAAAAAGTTTTAAGTAAATATATAATGTTAAGTGCTAATAAATAATAAAACAGTAAAGGGGGTAAAGAATACAGGAGGAACAGTGGGCTGCTATTTTATATACAGTGGCTATTAGCTCCTTAGTTGTCAGCTCAAACAAAACCTAGAGGACTTGGCATCTTGTTGGTAGAGGTTTGGGGGTCAATCTCCTGGGGCATGGAGCAAGTTGGAGAAATCTGAACTATGGTTCAGTGAGTGCCTAAAGAGACTGTCTGGCATAAGTATTCCAGACTGGAAGAGCTGGCCTAAAGCTCCAAATCAGGAGCTTGCCTGGCAGTAAGGAGAGTCACAGAAAGTTCTGCGGCTCACACTGACCTTTCTGTCTGCAGATGGATGAGCTGCAAGGATCAGTGAAGCAGGTACAAGCTTTCATGGATGAAAGTATTCAGTACCTCCAGAAGGTGTCAGTACAGCTCAGTAAGTGCATCACTCAAGGGGACTGGAGCTCAGGGTTGCCTGTGCCCCCTTTGGGTTATATACTGCCTCTCCAGGCAGAAGGTCCTTAGATTTAAACCATATGACTTGTTTTACTCCCTAGAGTAAGTTGAATGTTGATAGAAATGCCTAAGTGTAAATTCATAAAAGCACTCCATGAAGATACCCTCTGCTTTTTGGCTGCTTCAGTTTTCAAGAATGCATGAAGTAAAACTACAGGTGCTTTCCTGTAGTTTTTCCTGGCTTCCTCTATCCGTTTTCTTATTTATCACACCATACTGACTTTCCTACTTTTCTGCCATCTCCTTGTAAACAAAGACTTTCTTATGTGTCATTTACTTCCCTTCACTGTCTGGCACAGTGTCCACATGTAGTTTCCAATAACTGAAATGTGGTTTTTGGCTCCTTTGCTTTGCAGAGAAAAGAAGCATGGAACAATTAGATTCTTCACCTGCTCGAAAACTGCTCAAACTCCACATGCAGAACTCATCTACCAAACAGTGATCAGGGTCTTGTCGGTGACCTTACCTGTAGTTCTGCTGTGAGCTGCCAGGGAGAGGGCAGGGAAGAGTGCCCCCACACACAACCTCCCAGCCTTCCTCAGAGCTGAAATGTTCCGGCTGCAGAGCACTTTCCCTGTTTCTGAGTGACAGCACGTGTGATCCAGAATATTGTTAGAGACACTTTCGGTAGGAATGTGCAAGATACTTGGAATGACCTTCAGAGCCACTGGCCCATTGCTTTAAATGGTCAGCACTTTGTATCCAATGAAGATATTGTCAAGTTTTCAAAACAACCCAAAGACATTTAGAACCAACTTTAACAAAATGTTTTCGGGGTCAAGTTGGGTTCTTGTCATAAAAGGATGAAGGTAAAGTTTTCAAGTGTGGTACTAAAGGCAGTGTGGAATGTTGTTGCATAAGGACATATGTGAGTCACTTCACCAAATGCCCATTTTGTGAAGTATCCTAATGTCTGTAGTATGTTTTAGTTTTAATATTGAATTGACCTGCAATCGAAGTTTATGGCGAGAAAGGACTGAGATGATTTAATTTTCTTTTCCTCTGGAAATTTCCCCTTTGCCCCCTAAGAATCGACCCCAGGACTTTGCATGTGCTAAGCAAGCATTCTCATTGGGCTACATCTTTAGTCCCTGTATTTTATTTTTTTAAAGTTGTTCTAGTTACTGAATAGTGCCTAGAACACAATAGCCCTGTAAACTGTGTTTTAAAAATCCTGTGTCGTCATTTCCTGTGATTGAGGAACAGTTACTTAATCTCTTTTCTAGAACATTGGAAGAATATTAGAATCTGTGTTTTAAGGACACTCCAAGGATTTTAAATAGTAAAAACCTAGAACAATATGTTTATTGCTGAACACTTAAAAAATGAGTCGACAGTAGTTAATGAGGTGGGAAACATGATGTCTAATTTGGAATACCACATGGAGAACTCAAGCAGACTGCTCAATATATGCAGGTGGAGACCTGTGCAGCAAAGTTATGACTAGTTATTGAAGACTGAGGTTTATATTGTCCAAAGTAGAACAAGGAAGGAAATTTCAGACACCCTCCAAGAAAGTCAGCATTTAAGAGTCAAAGACTCTTATTGATTATTCATTATTGTTGCAAAAACAGAGAAGGATATCAAAGTATAAACTTTGGAGCATAGCTTCATCTCATCGGTTTGCTCTATCAAAAGGACAAATTATCTGTCTTTAAAGGTGGTTATGCCTTCCTCCATTTTATCACATTCTGTCACATTTTGTTTATTTGTAAGTGTTCATCAAACTTGAAGATGGGACATGTGTTGGGTGTCTTCAACCACTGAAAAGGGCTAGAACATTAAAGAAAAAACCAAAACACTAAAAACTTAGATCTCAGCACTCAAGAAGTAGAAGCAAGAGAATCAGAAGTTGGAGGCTTTCCTTGGCTATGTAGCAGATTCAAGGCCAGTGTCTCAGCAATACCTACTGAGTTCTCAGGATTGTTAGTGCTTACCACGGCTTTTAAGAGAGGCTTTTTTGTGTTTTATCATTTATAGAACTTTGGAAATGTTTCCTAATTTAGCCAAGGATACATAGGTAGTGAGGGTGAACTGGCACCAGTTCAGTACTTGGTAAATGTTAACAATTAAATATAAATCATATAATAAAAGGCTGTGACTATTAGTATTGCCTTCATTCAGATTGGTTTGGGGATAGTGCTTGATTAAAAATGAGGATCTCGAGCCGGGCGGTGGTGGTGCACGTTTTTAATCCCAGCACTCAGGAGGCAGAGGCAGGCGGATCTCTGTGAGTTCGAGACCAGCCTGGTCTACAAGAGCTAGTTCCAGGACAGGCTCCAAAGCTATAGAGAAACCCTGTCTCGAAAAACCAATAAATAAATAAATAAAGATAAAAATGAGGATCTCTGAGTTTGGGGCCAACCTGGTCTACATAGTTCCAGGACAGCCATGACTAAATGGAGAGACCCTGTCTCAAAAACAAAAAGAGTTTGGTTATATTTGTTTGTTCTTTCTCCAAGAATAATGATCTTTAGTTAATTATACTTAGTATTAATAAGATAATAGGTTAATAAGCTCTTGAGAAAATAGATTCCCTGCACATTGACTACATAGGAAATTCTAGGCTAGTATATCTTGGGGTTTCTATTACTGTGATAAAACAACATGGCCAAAATTAACTTGGGGAAGGAGTTTTTCTAGGTAACAGTTTATCAGTGAGGGAAGATGGCAGGAGCAGTTCTCAGCGTTCCTAATGCTGTGACCCTTTAATACAGTTCTATGTGTTGTGGTGACCCCCAACCATAAAATTATTTTGTTGATACTTCTTAAGTAATTTTGTTGCTGTTATGAATCATAATGTAAATATGTGACATGCGACTCACAGGTTGAGAAGTGCTGTCTATCAGTTTGCTCTCATGGCTTCCTCAGCCTGGTCTGCTATGCCATCCAGGACCACCTACCCACAGTAAGCTGGCCCTTCCTCATCAGTCATCAATCCAGAAAATACACCACACGTTGCTGAGGGCATTTTTTCAACTGAGATTCTCTTCCCAAATGACTTCACTTATATCAAGTTGACATAAAAGCGGCTGGCACATACAGGCTGCATGTATATCTTGATTCTGGTCGGGAGAAATGGCTTAGTGGCTAAGAGTGCGCATGTTCTTGCAAGGATGGAGTTCAAGTCTAAGTCCCCATATTTGGTGACTCACAACATACTGTAACTCCAGCTCTAGGGGGACTCTAACCTCTGGGCGAGTTGGACACCTGCTACATTCACGCACGACAGCACACACACGTAATTCACAATGAAAGCCTTTAGTTGTTGTCTTTAACTTAGTATGTACAGTCGCTTTTTGTAGAGTAACCATCTCATACTCAAGAAAGCAAATGATATGGCTGCCGTTTCTTAACAGATGAAAGAGGACTAGGAATTTGAACTCTTGAGACTCGAATTCTAGCTCCGCGTGCCAGTTGATCTTGCGTGTAGTTTTAAACCTTGTTAGAACAAGTATGTCATGGCCCTTAACAACTTACTAGTAATTTAACCAAGAGGAATAGGTAAGCTGGTGTGCAGATTGAGCATTTCACATCTCCCTAGGCAGTTGTGACACTGCTAGAAGAAAAACTACAATCAAGATGGCGCTGCCAGGCTCTCCAGGCCTTACCACCATCTTTTCTGTAGTTCCCAGGTTAGGCGAGCGCGTTGCGCATGTGTAAACCTCCGGCATCCTTAACGCGCGTGCGCAGCGCAGCGCCTCCCCCGCCCCTCGTTGCTGCCGCTGCTGCTGCAGCTGCTGTTGACTGACGGCCCGCGCTAGCGCTTCAGGTGAGTGAGCGCCTCCGCCACAGCAGGCGGAGGGCGCGCGGCGCGGTACACCCGCTCGTCGCTCCCTTGGTCGGTGTGGGCCAGTGGCCGCACGGCAGGCCCTGGGTCCTTGCGGTCTGCCTGCTCCGAGCCCCCGGCGCCTTGTACGTTCAGCCCGGCCTCCCGCGCCCCTGCCTGCACCTAGCCCGCGGGAAGCAGTGGTCCCTTGCTGGGGTCGAGCCACCCTCCGGAGGCCTACACCCTCCGTCGCAGGGACCCTCTGGGGGCGTCATCGTCTTCCCGGCTCCCACAGCGCAGCTCGGAGCTCCTAGATCTGAGCATCCACCTATCCCGCTGCCCCTCACAGCCCAGAGAGTTTTGACAGGGGCCTTGACTCGCCTTCAGTGGGTTCCGTCGCAAAGCCACAGAGGTCTCCCTCTCTTCTGGGACCCCACGACCCTGGTTTGCATAAAGCCCACTTTGTAGTCAAGGAAACTGAGGCACTGAGAGGTGAAATACCGTGTCCAAGGTCATGGGACTGATAAGTGACACGGCCAGCTCTCTAACTCTGAGGCTTTGGGGCTTTCACAGCCAGGGCTGGTGGAATTTGATCTTGTATCCTTAAATTTTTTGGAAATACTCTTGTCATTTCTAGAGTTGCTTTTAGAAGTGGGCTATGAATCGAATTATCTTCTTGTCAGGTACGATGAAGTGCTATCTTGATAACAACTGCGATGTTTTATGAGCTGGCTCGCTCCCAAATACTCGCTTTGTGCCAGTATCTTGCTAAGCGTTTTATTAAGATCGTTCAGCTTTGTACCTCACTGCTTTCCCATCCAATGCTTACCCCCTTCTTTTCCTTGAAGCTTTTTTTCCCTCTCTGCAGAGCTCTCCTCCCTGTCACAGGTAGACTTGAGTCTTGGCTTAAGCAGGAAGGCTCTCCCCTGGTGGCTCCCTGACCGAACACAGTAAGCTTTGCCTGCATCCCCACCCCCAGCCCCCACCTGCCAGCCCCCAAGGTATAATCAGCCTTTCTTTTCTAGCTGCTAGGTCTAGGCTAGCTGGACTGGCTGGACTTGGGGAGGTGACAGAGCAGATTTAGCCAGGACTCACCGCCTTTGGGGACTTTTTGGCTCTGCTCCAGAGCTGCTCTTGAACATTTTCAGGCTTTAAGATAAAAAGGGAAAGCATTGACACGGGTGATGCGGAATCTGAGACACCTCCTTTGATTTGAGTACCAAATGAACAACTACAAAAATGTGTTGATTTTTGCCCCCAAAATAATTAGCTCAAACTGCCCTTTTCTTCCTTAGCAAATCTTCCTCCACACTTCAAAGGCTCAAAAAAAATTTCACCTTCCTTGAAAAGCCTTCCCTGCTTAATTTTCCCAACTAGAATTTAAAAATGCACAACAGGCTGCAGGCATGTGTCTTACTTTCAGGCCTGGTCTCCCCTCGAGGTCAGACACCATGTTTGCACCCCTAGATGGCAGGCTCCTAGTAGACCCTTGGTAAATACTGAAGTCTCCCTGCTCCTGATTCTTACTCCAAGGGTAATATGCTCTTGCTGTCCTTCTGTTAGTCCTCTTGTCCTTCAGTTTCTCTTTGCTGTCCCTCCCTTTAGATTTATCTTCTGATTATCCCCACTCATCCTTAGTCTACCCTTTTGTTTTTAAAGTTTTGCAAATAATGGTCTTGCATCTAGAAGTCTTCCCAACAGTGGAGCTGATATGTGCTTCTTTAGCCTACAGGGAAGTTCTTATTTTATGACAGTAGGAGAGTACATGAGGCTTATGACATTTTAGTCTGTACTAAAGTCCATGTGAGATGCATTGTTTTCATTCTTTTGCTTTGTGTGGCTTATTATCCTAGGTGACATCAGCATGATCATAGTTTTTATTGTAAATCAATGCATAGTATTTATAATAAAATTAATATATTCACAATACCCTTTTGGGGACAGCAGATATGCACAGAGGTTTTCTTCATAAACGAAGCTGCTGCTGCTTTTGTTTGTTTGGTTTGGTTTTTGGATTAATTTGTCTATTTGTACCTGTGCCTGTATTAGATCACATGTGCCCTGCAGCATGCATGTGGGGGTTAGAGGACAATTTTGGAGAGTCAGTTCTTCTACACTACGGGTCCTGGGGTTTGAAATCAGGTCATCAGGACTGGGGGAAAGGGCCTTCAACAGCTGAGCCATTTTGCCAGCCCGATTATTTTATTTTTTTTTCATGCAGTGCCTCATTTCGTAGACCACTTTAGCCTCAAACTTATGATTTTTTGACCTCAGCCTCTAGAATACTGGGATTTCAGGCACATGCCACCACACTTGACTTAATAAAGTTCTTTTCAAGTTTATTTA
This sequence comes from Dicrostonyx torquatus, assembly GCA_028555095.1. NCBI lineage: Eukaryota > Metazoa > Chordata > Mammalia > Rodentia > Cricetidae > Dicrostonyx > Dicrostonyx torquatus. The sequence goes on from JAQHUG010000077.1 coordinate 7,932,068, forward strand.
TGGGGGGGCTTGCTTGCTATGCTGTGCATGTGGAAGTCAGAGGACGTCTTTGCACAGTCAGTTTTAGCCACTCACTTTTATATGGGTTTCAGGGATTGAATTCAAGGTGCCAGGCAAGCATCTTTAGCTACTGACTCTAGTAAAACTTCTTAATTAATTGTTTGAAATGATTTCCTGATTTTACAGTGAATTATTATTGTGTATAAGGTAAGGTAATGGCTATTGTGGAAGATTCAGAGCTGAATAAACCATGATTTGCTTTCAAGCAGTTTACTAGCTGACTAGGGAACAATATTTAACTGTGACACAACTAAAAATTGCCACATTAGATTATAAGCAAAGCAGTATGAGAATATAATGAAATGATAGTCCGATGTGGGAATTGTTCATTTTTCTGAGATGGGGTCTCTTGTATCCCAGTCTGGCCTTAACTCCTGATCCTCCTGTCTCTAAGTGCTGGGCTTCTGGCATGTGCCACCACATCCAGTTTGGAAAATACCATACAATTATATTCTGTCTGTAAACGGGTATTGGTCTTTCCTTCCCACTTTGCTAGACAGTTTCCTGAGAACTGAATTTGTCCAAGGTTATAGAACAGTGCAGGCTCTCTATTCATTAAGAATGGCAGAGAGCATGACTAGTGTGTGTGAGGCCTTGGAAATCATTCCCAGAACCTTTTTTTTTCCTTTTCTTTCTTTCTTTCTTTTTTTTTTTTTATTACCAGTGTTTCTTCTCAGTGTGAAGACATTAACCAGCAGCTCTTAAAATTCCAGATCTGTACTTCGCTCAAGGAGTAGAGGAGATAAATGCTTTCATGGCTGTAGGGAGAAGATAAACGTTCCCGACCACTGAGGACAGTGTCTAGATATTGTTCAGGTGTACAGTAGAGGGATTGGGTGTGGTGTGGACTTTGGGGAAGAGACTGGAGGAATAGTGTGCACAACAGCAGTGAGAGCACTTCTAGGGAGGAATTAGGGTTTTCAGAGCTTGACAGATTGATAGTGTCAGAACTGAAAGGACAAGGAAAGCATTTTGAAAGTTTGGGTGATAAAACTGAGACAAGATAACAGTATCTGCCATGGTTAAAGGGGGATGTAACAAAACCAAAAAACCTGGCTTGATTGTATTAGAACCATAGTTCTCTTTTTTTAAAAAATGTTATTTAATTAACATTTTTTTCATTTAGTTCACATACTGACTACAATTTTCCCTCCCTCCTCTCCTCCCATTCCCTTCCCCCGCAATGCCATCTACACCCCTCCCTATCTACTTCTGTCTCTATTAAGAAAGGGGCAGAGTCAGGTGGTGGTGGCACACGCATTTAATCCCAGCACTTATGAGGCAGAGATAGGCAGATCTCTGTGAGTCAGAGTCCAGCCTGGTCTACAGAGTGAGTTCCTGGCCAGACTCCAAAGCTACAAAGAGAAATCCTGTCACGAAAGAACAATGGGGAGAGGGGCAGGCCTGCCATGGGCTTGAATAAAGCCTGGCACTTCAAGTTGACACAGGGCAAAGCTCCTCCCTCTGCATCAAGGCTGAGCGAGGTAACTGGCATGCAGGCAAATGGATGGCACTAGAAAAAAATCATTCTGAGTGAGGTAACCCAGACCCAGAAAGACAAACATGATATGTGCTAACTCAGAACCGTAGTTCTTAACCTCTGCTGTGCACCAGTCAACTAGACAGCTTATTAGCAAATTGCTTTGCTTGCTTCCAGAGTTTGGGATTCAGTAGATCTTAACAGGCCTGAGAACTGGCAGTTCTTACACATTCCCAGATCGTGTTGATTCTTCTACTCTGAGGGACACACTTTGAAAACCACTAGATAAGAAAGAATGTTAAAAAGCTAGTCAGCAAATGTCAAAGAACTTGTTCCAGAGAGGGAGAGAGAGAGACTGACTGTGTGTTACTGGCATAGTTCAGTTCTGAAAAAATTACATATGACACCATAATAGTCACTTTAAAAAAATGGGATGTAGGAGCCTGGGGAACTGAGTTTTGAAATGTATACCTTTGTATGTTATTTTTGCATTGTACATGTATTGCTTTTGTATTTTAAAAAGGAAAGAAAGTGAGACCTTCTTGAAGATTTATATTAAAATATTTATGGATTTTTTTTAAAAAAGCTCGATAAAGCGATCTAGACATACAACAAACATTTTTAGTGCCTGCTATATGGCAGTTGCTGGTAGCTTCTAGAAATACAAATTGTTTGCTAAAGCTGGTGATAGGGCTCCGCAACAACTCCAGTTAGTATCATATGTGAGCTCTCTGGGAGCAGGGGTCAAGGCCTAGCTGATAATAGACACTTGATAAATGATGAATGTGTGATCAAATCCAGGCAAGAAATGAGGACACTAGGAAAGAAAATACTAAATGGAAGGTTTGTTTTTGTTTGCTGTTTGCTGGGTTGCAGAAGTGGGGGGTAGCGTGTGTATATGTGGGAGGGGATGATAAGCCTAATAAGCAATATGAAAGGAACAGTATCAGGAGGGACTCTAGGCGGTGGAAGCAGGAGAATCAAGAGTGGAAGGTATTCTTGGCTACATAGCAAGTTTGAGGTCAACCTGGACTACAGGATCCATCTCAGAAAGGTGTGCCAGGGAGAGGAGGGGTCCTCTGAAGATTAATAATGCAAAGATTAATAATACTGCAGGTTTAATTCTGAAAAGATGTTGTCTATTCTGAAAAGTTCCCTTTCCCCTCAAGAGGCTGCTTGAGAACAACACACAAAAACTTGCCAAGATTGAGAACACATAGGTTTCAGGGTTTACTTTGGTAGATGAAAAAAACCTTAGTTATAGTGCTAACTGTTGTATTTATAAAACAATAACCTATTATTTTGTCATTACTTTCCTCGTATTTATTCACATAAAATTAACGGTATATGGAGGACATTTTAAATAGAAAAATGAATTGCTTTGAACTGGGTCTGTATCTCAGTAGTAGAGCCTGTGCTTAGTACACCCCAGGTTCTAGGTTTGATCTCCAGTCTCCCTCCCCTAGAATGGTATTCTCTTTAAAAAAAAAAAAAATCCTGTGTTTTGTGTAATTAGCCCAGCTTGACATATTATCAGTCCTAAGTAAATATTTGTTATTTCAGTTGTACAGCCCATGCTTAGTATACTCCAGGCTCTAGGTTTGATTCCCTAGTCTCCTTCCCCTAGAATGGTATTCTCTCTTACAAAAAAAAATTCTATGTTTTGTATAATTAGCCCAGCTTAACATATTATCAGTCCTAAGTAAGTATTGTTGTTGCTGGCTATAGGAGTGCACAGTGAAGGAAATGTGCCTTCTTTGCATTCTGAGTTGCATTCCATATAAACATTAATTATGGTATTGAGCATGCTGTACTATTAAACCTAATGTGGGGCCATGTAGTGTAGAGCTGTTAGTCTCCCTGACTGTGTGTAGGGGCTACTTTTGTCTTTCCCAGTTACATAATATAGTAAGTTAAGATTCATTTCCTGGGGCCAAAAAACTGGCTTAGTGAGTAAAAGCTCTTGCTGCAAAACCAAGTTTTGTCCCTGGATCCCATGTAATGGTGAAAGGAGAAACTGACTCCACAAAGTTGTCTTCTGACCCCCTTGTGCTTGCTGTCTCCACAACATCATAGACACATTCACATTCATAAATTTTTTAAATAAATTAATTTCCTAAGTATAGGGGTGACTTCCACCAAGCTTTGACTATGTTATTTTATCAACTAATGCCCATAGTCTACAGTCTGAGTTTTTCAGTTGGTCAGGATTCAATTCCAAATACAGCATTCTTTATAATTCATTAAAACCTTTTGTTATATATTTTGTAGTATTTTTTTCTTTTTCTTTTCTTTTCTTTTCTTTTCTTTTTCTTTTTCTTTTTTTTTTTTTCTTTTTTTTTTTTTTGAGACAGGGTTTCTCTGTAACTTTGGAGCCTGTCCTGGAACTCACTCTGTAGACCAGGCTGGCCTCAGATTCACAGAGATCCACCTGCCTCTGCCTCCTGAATACTGGGATTAAAGGCGTGCATTAACACAACCTGGTTTTATGTAGTATCTTTAAGGAAGATGCTGTTTTGACTTTTAGGGAAATAGCTGTCATCTGGGGGGTACTATCAGTGTGATGGTTTACAAACTTATAAATCAAATAAATTGGATAAGGAAATCATATGTAGATCATAAACGTATTATGAAATTGCATCCCAATTCTAGTTGCAATTTAAGATTTGAAATCATATCAACTTCCCATTATTTCATAATTGTGATTTTTTGAGAAATAGCATTTGTTTCATAAAACAGACAGTTTATTGGAAATGACAGTTTCATTGGTTTATCCTTACAGTTTTTTAATTATTTATTTTATGTGCATTGGTGTGTATTGTCTGTGTGAGGGAGTTGTGTTCTCTGAAACTGGAGTTACAGACATTTGTGGGCTGCATTATGGGTGCTGGAAATTGAACCAGGGTCCTCTGGAGGAGCAGTCAGTGCTCTTAACTGCTGTGCCATCTCTCCAGTCCCATGCTTCTACATTTTTATACCTAAGGTTTCAGTTTGTGATTAAAAAGTGAATGAGCCTTATGGTAAAACTAAATGGTAGAGTCCTTGTTTAGTATGCATGAGGACTCAATTTCAGAAAAGATACCCAGTTTCAGAAAAGAAAGAGAAAAAATGTAATGCTTTCTTAAAATTATGAGAATTTAGCAGCAAGTCCATTGTACATTAATCTTTAAAGCTTGACAGAAAGAAGAGGAAGATTAGTTTATTGTGTCTTCCTGAAGTTGAGAAGCTCGGGGTGGGGTTGGGGCAGAGCTCCTCCCAACAGTCTTCAGCCTTGGAAGATGCTGCTGTGTTGAGATGGAGATGTGTTGACCATAACATAACTTGGGTCCTTAGACCTCCCACAAGTAGATTGCTTTTCCAGTAACCTCAGGTAGGTGTTGGTCTATTCTTTGTAATAATAGTCAAAGTTTGTATATTGCTCTTCTGTTTTCAAATTTTCTGATCATTAAATTCCTAATAGGCTTTAGAAATGTCTTACTTTTCTATTACTGTGATAAGATACCATGAGCAAGGCAATTTATAGAAGAAAGAGTTAATTTGGGGTATATAGTTTCAGAGGGTTAAAATCCATGACCATCATGGCGAGAGCGTGGCAGCAGTCAGGCAGGCATGATGCTCATATCTCATCTCAGCAGATGAGAGCTCATATTTTGAGTCACATCCAGGAGAGGAGGCAGGGTGAGCTAACCGGGAATGATGTGGGTCTTTGAAACATCTAAGCTCCAATGACACACCCCCTAATCCTTCCCAAACGGTTCTACCAACTGGGGACCAAGTGTTCAATATGAGCTAATGGTGGCCATTTTCATTCAATCCATCACAGAAACCAAACCTGAAAAAAATAATTAATGAGCAATTGGCACCAAACAGAAAAAAAATGTTAATAGAGACTTGTCCAAGATCTGGATGCGGAATGCTAGCATTCAAATGCTTTCTCTACTGGCTTGCCAACTGTGTGGCTTTTGGCAAATTACAAAACAAAGATTTGCCTCAGTTTCTTCATCTGTAAGAGGGATAGGACTACTCTGCCTAGCTTGTAAGTGTTGGAACATAACATGAAATAATGAATGGATAAAATGATTATCCTGGTACCTGACTTAGAGTAAGCACTCAATAACCGAGGCAGGTATGAACATGATGTACTGCTGTTAGGGCTCCTGTTTGTCACTTACCCCATTCAGACTGTAGAAAGGAACAAATTGTTTTCAGGGATTCTGCTTTCAGCTGGTAAGAACCCGGAGCTCTTCCAAGCTCTGTACCAGGACCTTGCCAGCAGTAGCCTCTCTAGTGTCTTAAGCTGCGTCCTTCAGAGTGGAAGGCCGAAGGGTATGCTTCTGGTGCTGGAGTTGCTTTAGATAAACCCTGTGTTAGAAAACTCTTGGTTGGTTGGGAGTCTGTAATTAACAAGATCTCTCTATGGGGATTGCTTTTTTCTAGCTCTTATCTGTACCAAGACCCTAGAATGAATAAAATGAACACATAGGGATTTGCAATTTGGCAGTCTCTGCAAATCTGTTTACCACCTGCTGCCAGAACTAAGGATGACTTAGCAAAAGGAGGGTGGTCTGTTGTCAGGGATGTGGCTATCCCTTATCCAGGGCCGAGGAGGGAATTAAGGGTGAAGATCTATGAGTATACCTCAGCAGCCACATTTGACCCTCACTCCCTTCCTTTGCTTATATAGTAAGGAAGGTAGCTTCTGGAACTATTTCTTTCTGTAAAGAGATATCCAGATTTTCATTTGTGCAGGGAAAAGTCTGTGAGCTGGATTTTAAAAGGTCTGTTTGTTCCATGGAGTTGGTTTGTTTGTCTTCCCAGGCTGTCTCTTGAGATCCTTTGCTTTATAAAGGGCCCCTAGGGAACAGCGGTGAAACCAACATCCATTACCCTAGCTGCTTGGGAGGATGCTAAGTCAATGGTTTCATGATTAGATTAATTCAGGCTTTAAGCTTGACAGAGCTTAAGAGCCAAGTAATCACATAATTGTGTTTCTTATAGATGGAAGTATGGAATGTAGCCCAGTGTCCTGGAATATCTTCCAGAATCTGGGCTTGGTGTCCAAACAGTGGTCTTAGCCCCATTGGTGTGTGGATTTAGTCAAATAGTCTTAGCCCCATTCGGTGTGTGGATTTAGTCAAATCACTTAAATTTTTTGTCTCTTTTTTATTGAAGGAAAGGGACACTGCCGGAGACCAGTGCTTCTTAGCCTTAGTTGTATTTGAGAACTACCCATGGACCTTTAAAAACAATGCCCAAGTCCTGCCCCAACCAGCTAAAATGGTCTTTAGGATTGAGACCTTG
>JAQHUG010000077.1:7941256-7965566 GCA_028555095.1 Dicrostonyx torquatus
TAATATGCTGTGGGGAATTTCTTTTCTACTCCTGTCTATGGTGTTGTTGGCTTTTTATATGTCTTTCCTTTCTTAGGGGAAGTTTTCCTCTCTGATCCTATTGAAGACCTGGTCTATGCCATTGACCTGAGATTCTTTTCCTTCTTCTATGCCTATAATCCAAAGATTTGGTCTTTTCATAGTGTTGAAAAGTTCCTGCATGTTTCTGCCATGTTTTGTTTTGTTTTAATATTATTTGTTTGAATGGTCTAATTCATCTACTTTATCTCAATAAGATGGAACTGAAAAACTCAATAGTCCAATTAGAAAACTCAGAGGTTCACTATGTGGTTGTGGCTAGTTTGGAACTCACTGTATAGATAAAGCTGGTGTCAAACTGACTTCACCTGCCTCTGTCTTTCAAGTGGTGAGATTAAAGGCTTTCCACATCTGGCAAAGATGAGCAAGTTTCAAACAATTGATAAAGCTAAGCTTCTGTATCATTCTTCTTAGAAACCATCAGTGTTGTCCATACAATATAAAGTGGTCTGTGTCTCTTGGTTCTGACTCAGTTTCCTTTACAACTTGCCTGCTTTCAAAGCTTTGGTATTGTATTACGTGGTACATTTTTTTCTTGCCTTGAGTGTCCTCACTTAGAATGCTCCTGCACTCCAATTATTCAAGCATATCCTGTCAGGTTTATCATTCTCACCTCCTTTGGGAATCTCTTGGCCATCCTAGCCCTTAGTTATCTCACATGTGCACTGGGGAAGCTTCTTTTAGCTCTGAAGGTATGCTCGAAACACTAGATGTGGTGCACGATAACTAAGCGACTCCCTTTCTTCTTGGTAAGATAGTGAAACTTGCATACTATTAAACATGTATGTTATTTCTTGTGTTGTCAGATACTCATTATATGTTCTATTTTGTAAGTTAGTTGATGGATAGATCTTTTCTAGCTGTCACCCTCAGTCCAATAGAAGCTCTTAGCTCTTGACAAAGAGGACCATTTTCCAGCAGATCTCTGCCCTCTCATCCCCTGTCTTTAAGGTAGTCTCCTTTCCTGAAACTTTTTTTTTTTAAATTCTGTCATCCCCACACATTTCAGAATGGTTTGTTCGTTGAGACAAGGTCTGTCTATGTAGTCTTAACTGTCCTAGAGCTTGCTATGTAGACTAGGCTGGCCAGAGATCTGTCTGCCTCTGCTTCAAGTGCTGGGATTAAAGGTGTGCGCCACATTTATATGTACTTGAAAGTACAGATACTACTTTCTTCATGAAACTTTCTTTTTGGTTTTTCAAGACTGTTTCTCTGTAGCTTTGGAACTAGTCCTGGAACTAGCTCTTATAGACCAGGCTGGCCTTGAACTCACAGAGATCTGCCTGCTTCTGCCTCCCCAGGGCTGGTATTAAAGATGTGCACAACCACCACCTGGCCTTTCTGTCTTTTTGTTTTTGTTTTTCAAGGTAGGGTTTCTCTATGTGGCCCTGGCTGTCTTGGAACTCGATCTGTAGACCAGGTTGGTCTCAAACTCAGAGATTTGCCTGCCTCTATCTCCTAAATGCTGGGACTAAAGGTGTGTGCTGCTATCACCCAGCTAGGGTAGTTTTCTTAACTGATGACTATGCCCTACAGAGGTTATTTGGCATTGCATGGAGGGAGTTTTGTTTGTTAAAGCTATTGGAGGATAGTGCTATTGCCATCTGATTGTAAATGTCTGGGATATTACTAAATAAACATGGTAGTGCATAGAGTACATCCCCCAGCACTGTCTTTGTCTACAATGATCAGTGAGGCCACGTGTGAGACCAGGTATAGAGTCAACGTCTGCAGTCAGAAAACTTGAGTTTCAATTCCAGCTGAGCCATTTATTGGTGGCAGTAGTTTAGTTGATCGTTTGTCTTCTTAAGCCTCAGTTTTTTCATCTTTGTAATAGCAACGATTCCAGTACCTCTACTTTTCATTGTGATAATCCCCTGAGCTACTAGGGGAGAGAGAGAATGAATGCATGAGTCCGCATGCTATTCCAGTGCTCTGGCCAATTCTGTGGGTGCTTCCTGCCTCTTTTAGCCATAACTGCTTCAGGACTAGCTGCAGCTGGCTCCTTCCAGTTTATTCTCCTTTCGTGTGCCTCATGTTTGCTCCCTGCATTCTGTTCTGGTAATCTGTCTGCAATCTTGCCAAAACCAACTGATTGACTTTGTCCCTAGAATACAAATGGGTATCTTGGTATCAGTATGTCCAGACAGAGCCAAAGATAACAAATTACCTTGGTCATGGGAGAATGCTATGAAATAAGACAGGACTTTATTTCTGCCTTAAAAACTGTTTTTACCAGCCTGGTCTACAAGAGCTAGTTCCAGGATAGGCTCCAAAGCCACAGAGAAACCCTGTCTCGAAAAACAAAAAAAACAAAAACAAACAAACAAAAAAAAACAAAACTGTTTTTAAACATTGAAAATGTCACAGCATAGACTCCCATGTTCCTTTGAGTCAGACCAAATGTACCTGCCTGCTTCTTTGCTGAGTGACTTTTACCAAGTTCTTGATTCATACTAGGTTGCTAATTACAACTTAGAATTACAGTAAACTATGAAATATTAGGTGAACACTCACCCTGAGGAAAATATGAAGTACCTCTTTTTTTTTTTTTTTTTTTTGGTTTTTTTGAGACAGGGTTTCTCTGTGGCTTTGGAGCCTGCGCTGGAACTAGCTCTTGTACACCAGGCTGGTCTCCAACTCACAAAGATCTGCCTGCCTCTGCCTCCCGAGTGCTGGGATTAAAGGCGTGTGCCACCACCGCCCGGCAGTGCCTCATTTATAAAGTCAGAATGTCAGTCCTGTCCAGGACCCAAAAAGATCATTCTTCCCAACTTCTTTCCTTTACAGAAAGAGAAACTGAGGCCCTGACAGGAAAAATGCTTTACCTCAGTTTCACTCAGCCAATTATGGGCCTGCCTAGTCTGAAGTATACCCCTGATGTCCTTACGGACTCTCTCAGACTGGAAATGCCCTTGTATCTTCAGGCTTCTACTTTCTGAGTGGACAAAGGCTTGCCTTTTGCACCTCTGAACTTTACTTGTGATCCTAGAAATGGAACCTGGTGTCTCACGTGTGCTAGATAAGCACACCACCATGCGCTGGTTCTACATGCTTAGACTGGTGTGCTCTGCAGAGACCTAGCAGCCTCACTGACACTCAGCAAGGCTATTTGCCGCATTAGTCAACAGCCTCAAATCCTGGAGCTCTTTGAAGACCTTTCTTTTCTAGTGCTCGCTGTGTGTGTCTCCAAGCCTTCTAGTAGCATTTTCTCTCGCTCTTTAGTTTAGAAGTAGTAGTTTCCAATTTTCTAAAAGATGATCTACATAGTCCTGGGCTTTTCAGCAAAGGTGACTAAACTTCATTTTTCCTAAATTTCTTTGTTTTTGTTTTTGAGACAACATTTTTATATAGTCTCAGCTGATCTTAAGCTAACAGCATCCTTCTGCTTCAGCCTCTCTTCAGCTGGTATCACAGCACGCCTGACTCTCCCTAGGTTTGATGCCATTACTGTTCCCTGCAAGAAGATAAAGGCCCTTTTCATTCCTCAGCTTCTTCCCTCCCTTTTCATCACTGGACAGTTTTCTTCCCTTGTTGTGTAAACCTCTTTTCCCTGACTTCTTTGATGCTGTGTTTCTGCTTTTCCTCCAGCGCCTCTGAAGGTTTCCTTTATTCCCCAATGGTTCTGCTCTCATCACTCACCTTTCCTTCTGAAGGACCTGTGGATTCATTTCACTAACTCTCACTCTTTCTTGAGCTCAGGTATCTCTGATTCCTGACTTTAACTGAAAATTTTCATTAATGTCTTTTTTTCATTAATGTCTTTTTTTCAGTTCCTCCGTCTCCATTAATTGGGTTATCATTCTTTTATCTCCCTCGCCAGAAACAAAACAAAAACGTGTCTCTTCCATGACCTTGTTCTATTTTAAAATCAACTTTTAATTTCCATTTTATTTTATGCTTATTTTTTAGTGATGCTGAGGCACAGACCCTGTCTATGTCGGCCTGGTGCTCTAACACAGCGTTCCTAGTCCATCCTTTATTCCTCACATCTGTAATTCCTGCTGCTTGACAGACTGCTGACTTTCAGCTGAGTTCCTAAAACTGCTCTTCCTGGTGTATTCTCCTTCTAGTTGATCCGGCCTGTTAAATCTTTTTAAAATTCATATAGTTTATTATAGAAGGAATATATTCTTTTTGGAAGATAACAGGATGAAAATAATAGAGTCTCTGCTCCATCTCACCATCTCTAATGAAGATGTTAGTGATGCTCCTTCAGTCTCCGGTGACCTCCAGTCCTTAGTGATGGGTCATGCATGAGATTGTTATCCCTCAAAACTGAGAAAAGCCCAGGAGAGTGTACATTAAAGGACAAAGGACACTATTTTAACAAGAAGTAGCCTTTGTTTCTAAAACTGGCTACCAAGAAATAGCTGGAATTTAATTCTTGACTTATTTCATAGTCTCCTTGCCCTTAATTAGCTGCTGAAAGAGTGAGTTCTTACCCTGGTTTGATGACTCAAGCCTCCATTTCCAAGGGGTCTGAGTCATTGTTGGTATGTATAGGATTACTTTAGACTTCCATCGACTTTACCTCACTGGGTGCCACCGTGTGGGTGGAAAGGAAGGAACTGATCCAAATTTCCATAACCAGCTGGTGGGGCCTGGTATAGACATTATTATATAGTGGAGAAAGAAAAAAAAAAGAACTCATTTCCTTATTCCTTACACGCAGAATTTCAGAAAACTGGTCGAAGCCTAAACTTCTCATTTATAAAGTAAATGAAGATGCCTTCCTGTGAAGATTAATGTGAGAGTTAAACATTAGATGCTAGAGAACGCTTGGCATGGAGTTGTTGCCTACTTTTGCCCCTTTCCTTTTCCTTCAGTTGAAGGTGCCTGGGTTTTATAACTCTTCTGACTTCCTCTTAAGACTAGGATGAGGTCAAACATTTGTTGCCTACTGTAGCTTATGAAATCTTTACCAGCCTTTTGAAAATATCAGTACCTTTTTGTGCCAGGATGGGACCTGGCAGCAGATTCCGGAACTGCGGGCCGCAGATCCCCAGGAGGGAGCCAGACTGTGCAGCTGAGGGATCTGGAGATGGAGTTTTCCACCACATGATCTTACTCTTCTTATAGATATAATAAAACTGCTCACTGGCAAAGGCTCACGATGGCAAGAACTAAGAAGAAAGAATGCACTAGGTCCCGTCATATATGGAAAGTAAATGCTCCTGTCTTCTTGCCAATTTCTAAATAACCCTGGAACAGCTCCAACATCCCTTCCTTAGTCTGCCCAGCCAGGGGACAGTCTTCTGTAGTTTACATCTAAGTGTATACTGGCACAGACATCTCATTTTCTCTTATTGTGGAAGCAGGAGATGCCAGGCATGGTGATACTTGCCTGCAGTCCCACCACTTAGAAGCAGGAGACTGTTCAAACATACCTGACTGTTCTCAGGTATGTAACAAGTTTGAGGCTAGCCTGGACTATATGAAACCCTGCCTTAGAAAATAAACAGATAATGCAGGGGCGCAATAAGCAGATGTCTTGGTTTTGGACCTGAGGTTCCCTGACAGACTCACTCTGTGCTTTCTTGTGAATGAATTGAACTAGGAAATAAAGCAGGTAACATGGAAAACACAATGTCAGGAAATCACCTTTTTACAAGGTAAAAAAAGAACATCATGGGAACAAATTAAAATTGATGTATATTTTGAGACAGGTCCTTCCTGTGAAGCCTAGGATGGGATGGTGTCAAACTTTTAATTCTCCTGTCTCTGCCTTGCTAGTGGTGGTAAAATGTTTATCTTTAGATGGAAGACCTGTACATAAAGTATCTTTTTATTATTCTATTATTTTCACTTGGTTTGAATGATCATATAAAGTCCAAGTGAAAGGCAATCACAGATTGTATGATTAATAAACACAAATTGAGAAAATCTCAGGCAATTTTTTTTTTCAGAGCTGGAGATTAAACCCAGGAACACATTTGTGCTAGAAAAGTAGCTACACCTTCTGAGCTTTGAGTTTCTGTCTGTCCCTTGGGCTCTTGTCATGCTGGACAGAGGCAGCAAACCTCAGCACCAGTCATGTGAGCATGGGGAGCAGCAGCAGATACACTGCAGTGTACTGCATTGCTAAGCTGTGATGTTTAGTATCAGAGCTGTATTCAATCATTTTGTCTGATTTAAGTTCACAATGGGTTTAATCAGATCTAATTCCATCATGGGTCCAAGGCCTTCTTAATTCTCACCAATTAGAAGCAATTGCTTCCACTTGGAACTCTGTCTCTTATTGTTATCAATTTATAGACCATTGTCATCTCTGCTCTTCTTCTCTTCTGATCTTTCCCAGTGTTTTGCACAATAGGTCTCCACTAAGTGGTGTTGAATTAACATTTTTCCTGACTTGATGGGTTCAGGACAAGACAGAAGGAAGAAAATCTGGAGCTTTGAAGTCGATGAGAATCCTGTGCCTGCAGTATCCAGTGTTTGCAGTCCATCCATGACTGTATGGTGGAGTGAAGGAAAGCTTTCTGGCTAGCTACCTTACCTCCCTCAAGCCAGCTTTCTTTCTTTGAACGCCACAGTCTGTTCTCTCTTTACTAGTTACCTGTGCAGCTGAGGGATCTGGAGATGGAGTTTGCCACCACATGATCTTACTCTTCTTATAACATATCACTTCAAAACAAAATTATTTATAATCTTTTATAGTTTCTTTGGGCCAGGAACATAGAAACAGACTTACTTGGCAGAGTGGTTCTGGCCAATGTCTCATGTGGTTGCTGTCAGATGTTTCTATGACTTAGATATCTAAACTCTTGACTGTAGCTTTGAGATTCATTTGCAAGATCACTCACATGGCTAGCAGGTTGGTACTGGTGTGCTAATCTCCTCCACATGGACCTCCAGAGGTCTGTGTGTGCTCTCACAATATACTAGTTTTCTTCCTTGGTAATAGAAGCTCAACATCACAGAAACTATAATGCCCATGTAATGGAACTCTAAAAAGTCATATTTTATTACTTCTTTTATTTTCTTTGTTTTGTTTCGTTTTGGGTTTTTTGGTTTTTGTTTTTCAAGACAGGGTTTTTCTGCCCTAGCTGTCCTAGAACTAGCTCTTGTAGATCAGGCTGGCCTTGAATTCAGAGATCTGCCTACCTCTGCCTCCTGAGTGCTGAGATTACAGGTGTGCACCATCACCACCTGGCACTTCTCATCTGTTCTACTAGTAATGTAGGTCATTCCTGATTTATTTGAGTGGGAGATAAGTGTGAATATCAAGAACCAGGGATATTGGGACTCATAGAAGGCCATCTCAGAGGTCAGTAACTATCTTCCTATCCGCACTTAGATTCCTCAGGAAAAAGTTGTTTGTTCACTGCCTTTGTCATTATTGATTCAGAGTCCTAGTCTACATCATTAACTTTAAGTTGTTACCTTCCTTAACCCACTCTCCACATTGTTGCTTCCAGAGCGTAGTTTGAGGATATTGTCCTCTTAGCCATCTTTAGGAACCAAGATTTATACTGAATGAGTAAAAAGGGTATTTGTTGTTTCTTCATTAAAATACGCTACAGACTTAGTAACCTAAAGCAACACACCTTTGTTATCTCAAGACTTCATGGATCCTTTGTAAGGCTGCAAACAAAGTATCAGTTGGGCTTACCTTTCAGCTGAGTCTCCACTGGGGAAGAATCTGTTTCCAAAATCATGTGGTTGGTGGCAGTATTCAGTTTATTGTAGAGATACTGATCCTAGGGTCTTAGTTGCTTTCTGTCCTTTTTTTCCCTCCTTGCTAGCTTAAGAGAAACCACCCTTAGTTCCCTGCCACATGGCCATCTTATAGCATGTCAACTGGCTCAACAAAGCTAACAGGGCAGAGTGTCTTTCAGCAAGACAGATGTTAAGGTATTTTGTATGTAACTCCTGGAAGTATTCGTGTGCATTACATTCTGTTACATTTCCTCATTCTGTTAGTCAAAAGCAAGAAACAGATCCTACTCATACTCCGGGTGAGGGAGGGGGATGGGAAGCTGTGGAAAGGTATGAATACCTTAAGGGAAGAATAACATAGGTCGTTTGAAAGTCTTTCTGCCTCCCTGTGTGTCTGCTGCACCCTGTGCAGTTCATGATATACATAGCACAAATTCCAGCATCTGAATGAATAACGTTATGTTTTCAACACCAGCTTGAGAATCTGTCTTCTCTTCTTTCCTTCTGTTTCAGTTACTGGTTCATTCCTGAGAGGTATCTACTCTGAGCCATCCTCATGGATGAACTTCAGGATGTTCAACTCACAGAGATCAAACCACTTCTAAATGATAAGGTAAAGACTGTTTTGCTTTAGCTAAAATAGATACAGATGGTTTTCTTCTATTAATTAATTTCTTATATCATCAGAATACTAGGTAGAACACTTAGCTTGATTTTTTAATGGTGGGAATATTTGTAAAAACTCATTTCTTAACCTACTCTTTGATGCTTTTTCCATGGGAATATTCAGTCTTTTTTTTTTTTAAAGTTTTCCTACTTTATAGAGCTCTGAAAGGGAAAAAATAATATGTCTAATTTAAATAGAAAGTCTGAAGGTGGCAATTGATTTGGGATCCAAATGCTTTGACTTTTAGTTTCTATAAGGAGATTTTAACATGCATGGCTAGTGATAGATACCGGCTGCAATGCTCTCTCAAAAGTTTGAGTCTACAATGTGACATTTTGATCAGTATCACCATTTTCATCAGGGATAGATGTCAGTAGTATATCTCATTTTCTTTTTTTTTTGGTGACGAAGGTGTTGGTTGTTTGATATAGGGTTTCTCTGTGTAGCCCTGGCTGTCCTGGAACTCACTATATAGACCAGAGATCTGCGGTGCACCACGCCCGTCTGCGCTCTGTGCATCACCATATAGTTCATGAACCGGGCAAGGGGCTGGAGATTGAAACACACAAAGACTCACAGACAGAGAGAGACACAGGTCATCTTTGGGCAGGAAACAGGGATGCCCCCCCCTTATTGTGTCCTGGGGCAGCTTATATAGGGATCCTTAACTGCTAGCCACGCCCTAGCCAAACCCACCAGAAACCACTCCCCTGCCATCAGGAATTCCTGAGGGTCACTTGCTCAGAGCAGCTGCAAGCTGTCTCAGAGTAGAGGAAAACAAGTTGTTTATAAAAAATTCAGGATCTGGGGGTTCACAGCTCCCAACAGTGATCCACCTGCCTCTGCCTCCTTAGTACTGGGATTAAAGGTGTGCACTACCATGCAGAGTATACCTCTTTTTTATCTTAGCATTAGAGAATTTCATGATGAATGGCATAATTGACAGCCACTAGGACTCAGCAAATGCAAGTCATGATGTGAGGAATCAAGCATTAAGACAAGCAGAGCTCTCTTGCCCCTCCCTGTTCAATGTACACATCAGAAATTCTTTCTTACACTATTCTTTTGTTTTATTGTCCTAGTCTGTTAAATTACTTTATAACTTGTTGTGAGTCCATAACATCCTTAGAGGAAAGAATTGAGAGAGTGTATGGACAGGGTGAATGGGTAGGAAAGGGTAAGAGCACCAAAAGATGTTGATGCTAATTTTTTTTTTTGCTAATTATTTTTTTTCTGTCCAAAGGAAGTCCCTTTATAACATCTAGCTCTGCTGAATTATATTTCTACTGAATTATTTGCATCCTGCCAGCCCTGTACTCATCCCTGTGACTTCTTCTGTCTGTCACGCCCTTCCTTTGACTTTCACTAGACTTTGTGTTCTCTTCTTTGGCAGTCTGTATTTTTTAACATCCTCTTTACTTCTGCTGCACACCTCCCAACATGCTTACAGAAATCTCTATCCATTAAATACCATCTTTCTATGTATATGGAGGGTTGTACCTAAAATAATGTGCCATGAAGAGGAGGAAGGAGCTAAAATTTACAGCTGTAAAACTCATATCTGGCTATAGAAATGAATATTTTCTATAGCAGGGGAAAAGCATACCATTTGGCTTCAGTAATTAAATAACCTGCCTCAGCCTTGCTAACCATCAGAATCAGGTAAGGGACTGTTTGAAAATGAAGGTCCTGGTACCACTCCAGACCAGTCTGAGAGGTAAAGACTGTGGTCAGTAGGTGTCAGCTTTGGCTTCTTGTTCAGATTACCTGTGGAGATGTAAAAATCACTGATCCTGAGTCATCCCTCCTTACTGGTACCTCACTGGACTGGTCTGGGATATAGTTTAGTTGTTTTGTTCATACCAAGGATTGAACCAAAGATCTTGTACAAGTTTTCATCCACTAAGCTACTTACCCCCCACCATCTTAGTTATTGTTTTGAGACAGGGTCTCACTATGTAATTCAGACTGGCCTGAACTCTGGATTCTCATTTATGCCATGTCTTGCCTGTTCAACATTTTAAAACGCTCCCAAGATTGAGATTGGACTACAGTTGATTTTGATTGGCCAATGTTAGAAGCACATGACCTGATTGACTTCAGATACTTGAAGACTGAGACACAAGTAAATGGCCCTCCCTGGCCCTAAAAAACCACAAGATTACTGAAGAGGCATGTAAATGCAGAAGTTAATGGTCTGTGTATATCACAGAAAGGGCAGCTGAAGGAGGAAAGGGGTGGCGGCTATGTCTATAGAAAAGCACTGAGTTGGGGCTGAACAGATGGCTCATCAGTAAAGAATGTATATTGCTCTTGCAGAGGATATGAGTTGGGTTCCTAGCATCCAGGTTGGGCAGCTCACCACTGCCTATAACTCCAGCTCCAGTAGCTCTGATATCCTTTTCTGGCCTCCATGGACACCTGTATACTCATGCACATACTCCCACAAACACACATACACATAATTTGCAAAAAAGAAAAAAAATCCCTGGATTAATGTCTGAGCCTCTCTAAGGTCACAGAATGCTTCAGCTGGGTCTGATGTGTGTCTTAACATTACAGAATGAACTGTGTTGCCCCCAACTTTACACACAGAAACTTCAATCCCCACCACATGTGACTTTTGGAGAGGAGGTCTTGTGATGGTTTGTTTTAATTGTCAGCTTGATGTGATGTATAATTACCTGGGAAGGCAATGAGGGATTGATTATTTAAACTAGGTTGGCCTGTGGGCATGACTGTGGGGGATTGTCTTGATTATACTAAATGATGTGGGAAGACAGCCTAGAAGTAAGCAGCACCAGTCTCTGGGTTTGAGTCCTAGACTATGTGAAAAAGAAGAAATCTAACTGAGCATGGCAAGCATGTAAGTTCTCATGCTTTCTCTGCTCTTGACCAGCTGTGAGCAGCTACTTCAAGTTCCTTCCACCTTGACATCCCAGTTATAATTAATAACCCGGTTTGTGAGCTAAAACAAAACCATTCTTTCCTAAGCTGCTTTTGTTAGGTGTTTTTATTATAGCAACAGTACAAAACTAAGACAGACCTTTACAGGAGTGATTGAAGTTCAGTAAGGGCAGAAGCATAAAGCCTAATCTGATAGGGTTGGTGGCCTCTCCCTGTTACCAGATGAGGCATGGTGAGAAAGCAGTTATCTGTGAAGCAGGAAGAGCCCTCATCAGAAACTGAACTGAGCCACAATCTCGATCTTCAACTTTGCAGCTTCCAGAACTGTGAGGAACTAACTTCTGTTGTTATTAAGTCTTCCTATCTGTGTTATTTCACTGTGACCCCGATAGACTGACACCAAGCAAAGTTTTACTCCCTAACATCTGTCAGTTCCTCTTTGATAATGCTTGTTCTGTTCCCATCCACTTCCCACATTCCATCTTGCTTCTTCCTCTCCCTGAGACATGTTTGTGTCCCATTTACTATTCATGAAAGTCCCATGTCCAGACTGAGTAGACAAGAATTCCCTTTGAACAGTGGCATTCCCAAAGAGCCCTACCTCATATCCTCCTATCTTCACTGATCGCAAGTGTTCCCTGGTATTTGAACACTGCCAGCTTATCTCAGTAAATTGGTACTTTTGTGTATGTTGTAAAAGAAAATGATAAGGAAATGCCTCTCATCCGTCCCCACCATTTTATTTGATACTCTAGGTAGCTTGGTGAGGTAGAGAGCACAGATAAATGTATTTCCATATTGCCAAGTAAACTAATGCTAAGAAAAGAAGTAGCTCTCTAGATTGAGTTCCAAATAATGCTTGCAGGATTTCTTCATATCGACACTGATGTTGTTTTAGACTAGATATTCTTTGGGACACTATTCTGTGCATTGTAGAATGTTTAACAGTAACTTTCGCCTGTATCCACTAGATGCTACTACCTCTCCTCTAGTGGTGGCAACTAAAAAGTCTCTAGATATTGCTAAATATCTTCTGGGGTGCAAAGTCCCTGGATGACAGACAATTATTGGCATTAAGAGAAAGCCCCTGGGTTTAAATGGGTAGATGTCATAGATGATTTTGTTGTTGCTTTGACTTTCTTCCCTCTCTTCCTCTCTTTCTTCCCTTACTCCTTTTCTTCATTTCTTTGTGGGGTATGACCTGTCCAGCTATTATTTTTTATGAAGTACTTTTTATGTGCCAAGTGCTTTACATACGTTCTCTCTTAGTGCTCAGATTATCCCTTTGAAATAGTATTAATCTTCACTTAGCAAATAAAGTAATCTGATTGACAGGTCAGCTTGCCAAGTCAGTAAGTGGTAGAGCTGGAACTGAAACCCAAGTCTGTTTTGAAATGTTCTGCCCACTATCATAACCATGTAGACTGTGTGTGGTTTCTCTTATACCTTTAAGGAGCAACCTAGAGATGTGTATTATTTTACCCTATCTTTTCCTTTATAATTTGCTCTTAGGATAAGACATTGCCAAACCTTTTCATGCTTCAGGAAACTAAAGAGAATGCAGACCAACCCTACTGTAGAGAAGTGTGTCCTGAGTGACCATAAGGAAGCATTTTCCATATATTTTAAGAGATGCTTATGTTAACTTGTCTCATCACTCATTGGTATTCTTCCATTTTATTTTAGTATGCCTGTAATTTTGTCTATAGCTCAGAATTGTCAAGAAGTGAGTGGATTTGCCATGTTTATTTTGGCTCCAGTGATGAAAAGAACTAACCACCAGTACAGAATTGTATAGATATATGAGTGTTTGGGGTTTTTTCCTCAAATAGCATTATAAGTATGGTGGTACAGACTATATAATACCATGCTTAGAAAGCTGAGATAAGAGAACACCAAGTCCTAGAATACATAGCAAGATCCTGCCTTAAAAGAAAAAGAAAACCCAGGCATAGTAGCATACCTCTGAGATCCTAGCACTTGGGAGACAGAGTCAAGAAGGTTGTTAAGAATCCAAGGTTACTCTGGGTTGCATAGTGAGGACTATGCTAGCCAGGACTGTAGTGCAAATTCTAACTGGTCTTAACAATAAAAGCCCATAGTCAGATATTAGGGTGAAAGCTGAAAGATCAGAAAGTAAAGGAGCCAGCCACTAGAGAGATCTTTTACCTGTACTGAATTCTCAGACCAAAGTGGTCACAATCATGTCTCCATGAATTCTCAGAATGAATGCTCTGAGATCCTGTCTCCTCCTGCCTTATATTCCTCTCTCCACCCAGTCATATCCTTTCCTGTCTCATCTCCCTAGTGCAGGGATTAAAGGCATGTGACTCCCAACTACTAGGATTGAAGGTGTGAGACACCACCACTTGGCTCTGTTTCTCTTTTAGACTGGATCAATCTAGTGTAGCCTAGGATGTCCTTGAACTCACAGAGATCCTTCTTCCTCTGCCTCCCAAGTGCTGAGATTAAAGGTGTGTGCCACCATTGCCTGAACTCTATGGCTAATTAGTGGCTCACTCCACACTGATCCTCAGGCAAGCTTTATTTTTTTATAGCACAAATTATCACCACATAGGGCTACATAAGACTGTCTCAAAAAATGTTTAGCTGTTTTCAGAGTATTTTGACAAATATCTTATTATTCTCCAACTGGGTAGAGTGGTGCACACCTTTAACCCCAGTACTTGGGAGGCAGAGGCAAGTTGGTCTCTGTGGATTCAGCCTAGTCTACATAGTCATCTCCAAGACATCCATGGCTATGAAGAGAGTCCCAACCAACCAAACAACAAATTATTATGTTATTCTCCTAGCCTCTTGCTAAATAATCACCTGTTTTACAGATGAGGTGTATACCTTGTCCAAAGTCAGTATCTAGTAAAATATTAGAGCTCAGTCTAGACCCTTTAACTTTTAACTTTGACCTTGATCTGGGGGTCCGATGCTTTTCCTGCCATCTGCTGTGCTGCTGCTGCTGCTTGTTAGTTGTGTCACCTCACCCAGATCTCCTACCAAACATGCTTCATTCTCCTTGTCTTCTAGTCTGCCGATTTGCTTTAGATAGTAAAAGCCAGGAGCCAGGTCTGAAAAACAAAAACAAAAAACAAACAGGAAGCCACAGCTGTCTTCTGGACAGTTGATGACATATTGGGAAGGGGAGTAAATACCCAAGGGAATGAATGGAAGCAAACTATTTGCTTTGCTTTGGTTATTACAATAAATTGTGAAATAACTCATATTCATACTGTAGTTTAAGGTTTGAGGTTTGTTTTTCCACTAATGGCCAGGTGTGTAAGCAAAAGGAAATGGGAGGACATAAGAATTATAAGAGTACTCTGGGATCAACTTAATTATTTTTTATTGACATGGTTGTTTTGCCTGCATGTATGTCTTTGCACCACTTGTGTGCCTGGTGCCCACAGAGACCAGAAGATGGGCATTGGATCCCCCTGGAACTGTAGTTAGAGATGCTTGTGAGCTGCCTTGTGGGTGTTAAGAATTGAACCTGGACCTCTGAAAAAGCAGCCAGCACTCTTAACTGCTGAGCCATCTCTCCAGCCCAGCCCCTGGGAGCAACATACTTATAAGCTCTAGGAGAGTTGAAACAGAGGAGTTTGTGTCAGGGTCACTTTTTTAAAGGTTGTGTGCAGAGTAGGGCGTGGGATAGGAGATTAGATGGCTCGGCCTTAGCAGAACATGTTGTATAAGCCTGATGACCTAAATTAGATCCCTAAAACCTATGTAAAAGTGAAAGGAGAGAACCAACTGCCCTTTGTCCTCTGACCTCCATGTGCATGCAGTGGTACACAGGTTCCTCCTCCTCCAACAATACGCACACGTACAATAATAAAATTACATTTTTAAATTTTAATAAAAGTTTCCAGAGGGTCTGGCCTACTTGGTGGATTACTGGTAAAAGGCTGGGTAGCTGGAGTGTCAGGAAAGGGCTGGGAATGAAGGTGCAGTGAGTGTAATAGGGCAGGCAGTTCCCTAACATTCCCAGATGAGCCTGCAATATTTACTTACAATGATCAAGCCTTATTGTGGGTGGTGTTGCTGCTTAGAATCTGAGATTATGAAAAAATTCCAGGAAAAAATGAGGCCCTAGAATCTGGCTCAGGGAAATAAGAGACA
This sequence comes from Dicrostonyx torquatus, assembly GCA_028555095.1. Classification (NCBI taxonomy): domain Eukaryota; kingdom Metazoa; phylum Chordata; class Mammalia; order Rodentia; family Cricetidae; genus Dicrostonyx; species Dicrostonyx torquatus. Next base: position 7,956,705 of record JAQHUG010000077.1, read on the forward strand.
ACATGGAGTTCAGTGGAGGAGAGTTTATGGATGTCCCTGTTTCTGTCACTGTTGGCCCTGGCAAGTAAGAACATGATCACTGTCTAGTCTCAGTTTTTGGGAACCAGAAGATGGAGTGTGCTCTGACAAAAAAAAAAAAAAAAAGGTATAGGAGTAGCTTGATAGTAGATCCCACATCCCACATCCCATATCTCATATGTATAAGGCCCTGGGTTCAATCTCTAGCATTACCCCCCCACCCAAAGTCTGCAGTTAAAATCACATTTGTTGACATTTTCATCAGAAAGTATTTTGAGGTGCTATTGTGGTGTGAACTAGAGGGTGGGTCATATCTTCTTATGCTGAGGCAATTGTCACAACTGTTGTCAGAAATGACCTGAATGAGACTGGGGCAGGGAGTGGGTTCCCAAGCAGATGTTAATGCCCCCTCATCAGACTGGGTGACTGTCAACCCATTTCAAGAAACAGGAGATTGTGAGGCGAGCCCAAGCCATAGCCACAGCCTATCAGAGTGCCTAAGGAATTTTTAATGCAAGAGTCTATGACCTATAACATTAGCATAATAGTGTGTAGTGTAGGTGTCAGTTTCAAAGTTGACAGGCAGTACTTGATTACAGAAGACAGTCTTATAGCATCTACACTCTGTGGATTTATTTAGGAAGTCTGTTATTGTTTTGGGAAATAATGGTTGATATAGATGCTTAAAATACATACATATAAAATTTTCATTCTTATTTTGGATTATCAGCTTGAATGTATTTCTCAAAAAAATGTTTTGCTGGAGGCTAAAGCAAAAGAATCATAAATTTGAGGCCAGCCTAAACTATATAGCAAGACTCTATCACTAAGCTTTGAAACAACACTGATTATTAACTTATGTTAATTGTTTGTCTTACTCAGTTTAAGACACATGAGTTATTAGGTATTTGGGGGGCTTATTTGAACCCATTTTCATTTTGCTTCCTGTTGGGAGGATTTTATTTTATTTTTTATAGGAGAGATGTCTTGTTTTTCTTCTCTTTGGTAGGTTCTTTATTGTTTAGTTTTTTGCCCCTAAGGATGGAAGCAAGGGCTTTTGGTGTGTCACCCAAGCTTGGTATCACAGAGCTACATCTTCAGCCATGGTCCCCTTTAGAAAATTTTTATCTTGAGAGAGAATCTTGCTAAGTTGCCTAGGCTGGCCTGAAATTTGTAATTGTCCTGCCTTAGTGACTCATAGAAGGTTGGATTATGGGTATGCCACCACACTTGGCAGTCAATTTTTGTGTACTTTTGTTTTTTAGATCAGTTTATTTCCAAAAAATTTTGTTATTATAACAACTTTCCATCCCCACTTCAGTTCCTTCCCTCTTTGATATTCTTGTCTGCCTCAAACCCTATGTCTCTTTTGGGGTGTTCATAACCTCTTCAAGATGACAGTTTTGCACTTGCTGAGTGTCAGGACCAAGAATAGATGGTGAGTCAGACATAGGCCTCCTCCCTGCTACAAACTCACAGAATTGGTGGATTCCCTGGGTCGCTTTTGGGTGTTGCTTTCAAGGTCTTATTAGCTCATCTTTCTTTACATTGTGGCCATTGCCTTCTGCCTCTTGGAACTTCTTATACTTGTTTTGCCTGCATGTATGTATATATGAGTATCATATACATGCCTGGTGCCTACAGAGGTCAGAAGAGGCTGTCAGATCTCCAGAAACAAGTGTTACAGATGGTTGTGAGCCACCAAGTATGTGCTGGGAACCAGGAACTTTGGAAGAATAGCCAGTGCTCTCAACCACTGAGTCAGCTCTCCAGCCCCATTTTTTTTTACATTTCTCAATGTGACATAATTTTGGAAGAATGCAGCTGTCTTCTCTCTAGTGATTAATGTTTCTCTCTTTCAACTTGTTGTAGTTATACATACTTTTCCTCTTTCTTTGACCAGTTCTTAGTTACTTTTTCCTTACTCAGTTGGGGGAATTACTTGCTTTAAATTTATGATTTTCTTACTTGCTTGTTGTTTAGGTTTTTTTTTTTTTGTGGTGCTGAAGTTAGAACACAGAGCTTTGATATGTCGTGCAAACATCATTATACTGACCCACATATGAAGCTCAGAGCACTGCACAAAGATCATCTTGCATCTCTCTCTCTTACACACACACACACACACACAAATAAATAAATGAAAAATTTATTATTAGTACCCTTTTTTCCTGCGAGTCTAGTTTGTACATTCAATTAAGATTTTTGCTAGCTCCTCAACAAACAAGATAGCTGGCATTTCTGGACAGAATTGCTTGCTTCTGCTTTGGTTATTTCTCTTGTGCTTGTCCCAAAAGCTTATACCTCACAAAACGCCTTGTGGTTGCTATCATGTGATCACAAGGACGCTGAAGTCATGCACCCAATGACAGCGGCTCTCAGAGAGTCCAGTCAGATTAGAGTGATTTTCCTTTAATTTTTTAAAATAATCCCTAAAGGAACCTTTAGGAACACTGTAAGACTGAAGCCCTAATATGACCCATCTTTAAATCCACCTCTTTTGTACAAATCCTTTTTGTTTGGTAAATTTTGAAAGGAAAACACATGCTTATGGTAGAAAAGCATTAAGGAAATTACAGTCACTCATAATCTCTATGCAGAGATAAATAGTGGTTAATGTTTGGTATTTTACTTTTAATCTTTGTTTTGGGTGTTTTTGTTGTTTGTTTGCTTTGAGGCAAAGCCTCATAGTATAACCAGGCTGGGATAGGTCTCACGACCTAGTTCAAACTGGCCTTGAACTTTCAGAAATCCTGCCTCAGTCTCTAAAGAATAGAACAATAGGCACGAGCCTGACTTAATTTTTTAAAAATTGTCTTGCTTGCTGTATAAATCAAAGAACTCACTTGCTGGCCACTTATATCTTACTGAAACCATCTACTTTAGTCTGTGCAAGGACTCTTCCTTTGGTCTTTCATAGTCTTACTGGAAATTAAATGCAGTGGCTTCTCTAAAGAAGTTCTTATCTGCATCTTGTGGGACTAGTAGGAGGCGTACAACACTGTGATGTCTTTTTGCTTATAGCAGCTGCCTTCCTTGGAATGTGCTATCCTATCTCATCTGCATGGTTATCATTGCTGTGTTTCCGTGCTGTAACTGTGTCCTATTTTAAAGTTATTTCTTCAGTTTTGAGTCAAGAATGATGCCCAGACTAGCCTTCTCTGTCCTTGTTTGTTATTTGTGGCAATCTGTACTTTCTCAGTGGTTGTTGATCTGCTGTGACTTTACTGTGTACATCTTAGAAAATCCAAGGCTGTTTATCTACAACCTTACTCGTTCAAAAGGTCATCAAACAGCATCATACAGACATTTCTGCAATAGTGGAAGTGTTGTGTGTATGTGCTGCCCAGTAACATGGGCACTAGATATGGCTAATGCAGCTGAGAAACTGATTTTTTAGAAAAATAATTTAAAATCTAATAGCAAGGTGTATTCCATACACCTGTATTCTCAGCACTCAGGAGGTAAGAGGGTGAGTTCAAGGCAAGTCTGGACTACACAGAGATCCTGTTTCACAAAACAAAATTAAAAACAATGCAAAAAAGTTACATATATGCATGCACAACTTGAATTGTTCATGTGACTGATGGCTATCATATTGGATTGCACTGATCCAGATTACCCCAGCTGGTTCTACTAGCTCCTCTCCTGGGCAGGGTAGTTTGTTTCTTTTGGTATGTATACCCATAGGCTATGCCTCAACCTCTGTTCTGTCTTGACAGGTAAATGGTGGGATCAGGAAGAATGGTGTTTTCTAGTGCTGGGAATCAAACCCAGGGTCTTGAACATACTAAGGCAGTGATCTAGTGCCGAGCTGTGCCTCTGGCTCAGAGAAGAACTTTTCTAAGATGGGCTTACTTGAGCAGTTGGGTATCTGGAAAGGCAGTGTGAGAAAGGCTCTTATTTGCAGCTCCACACCTTCTGGAAGCTGTTGGGGCGATGAATACATGTACTATTATACAACAGTCTAGCTAATGGAGCTTTCCAGGGAGGGGCTTATATACATTATAACAAATCAAATCAGAAGGGTTCTTTTTTCTAACTCATCCCGTTCCCCTCTTATGTACTCTTATGCTGTACTCTTTCAGTTGTACTCTTTGGCAGTTTAAACACTGCAGACATGCTCTGAATCATTCCATTGGTTCCCTCGAGCATTACTGTCATATAATCCCTTTTTAGGAACTTGGTGAATTTCATTTGGAGCTTTTAGGTATGTTGTACTTTTTAAATGATTCAGTGATTTTTTTTTCTCTTTTTTTCTTATCAGCAATTTCATAGGATATAATTAATATGTTAGCATATTAAAAACTGTTTCATTTTTTCCTCCAGTAACATTGCTCTTTAGAAAAATTTCATTGATTTTTATTTATGTCTATGTGTGTGAGCCTGTCTATATATGTGCAATGCCCACAGAAGCCAGAAGGCTTTGGATCTTTTGGAACTGGAGTTACAGGTGGTTGTGAGCCACCTGACCTGGATCTTCTGCAAGACAGCAGGTGCTCTTAACAGCTGAGGCATCTCTCCAACCCCCAACATTGCTTTTCTTTTTTAATTAAGATTTATTTCTGTTCATATGCATGTGTGTGTGGATATGTGCACAAGTGTGGGGTGCCTGCAGAGGCCAGGGCTTTTGGATTCCCTAGAGCTGGAGTTATAGGTAGTTGTGAGCTGTCCCACATGAGTGCCAGAACTGAACTAATGTCCTCTGCAAGAGCAGTGTGCATTCTTTTGGATTTTTGAGTCAGGGTTTCTTTGTGTAGCCCTAGCTGTCCTGGAACTCGCTCTATAGACTAGGCTTGTCTCAAACTCAGAGGTCCACCTGCCTCTACCTCCCAAGGACTGGGATTAAAGGCGTGTCTGGTGCAGTATGCTTTCTTAACTGGTGAGCCATCTTCCCAACACTGCTTTTCTTAAAGAAGAAATCTAACTAAAGTTAGATTTGAAATCTTCATTTCTTGGTCTTGTCTTTCTAGATCTGGGAACTTTTTTTCTATTCTCCACCACTGTCACTTGGCCTCCAGGGCCTTTTCTTCGAGGTACTTCCCATGTATGTTGAGGATGAGCTTCAGACTGTGGTTCATGTTTCACCCTCTTTCTATGCGTCCGTACTGCTTTCTTTCCACATACGGCACAATACGACAGAATTTGCTGGATAGCTAAGCTTTAACTCATGTTAATCTCACCTCTGAAAATGGAACCTGCAGTAGCATAGCAAATACCCACCCTCTCTCCAAAGCCTTTCAGTGAGAATCATTTTAGTTTGTGAGAGCCAGGAGTCTGCACGTGCCCTGCTTTCACTGTGAGCTAAATTTACTGCACATTTGGGGAAACTGACTGTGTTTTCTGCCTTCCATTGACAGAATGGCACACGAAACTTCCAGGACTTTGACTGCCAGGTAAGGACTGTACAAGCACCAAAGAGGCTCTGTACAGGGTCCCTACAATGCCACCCTCCCTGTGCCAGTGGTCTTAGAGAAGTAGATCTTGTATTGTTGTTTGTATTTTGTTTTGTTTTGTTGAAACAGGGGCTGTAGCCGAGGCTGGCCTTGAACTCATGACAGTGCCTCCTGCTTCAGCCTCCCAAGTTCTGGGTTTACAGGCATGAGCCACCACACCTAGCTAGAAGTGTGCTCACTAGTGTTTTTCTAGTCATTGGATCAAGTTTATTTAAAATGATTTGCTACCATGTTCAAAAAGTGCCTTCTAGGAACCTGCCTAATGACTGTAGGTTACTTGGTTGAGCTGTCTCTTTGTGACTGAGATCTTTTCTCAAATAATGTCAGAGACCTCATTTGTCACCAGTGATGGAAGATTGTCACCAGACTGCAGATAAAATAGGTGATGGGCAGTTTGGAGAAGAGACATCATAGTAGTAAAATTGTTTACTAAACCAAAAAGCAAATTATTATTAATACAAAATGAAAATTTTTCTTGGTTTTATGTTTGGAAATGTAAAGTTTATTCTGCTCAGTATTTTCCTACATGGTACTGTTCTTCATAATCTACTATTGCCAATTTGAAAATCAATAAAATGAGCCAGCCATTCTCTCTCCACCTACTTTATCTGTTAATTAGCCTGGAAAGCAGTCTAAGAAAGGAACACACATGGATGTATAGGAAACCTGATAAGCCCACACAGCCTGGCTCTCACAGTCTGGGATTTGTTGCCATCGCAACAGCATGACGTCAACTCAGAGGATACTAGCAGCAAGGATGGCACTTGAAACTGTACTGCCATCCTGCATATCCACCAACAAAGAGTTATTTCCAATATGTACTTTATGTTAAGTACAGCCTTTATAGCATTAACATCAAAAGGAAAAAAACAGTCTATTCAGTCCTTGTATGGAGAAATTTTAAAAACACAGCTTTTGCATCAGCAAATCAGTTCTATCATAATTATTGGTCCCCTATGATAGAGTATCTATTAGACAAATGTCATCTTCAAAATGTATGATTTAGAGAAACAAAACAATAAGATGGTTATTCTTGTTCCTATTTTCTGGGTGAGGACATAGAGTAAATGACACTGAAAAATTGACTCCTCCTAATCCAGGACTTATTTTTCCTCAGGTAAGTCCAGAACTGACAACATGTCCTTAAAGCTGAGGTTATTTGGCAGGTTAGATGAGGCTTGCTGTGAAAGGGAAGGTTGGTAGCACTGTCCTCGAGTCCTAGTTCTTTGTGTGTATGATAGAACCAGCCTAGTGTGCATGGATGTCATTTTTACTGAAATTCAAAAAGTCTTTAGAACTTTTGATACTTTGTGACAGTAGAGCCAGCCAAAATCTAGTTTAGATTTTTATTTAATCTGACTTTAGTTATGGTTTGGGTTCTAGCTTAGTCAGTTAGAGTTGATTGCTTTTGATATAATTTACCTAGAAGGATATCATTGAGATAGAGTGATAGGGGACTCAGTGCAATGCTTTTCAGAAATAGTATGTGTACACTCCTATCTGAAAGCATGGAAGCACTTGCCTTCACCAGATACCAAAAGTTGGTAAATTTAAACCATCTATTTCTTCTGCTTTACTTGTGTTTGTGTGTATGCTTGCATGTGTATGTTTGTGTGCGTGTGCATGTGCATGCATGAGCACTCCTTTACCCCAGAGCTGGGGATGGAACCCAGGGCCTTGCTCGTTCTTGGCAACTACTGTTTTCATATGTAAGTATAAATATAGATTTAAGTGAAATTAAGTTTAAGATTGTCTTAGGATTTCTATTGCTGTGAAGAGACACCATGACCAGGGCAACTCTTACAAAGGAAAAAAATTTAATTGGGGTGGCTTACGTTTGCAGAGGTTTAGTCCATTATTATCAGGGTGGGATATGGTGGTGTTCAGGCAAACATGGTGCTGGAGAAGTAGCTGAGTGTCCTATATCTTGACTTGCAGTCAACAGGAAGAGACCTGTCTGTCTCACTGGAAGTAGCTTGAGCAAATATAAGACCTCAAGGCCCTCCTCCACAGTGACACACTTCCTCCAATAAGACAGTATCTCCTAATAGTGCCACTCCCTTTGGGAACTATTTTCTTTCAGACCACCACATTTCACTCCCTGGCGCCCAAAGACTTGAAGCCATATCATAATGCAAAAATGCATTCAGTCCAATTTCAAAAGTTTCCATAGTCTATGACAGTCTCAAACTTATTTAAATTCTAAAGATCAAAGTCTCTTCTGGGATTCATGTTGTCTCATAACTGTGATCTCCTGATAAATCAAAATCAAAGCCAGGCAGTGGTGGCACACGCCTTTAATCCCAGCACTCAGGAGGCGGCTCTCTGTGAGTTCGAGGCCAGCCTGGTCTACAAGAGCTAGTTCCAGGACAGGCTCTAAAGCCACAGAGAAACCCTGTCTCAAAAACAAAAACAAAACAAAAAAAAATCAAAATCAAAAAGCAGGTCATATACTTCCAATATATAATGGCACAGGATATACATTACCATTCGAAAATGTAGGTAAGGGAGCATAGTGAGGAAATACTGGGCCAAAGCAAGACTGAAAACCAGCTGGGCAAATTCCAAACTCTGCATCTCCATGTCTAACACTTTTCAGATCTTCAGGTCTGTTCAGCCTTGATAACTGCAACAACACACTTCTCTCTCTTGGGCTGGTTCTACTCCCTTGTAGCAGTTTTCCTTGGCACATATCCCATGATTCTGGCATCTCCAGCATCTTGGGGTCTCCAAGACAATTCAGGCTTCAACTTCACAGATTGATGCAATGGCCTCTCTAGGCCTCCACACATGCCTGGCCTCAGCAACTTTCCTTAGTCGTGAAGGAAAGTTCCATAATGCCTTTCTTCTATCCTTGACTCTAAAGCCAGAACCATGTAACCAAAGCTGCCAACTTCTGGTGCTTGTTGGGACTGGAACACGGCCCCCTCATTCATTTACATCTTCAACAGCTTTCTGTCCTTCCCTACATAAGTTTGGCTGTCCTGAAACAGATGTGTAGACCATGTTGTCCTCCAACTCAGAGATCCACCAGCCTCTGCCTTCCCAGCACTGGGTTTAAAGGAGTGCACCACCAAACCAGACTCTAAACTTTTCACAAGATGGAAATTTAGCTGGGTGAGATTTTGCCCTGAGGTCATCACTCCCTTTATTCTATATCTTAATCTGTTTATCTGTTTGAATACAGGATTTAGCTCCACTCCACTTCCTGGAGCTCTCTTTCTTCTCAAATATTTTTCCTTGCTCAGCTTGCTTCTTTTCATTATATGTCTTTATTGGAGTTAACACTAGTAACTGCACAACAGAGTCTATCCTAGAATTAGGCTGTTTGAGATTTCCTCTGCCAAGAAATTAATCCAAAACTCTTAAACTTTCACCTCCAGCAAGG
>JAQHUG010000077.1:8003727-8028966 GCA_028555095.1 Dicrostonyx torquatus
TTATCAAGATTATTCTCAAGATTATAATCTATCTTCAGCTAGTTCCTGAAATAGAGTAATCACAAGGGGGTAACTCCCTGTTTATTCTCAAGATTATAATCTAACTTTATCTTCAGCTAGTTCCTGAAACAGAGTCACTGACCTGGCTAACCTAGATTTTTTGGCTCTTCTCTTCCTGCTAGAGAGGTCTGAATTTATCCGGGTCTTTCAGCTCCAGTTTCTCTGGTTCAGACCAGGGACCTATGTCTACAGAAACAGGTAAGTCATATCTGTGGGATCACCATGCCCTTCCTAAGCATCTTTATAAACCTACATCTCACCACCTCTGAGTTTTTGGCCAACAACCCTAACACAGCCTCAAGCTTCAGTGAGAGTCTACAAATACCTTTCCCAGTGAGCAACTTTCTCCCAGCTTCTGCTGAGTTTGCAGTATTAGTAAGAACATTCAAGAAGCAGATAAAAGAGGAAATATGAGGGACTGATCTAGGAACTCAATGGTGGAGCACCTGGTGAGCACACAGGAAGCCATGGTTCCCATCTCCAGCCCACACACATAAAATACTTAGTTCCTCAGTCACACTATCCACATTCCAAGTGTTCAGAGGCCTCATGTACTAAATGGCTACCTTATTAGGTAGCTTAGAAAGAGGATATCTGCATTATTTGTTACAGAAAGTTCTCGGTCTAAGAGGTGATGTGAAATATTCAATAGAGATTCCATTTTCCTGCTGTGTATGTGTGTTTGGTTTATTTTTAATTGTGAGGGGTGCACATGAGTACAAGTATTCATAGATGCTAGAGGCATTGGATCTCCTGTAGCTGTCATTACAGGCAGTTTTGAGCCACCTGACATGGGTTCTGGAAACCATACTTGGTTCCTCTACAAGAGCAATAAGAACTTTTAGCCTCTGAGACATCTCTCTAGTCCCTTGTTTAATTTTTTTTTAATAAAATCTTGCTATTTAGTCCAGGCTAGCCTGGAATTTGCTATTATAGAAAAACCTGCTTTGAACTCAATATCCTTCTATGTCAGACTCCTTAATGTTGGGACTATGGGTGCACACTAGAACTTGTGTGAGTTTAGTTGTCTTGGCTAAAACATAAATAAAAGTATATGAAATTGACATATCTATGTATTTTCATTTATTTTATTAATATATAATTACTCAAAATGATGGATTTGATATTTATGCTAAGTAATTTGATCATATTCATTCTCCATTACCCTTTCTTATCCCTTTTCACCTCCTCCATCCTTCCTCTTCCTGAAGATTCTTTTCTGAGAATCTTCAGATGTCAGAATGTATGTGTATGTTCATGTGTATGGGTGTGCATGTGTGTGGGTATGCATGTATGTGCACATGTGCATGCATGCATTTGCGTAACCAATGTTCCACAATGAGAGACAACATTCAACATCTAGGTTTGACTTATTTTACTAAACACAACTATCTCTAACTGCATAATCTTCCTGGCAATGTTCTGTTATTTATTATGGACAATGAAACTGCATTATGTATACATGATACTTTTTCTTTCTCCATTCACTTGTTTGTGGACACCTAGGCTGATTCTAAAGCTTGGCCATCTCGAAAGTGCTAAAATAATTATAGATGTGCAGGGGATTTTTTATTTGTTTTTGTTTTTCAAGACAAGATTACTCTGTGTAGATCTGGCTGTCAAGGAACTAGCTCTATAAATCAGGCTGGACTTGAATTCATAGAGATCCACTTGCCTCTGCCTCCCAAGTGCTGGGATTAAAGATGTGCACCAGCACCACCCAAGCTGGATGTGCAGGTTTTACCATGGTTCATTGACTTGTATTTCTTTAGGTATATATGAAGGAATATAAGAATGATCTTCTAAGATATCTCCGAGCAAAAATCCCAGTGTTTAAGATAATTGCATGAACAAATTACCCTAGAAATTTAAATATTTTTATGTCAAAACTAACTATGGGTGTAGGTCTAGTTCTTATTACACAAAACAGCCCACTAATATTTTTTTTTGAGGTTTCTCTGTGTAGCTCTGGCTGTCCTGGAACTCACTCTGTAGACCAGGCTGGCCTCAAACCCACAGAGATCAAACTGCTTCTGCCTACCAAGTAATGGGACTAACGGCATGCACCACCACTGCTTCATGGGGTTTTTTTGTTTTGTCTTTAAACAGAAGTCACTTTTTTTAAAAATATTTTATGGTTTATTTAACTTTATTTTATGTACATTGGTGTGAAGGTGTCAGATCTCCTGCACCTGGATCTTTAGACAGTTGTGAGCTGCCATGTGGGTGCTGGGAATTGAACCCAGGTCTTCTGGAAGAGTAGTCAGTGCTCTTAACCACTGAGCCATCTCTCCAGCCCCCCATGACTCCTTTCTTTACCTGTATCTTGCCCTTCCTCCCCACCCTAATAATACCCTTTCTTGTTCTCCTATCTCCATGTTATACTATACCCACACGTGCACATCACAGACTAAGATCTACATAGAACATGCAGTTTTTTCCTATGGTTCTGTGACCCCCCAATATTATATAAATCTCTTCTGAAGTCACATCTTGATTTAGAGTTTGAATAACATTAGGGTTCTCCAGAAAAAAACAGGAACAATCGTGTGTACGTGTGGCTATGCATGTATGTGTATATACAAAGACTGACAATAAGGATTTTGCATGTGTGATTGTGAAGCTGCCCAGAAGATGAAGACCTGGGGAGAGTTGGTGCCTCATGCAATATGGAGCTTAATAAATGTGGTGGTTTAAGTAAGTGATGTCCCCCAGAGGCTCACATTTGAACAGTTAGGGTTAGGGTTAGGGTTCCCAGTTGGCAGTGCTGTTTGGAGGGGCTGTGGAACCTTTAGGAGGTAGAGCCTTGTTAGAGGAAGTGTGTCACTATGCACAGACTCTTGAGAAATTTTAACCTTACTGCACTTCTATTCACTCTCTCTGCTTCGTATCTGGGATTGAAGTTTTGATCTCTCAGCCTGCTGGACCGGCTGCAGTGCCTCCTCCACCACTGAGGACTCACCCTCTGGAATGGTGAGCTAAATTGAACTTTTCTGTAAGTTGCTTTTGCTCATTTTTCCCCCCACAACAGCAAAAAGCAACTAATACCTTGTAATTGGGTCATGTGCATATCACACTATGGCCAGAGAGAGCGGCTGAGCATTGTGTGGTGTTACTCTTTTTCTCCTCGTTATCAACTAAGTCTGTGTAAAGACTGAAGAAAGAAGACACAGTTTAGGTTGACTTTGCCGAAGAAATTCTCAGATGGGAGTGTGCTGGGGGTTCTGACTTACCAAAAAGCAGAAACAGGAATCCAGATGTGTTCGCAGCACCAGACTAAAACGTATAAGAGGTAATGCCAGGCTCATGGGGGCTCACAGGGACTGAAGCAACAATCATGGAGCCTGTGTGTGTCTGAGCGGGGGCCTCTGCATACACGTCATGGCTGGGTAGCTTGGTGTTCTTGTGGGACTCTCAACAGTGCAAACGGGGCTGTCTTTGACTCTTTCACCTGCTCTTGAGACCCTGTTCCTCCTGGGTTGCTTTGTCCAACCTTGATGTGAGTGTTTGTGCCTAGATTTATAACACTTGTTATTCCGTGTTCGTCTTAATATAACTTGTTATTCTGTGTTCAGTTGCTATTCTGGGGAGGGCTGCTTTTTTGTTGTTGTTTGTTTGTTTTTCGAGACAGGGTTTCTCTGCGACTTTGGAGCATGACCTGGAACTAGCTCTTATAGACCAGGCTGGCCTTGAACTCACAGAGATTGCCTGCCTCTGCCTCTCAAGTGCTGGGATTAAAGGCATGTGCCACCACTGCTTTTTTTCTGAAAGAAACAGAGAAGGAGTGGGGGAGGGAGAAGGAGTGGGGGAAAGGGCAGTTTGGGGGGGGGAACTGCAAGAATTGGAGGGAAGACTGCAGTGAGGATATAACATATGAGAGATGGATAAATTAAAAACCAGCATGAGAGGTAAAGGTGAGGAGTTAGTGCCAGGCCAGAGAGAATGGGATCTACTGATGAGCCAGAGGCCGGTTAGCAGATTGTTGTACTGTGAGATTGAGCACTCCTGGGCTTCAGTAGTGGGATATTGTATCAAAATTCTTGGACTGGAGCTGATGAGACCCCATCCCTCCCTGAGGATCTGTAGAAAGGGAGGAAGAAACATTTTCCCTGTGGTAGAGTCACTAATAAAGTGCCTGTGTTCTTGTGGATGACTCATGTTCCTAAAAGCAACAATATGAAACTCATCAGGGGACACACACACAAAAGAACTGAAATAGTGACTACTTGTGAAGAAAAAGAGAATCAGTGGGAATGGGAGGGGGGTGAGGGAGTAATGATGGGTGAATATGATCAACATACATTATGTACATGCCATAATGAAACCCATTGCTGCTTATAATTGATATCTGCTGATAAAAACATTTTAAAATTCCCATGTATTGGGTTGGTTTTGTGGCTCAAATGATATACTTGTCTAGCATGGATAAGACCCTGGATTCCATACTTGGCACCACACACACACACACACACACACACAAATTCCTACATAACAGTGGAAGACTCACTTAAGGTAAAAAGGGCCAGTGAAAGAACACCTTGGCCCTGGAGCCAAGCAAACACACCCTGTCCCTAACTAACTCAGTAACTGAAATCCAACCAAACCTAGAGCACAAAAACCAACCAACCCCTGAGCAAGAAATCCAACCAATCTTGAAACTTGTCCCAAGCTCAAGAATTGAGATTCTGTCAATCCCCATCCTGAAAATCTCCACCTTGGAAAGCTGTCTCAAAGAAACCCTATGTAAGTGCTGTACCTAGTCAGTTTGGGGCTGTCCTTTTTCCACTGTGGAAAAGGGAGCCACTCTCCTGAAGTCCTCACTCCCAATAAATCTCTTAAGTGAGGTTTCTTTTGTTTTATTTTTCGAGACAGGGTTTCTCTGGGACAGTCCTGATTATCCTGGAACTCACTCTGTAGACCAGGCTGGACTTGAACTCAAAGAGAACTACACCGCTCTTCTGTCTGAGTTCTGAGATTAAAGGCCTGTGCCACCACTGACCAGCTTAAGTGAGGTTTCTTGTAACAACTTTCACTGGAGCAGAGCAGAGCTGTAAGGACTCTCACAGCCTGAGCAGTGAAACTCCCTTAGCAGAGCTGAAACATTTCTCCAGAGCAGAGCTGAGCAGAGCTGTGACAACCCAGCTGGGGCAGAGTTGTTACACTTGCATTAGGGAAACCTTTCCTGGAGCCAGGATTGTCAAACTTTGCTGGGGAAACCATCGCTGACTGGAACAGAGCTGTAACACTTCCGTTGGGATGCTGGTTCCCTCCAGAGCTGTAACACTTACAACTCATAATTAGAAACAATAAAATTTCATATTAGCAAAAATGTTGCTAGAATGGAGGAGAAATAGTGACTTAAGAAGTGGTCATAAGCCGGGCGGTGGTGGCACACGCCTTTAATCCCAGCACTCGGGAGGCAGAGGCAGGCGGATCTCTGTGAGTTCGAGACCAGCCTGGTCTACAAGAGCTAGTTCCAGGACAGGCTCCAAAGCCACAGAGAAACCCTGTCTCGAAAAACCAAAAAAAAAAAAAAAAAAAAGAAGTGGTCATAATTTAAATATATGCAAAAAAGTATCAGTGATACTACAACAATTCATCCAGCTAAAGGAAGAGGACATGAAAAAGGCCAGAGTTGGTGATTATCCAATACTGGTGCCATCCTAGCTCAAATTGTTTTGTTTTTTTCCAGACAGGATTTCTCTGCGTAATAGCCCTGGTTGCCCTGGAACTTGCCATGTAGACCAGGTTGGCCTCAAACTCACAGAGATCCACCTGCCTCTGCCTCCTGAGTGCTGGGAGTAAAGGCATGTGCCACCATGCCTGGCTCTAGCTCAAATTGGTTTTTTTGTTTTGCTTTGTTTTTGAGACAGAATTTCTCTGTAGCTTTGGAGACTGTCCTGGAAAACTCTTCTAGACCAGGCTCGTTTCAAACTCACAGAGATCCACCTGCTCTGCCTCCCGAGTGCTGAGATTAAAGGCGTGCACCACCACTGCCCAGTGTAGCTCAAAGTAAGAGGCTCTCTAATTAGGATGAATCTTTGGTTGATGGACAAGGCAGTCAGGATAGGGAAGTCAGCGGCCTGTATGAGCTGGAGTTGCTTCATAAGCCTGGAGTGTAGCATGTTCATAACGTATACAACTCAGAGACAGACTCCAGAGCCTGTGAGAAGCCATCTTTTTTGTTGTTGTTGTTGTTGTTGTTTTTTGTTTTTTCGAGACAGAGTTTCTCTATAGCTTTGAGCCTGTCCTGGAACTAGCTCTTGTAGACCAGGCTGGTCTCGAACTCACAAAGATCCGCCTGCCTCTGCCTCCCGAGTGCTGGGATTAAAGGCATGCGCCACCACCGCCCAGCATGAGAATGCCATCTTGAACTCTGCCATTTGAGCACAGGAAGCCATTGTGGGTCACATTCTAGAATGCTAGAATGGAAGTCACTAAAGAAAGAGCCAGTAAGACAGATGAGGGTTGACTACAGCAGAAAGGCAGTGGCAGTTCACACCCTTAAGTGCTCTGACCATTGAATCAGCTCCACAGCCCGGGTCTCTGCACCTCTTCCCCACATGGAGTCTCGTCCAAGCTGTCCATATACTAGCTTACAACGGATATGTGTACAGATCCCTGTGGAGGTGAGTGACTTCCCTCTCCTCATGCTGTTTCTCCCACACAGTTTATAGTCACACTCTTCAAAAGGAAGGTGAACCCTAAGATGCTGACAGCACAATGCAATAGGCCAAAATAGGACAACACTCGTTCTCCCCCAAATGACATACTTCTCCTTGGGTTGAATAAAACTCCATTGTGTATATATGCCACATTTCCTTCATCTTGATAACAGCCCTGTGACTGAGGGGAGTTGAAATCTCAATGTACCTTTTATTTACATTTCCTGATAGCTAAGAACGTGTTTCTTATTTTTATGTATTCTTATGGCGTGTATGACTTTGGAGGGGAGGGTTGTGCGCATGCCTCAGGGCACATGTGGGGGTCTGAGACAGTTTTGGGGAATCTCTCCTCCTCTACTTGGGATCATCAGACTTGCATTTCCAGCTTGAGCAGCAAGTACTCAGCCACCTGACCAACCACACTTCTTTTGTTGTCTGTCCAAGTCTCCTTCTCCTTGCTCCTTTACTGATTTTGTAATTTTTATACAAAACACTAACTTTGATGTTTTAAAAAGTTGTTATTTTTACATTTATCTATCTGTTTGTGAAGGATAGCCTATATACCATGGTGCAGTGGAGAGATTAGACCATTTGGGAAATCAGTTCTCTCCTTCTACTCTGGCTTCTGGGAATGGAACTCAAGGCATCAGGATTGGTAGCAAGTGCCTCTACCATCTTGATGACCCCCAAGTTTAAGTTTTGGGGTTCTCTATGTACTTACTACCAAGTATATAGTGATCAAAGTTTTTCTCAAATACTGTGCACTGTCTCTTGGTTCTGCTGATTGCTTTCTTTGTGTCCAGAGATTTTCGTTTTATGTAACCTCATTTATCAGATTGTTGTAGGAGAGCCACTTGTTCCTTTCCCAGCTGCCTAGACTCCCAAAATAATCATACTGAAACTGTATTAATTAAATCACTGCTTGGCCCATTAGCTCTAGCTTCTTATTGGCTAACTCTTACATATTAATTTAACCCATTTCTATTAATCTGTGTATCACCACGTGGCAGTGGCTTACCAGTAAGGTTCCAGCATCTGTCTTTGGTGGGGCTACATGGCTTCTCCCTGACTCTGCCTTTCTCCCAGCATTCAGTTTAGTTTTCCCTGCCTAGCTCTACTCCATCAGACCAAGACCAATGGTATTCACAGCATACAGAGAGGAATCCCATAACAAGTGATTATTTCCTGGGCTGTTCGAGTCCCTTTGGAAAGTCCTCACTTATGCCTGGCTTGAAGTGTTTGCCCTAACAAACATTTCAGTTTGCAGTCTTACAGTAAGGCCTTGATCTATTTGAACTGCTCATTGCAGAGAATAAGAGGAGTCTACCTTATTTTCTTTACGTGACTACCCAGTTTCCCCAGCACTGTTTGTTGAGAGATCTCTTTTCTCCAATATTTGAGCACCTTTGTCAAAGTCATGTGGCTGAAGTTGATTATGTTTATTTCTGGGTCTTCTATTTTCTTGCATTGATCTATATATCTGTTTTTGTGCCGTGCCATGCTGTTTTTATAGTTCTGTAGTATAATTTTTCCTTGATCTTTGTCAAACATGAGTATGGCTACACTGGCTTGCGTGGATTTCATGTGTTTGGGACATCAACATTCACCCTTTCCCTCTCTGTTTCTGTCTTTAGTGAGTTATGTTTGTCACAGAGAGCCAACACTTGGATCTCGTTGGTTTTTGGTTTTTGTTTGTTCATTTGTTTGTTTGTTTTTCGATACAGGGTTTCTCTGTGTAGCCCTGGCTGCCCTGGAATTCACTTTGTAGACCAGGCTGGCTTTGAACTCAGAGATCTATCTGCTTCTGCCTCCTGAGTGCTGGGATTAAAGATGTGCACCACCACTACCTGGACTGGATCTTGTTTTGAATCCAGTGAGTTCATCTTCTTTTGGAGAATTAGGGTGATTTGTACTTGGATTATTTTTGGTGGGCTTGCTGAATCCTATTATTTTGTTGCTTGTTTTCTCAGCTGGCTTGGATATTATGTATATTTTTACTAGGAGTTTGCTGTGTTACTGAGTTAGACATGAGTTGGAATAATTTCTCCTCAGTTCTTATTTGTTCCAAGTATTTCTCTTATGAGATAAACTCTTTCTGTGCTCTGTGATTGAAATCATCCTGCTTTCTCCCGGGTGGCATATACTTGTGTGACCTCTGAAGTTTTCTGCACCCTTAGTTCCTATATCAGCCCCTTCCAATCCATGAGCATCTACACCTTGTCTCTTGGTCATGAATAATTTCTTGAATGTACAGTCATATCTTTTTTAAATTAAAAAATTACATGTGTATGTGTGTGCACATGTGCACATGACATGGTGCTTGTGTGTTGGTCAGAAAACAGCTTGTGGTAACCTGTTTAGGGTGACCTTTACTTGACCCATGAAACTTTTTATTTTCTTCTTTGCATATTTATGTGTGTGATATGTACACATACTGTATGTAAATTCACATGTGTATACATCTGTGTATGTGCACATGGACAAAATAAGGAACTAATTGCAAAGGCTCAGTAAGAAAGCCAATCCTTGTGTTTATTTTTTGTATTTCACCCATGTGCTTGTTCATGTACTCTCTGAACTGAAATTTTTATGAATGAATTTTGAATTCTTTACATTTCGTCCATTTTGGTATCTTTGGATTTGCTGACGGAGGAACCGACCTTTTCCAGGGGGCATGTTGCCTTCTCATGTCTGGTTCTGTGCTGTAAGTTGCATGCCTGTTGGATATCAATTTCAGTTTTACTTTGGGGTCTTCTTAGTAGGCAGCCTTCTCTTGCAGGTTCAATCTTCAATCCATTCAAAGACAAGAAAGCAATTTTAATAGCAACAACACTAAACTAAACTGAATATGGAAATGTATTTTAAATTGGTTTAAGACAATCTCCACTCCACCAATAACCATGGAACAGAAAAGAAAAAAAACATGGAATTCCAATACTATAGAATGAGTTATGATGTTAAAAACTAATATGGTAAAGCTAAAAATAGTACATGATTGAAATAAACAGGCAAGAAAGTGGTCAAGAGAAGAGAAGAGATGAGCCAGGCGTGATGGCTCATGAGGCCTTATACTCCCAGCATTCTAGAGACTGAGGCAGGAGGATCTTCACAAGTTAGGTAGTTCCAGGCTCTGCCAGAGACAGAGAGAGACAGGGAGGAGAGAAGAGAAAGAGAGGGAGAGAGGGAGAGAATATGGTTGCTAGAGTCACAAAAAAGAGTAAGATTTTTTAACTCTGATTATACAATAAAGAAAAATGTGAACCAACAAAAGAGTTCAATGGATGAAGTCCCTGGGGCTGAGCCTGTAAATCTGAGCCTAGCCCCATCTGTGCTCACACAATAGGAGAGAACTGACTCCCATAGGTTGTCCTCTGGCCTCTACACACGCACCGTGGCACACATGTGCCCCCCACTATAATAAATAAATAAAGGCATTTTTTCTAAGTAAGAAAAGATATGTAAAAATCTGAATGTGGTGGCTCATGTGTATTAGCCCAGTCCTTGGGGGGCAGTGGCAGCAGGGTCCCCTCCAGGGGACCAAGAGCTCATAGCCAAGAGCTCATAGCTAGAGCTTGTCCAAACAACAAAGACAATTACAAGAAGAAAATAAAAACAAAAAAGCTTTCTAGAAGTAAAAGTTATACTAAAAGTGAAGGCAAAGTGAAAGGGAGACACTAAGGGACAGAAAGAGTCTGTGTATCATGAATGTCACAGCCTGTGGTGGGGTGGTGGGGCAATCTGTTGGTGGCATTAGGTCTCTTGGCTTGCCTACCATCCCAATAGGGCTAGTCCTGGACCAATCAAGGGCCGGATGTCTGACACATGCCTCCATCCTAGAGCTTCTTTTCTGTGCACATCAGGAGCCTCCGACGGTCACACTTAGCTTTTCAACATGTGGGCCCAGAAGATTCTCACTACAGAGATGCACCCTTCCTCCTCCCCTAACCTGCATGCCATGGGATAGCTGACATCTAAGCAAAGGAAGCTCTTTGAGTGTGTTGGAGATTAGCAGCCAGACATCTGTACCTAAAGGCCTGTCACAATGCCTCCATATCTCACCCAACAGGGACATGATTGTGCAAATCAAATGCTCTCCTAGACTTGAGCTTTGAAATTCTCAGCATGCATGCATTAAACCATATGACAGGTGATTTCAGACCTTGTATCACTGTTGACCACAGACAAGGGCCTCTGAGTTTTAATGGTTATTGATTATCTCAGTGATGGGATCTGGGCTTCCCACAGAGGGTGAGTCACTGACTACTGTGCCCGTAACTGCCAAAGGATCATGCCATCCAAACTTATCATTGATGTGGGATGGTCTTCTGTACATGTGCTGTTTTTATTGGTTAGTGAATAAAGCTGTTTCAGCCAATGGCTTAGCAGAGTAAAGTCAGACAGGAAATAGGAACAGAGATAGAGTAGGCGGAGTCAGGGAGATACCATGTAGCCATGGAAGGAGTAACATGCTGCACTGGTAAACTACAGCCTCATGGCAATACACAGATTAATAGAAATGGGTTAATATAAGATGTAAGAGCAAAATAGAAATATGCCTGAGCCATTGGCCAAACAATGTTGCAATTAATATAGTTTCTGCGTGATTATTTGGGTCTGGGTGGCCAGGAAATGAAAGCACAGTCTTTGTTTACATATCATGTGTCCAGGGATTGGCTGCTGTCTCTTCACACTTATTTCACATGGCTGTCCCACCACTAGAAACTACAGCAGGGGGCCCCAGACTCCATGCTTTGTGGTTGTTCCTTGTTTGTAGGTCCCCAGAATGGTTCAGTCTCAACCAAGGACACCTCTCTCAAGATAGTGCCTTGGTGTAGTTCTCTCTCTATCTCTGTCTGTCTGTGTGTCTGTCTGTCTCTCTCTCTCTGTGTGTGTCTCTCTCTGTGTGAGAGAGAGACAGAGAGGATTTCTTAGTGTTGGGTTGTCACAAAGAAGCAGTTGTCACTAAACACCAAATTCTCCCACTGGATTTTTAAAGATTTTATTTATTTTTATGTGTATGAGAGTTTTTCCCATGTAATTATGTATTTATGTTTATGAGGATTTTGCCTGTACCTATGTGTATGTATGTGTTTGAGGATTTTGCCTGTGCCTATGTGTATTTATGTGTTTGAGGGTTTTGCCTGTCTGTATGTGTATTATGTGCATGTCTGAAGTCCAGGGAGAGCAGGCCAGCATATCAGATCTGTTGGAACTGGAACTAAAGACAGCTGTGAGCTGCCAAGTAGGTTCTGGGAACTGAATCTAGGTCCTCTTCAAGAGAAACAAGTGCTCTTAACCTCTGAGCCATCTCTCTAGCCCCCAGCCCCACTGGATTTGAGACAAATAAAAACTGCAGGCTTAACTGGGTGGTGGTGGTGCACACCTTTAATCCCAGCATTTAAGAGGCAGAGACAGGCAGATCTCTGTGAGTTCGAGGCCAGCCTGGTCTACAAAGCAAGTTCTGGGACAGTTAGAGCTACACACACACACACACACACACACACACACACACACACACACACACACATCCTGTCTTGCCATATGGTTAAGCCACCAGTCTCTTCACCAGGGATGATTGGCTTGCTGTTTGAATGTGGTCTCTGCTTCCTCTCCACACCATACACTGCTGCAACAAGGAGCTGGAGCACTTGCTGCATTGTTTACCCTGTCACTGCGTGTGCATCTGCCCTTCTGTGCTGCCTTTCAACTCTTCTGTCTACTCAGCTGTGACCTCTTTCTCTCTCTTTCTCTCTCTCTCTCTCTCTCTCTCTTTCCTTCTTTCTTTCTTCCTTTCTTTTTTTGTCTTTCTGAGTGTAACTTACATTTTTAAAAAGTATGCTTTCATTTATTCTTTGGCAATTTCATATATTTAAGCAGTATGTTTTGATCATGTCCTTTCATGTCCTTTCCTTTATAAATTTTCTGTCCTCCATTATTATGAGTAAAATGCTCAGGGTTGGAGAGATGGCTCAGGAGTTAAGAATACTGGCTGCTCTTCCAGAGGTCCTGGGTTCAATTCCCAGCACCCACATGGCAGCTCACAACTGTCTATAATTCCTGTTCCAGGGGATCTGACACCTTCACACAGACATACATGCAGTCAAAATTTGTACAAAATATACAAACAAATGAATTATTTTAAAAAAAGAAAAATGGCCAGCCGGTGGTGGTACACGCCTTTAATCCCAGCACTTGGGAGGCAGAGGCAGGCGGATCTCTGTGAGTTCGAGACCAGCCTGGTGTACAAGAGCTAGTTCCAGGACAGGCTCCAAAGCTACAGAGAAACCCTGTCTTGAAAAACCAAAAATAAATAAATAAATACATAAATAAATAAATAAAAAGAAAAATGTTCATGCAGCAATAGGCCATTTCTCTGTAGTCCTCCTTCCCAACCCTGTGCTTTCTTTCTAAGCCAGTTCACTCCGTGACTCTTCCATCATTTAAACCATATAAAGGCATTTAAAAGAAGAAGTCAACAACAGGAAGCAGGAGCAGTGTCTTGTCCTGTGTTCCTGATCTTATCTGTCTACTTCAGCCCAGGGTCAAGGGTTTGGTTCACTGATATTCAACAGGGTTTGGTTGTGCACAGCTGTCATCCCAGCACTTGGGAGGCTGAGACAGGGTGATCATGACTTTGAGGCCAGCCTGAACTGCCTAGCAAAACTATCTCAGAAAACAAAAGCAAAACATAAAAAAAAAAAAGACCTTGAAGCCATGTGTATGGTCACATCTGTAATCTCAGCGTATGGGAGGCTGGCACAGGAGGCTCATCATGAGTAGCATCCTGAGCTACACACTTAACCTATTTATTTGATGGGCACGCAGCATACATGTAGAAACCAGGGGATATCTTGAAGAAGCTGCTTCTTTGTTTCCACCATGTGGGGTCTGGGGATCGAGATCAAGTTGTCAGGCTTGACAGCAAGTGATGAGCCATCATCTCACTGGCCCATACTGTGAAGACATATCACTAACCAATTAGCTTAGCGGTTTCTTCTGTGTCCCCCAGCAAAGATGTAGTTCACCGTAGAGATGGAGCTCCTTGTGGGTTTTGTTTTGTTTTAAGATGGGTTCTCTAATGCAGGTGAACTCCTGGCATAGCCAAGGAGACTTTGAACTTCTGATTCCCCTGCCTCAAGCTCCTGGGTTCTGTCATTAAAGGCATTCACCATTAAGCCCAGTGGGTTTTGCATTTTAAATCTCATCCTACCTAATGTGAGCTGACAGGTGCAGACATCAACAATCCCACTCACCCATTAGCTAATCAGATTGTTTATTTGGAGAAGGGTAAAAGTTGGAAAAGACTAGAATAAACCTCAACATTCTGCCCCCTCTCTCTTCTCCATCCATCATTCTCTGGTGCTGCAGGCATTCCCAGCACTACCAATCGCAAACCTTTCTGGCTTTGTTCTAATCTCTGAGCTGAGCTCTATTCTGACTGCTTCTCAACTTAATTTTGCTTCGGCCCATGTCTGTGGGATATATAGAACAAACTGTCCGCGCATCTTAAATCAGGAGCTGTCCAGGCTGTCTTAAGAGCACACACAGTGAGGATCAGGAGTTAAGAGTAGTGGCAGGCCACCCAGAAGCTACCAAGGTTACTCCTGCTTCAGGAGAAGCACTGAGTCACAGATGTGGTCTCTCGGTCCCAAACAGAAATTCTTAGGGAAAAATGCTGACATCACATGACCAGATGCCTTCCTACCTCTAGGAAGCCATGGTTCAAAGATTTCATTCTACAAACATGGCAACCAAGAGTCACTCCTGTAAAGGAGTGGTGTAGGATACATTCAAGAAAGGAGAAAGATTCTAGGCAGACACACTTTTGTAGTCTACTTGATATGTTTTGGATGAAGTGTGGGACTCAAGAGGATACTGATGGTTGGAGAGATGACTCAATGGTTAAGAACACTTGCTGCACTTGCGAAGGACCAGGGTTTGGCTCCCAGCACCCACATGACAGCTCACAACTTCTTGCAACTTCACTTCCTGGTTATCCAGTGCCTTCTTCTGGCCCCTGGGACACCAGGCACACATATAGAACACATACACCATGCAGGAATTCACATACACCACACACACAAAATAAATAACTCCTTAGGCCAGTTATTGTGATTCATGCCTTTAATTCCAGAAATCACTCAGGAGGCAGAGGCAGGTGAATCTCTGTGCATTTCAAGCTAGCCTGATCTACATAGTGGGTACCAGGGGTACCTAGTGAGACCCTATCTAAAATATAAAAATGTCACTGAGACATATTACTGATAAATAGGGAGTTTATCAGAAGAGTTATTGATGCCATGGACAGACCATTAGGCAACAGACAATGGTGGAAGGGGGCTCTCTGGAGAGAGAAATCAGAGTTCATGTGGCAAAAGAGGGGTCTACACTCTTTTGAGGGTAGGGGTCACAGCAAGAGCCTTCAGGCAGGCTCTCTGATTGCCAGGCAGGAAGCATGGAAGGGAGTGGGGTACAGGATGTGTGTGATACCCATACCTCCTTTGATATTAACTCACTTCCCAGGTGTGAAACCCTGACACTGGAATATCTGTTTGCTAAGGACTCACAGTGTCCCCTTATGGTACCTACGCCTGTTAGCTAAGGACTCACAGTGTCCCATGAAGGTACCCACCAGCATCTGCGAGAGAAGGAGGACACTGCACCAGCAGCAGGTGGATTCTAATAATGAATTCTCACACTACTGAAGTAATCCGCAGCCAGACATATGTTGTTTGTTTGTTTCTGAGACAATGTTTCTCTGAAGCTTTGGAGCCTGCCCTGGAACTCACTCTGTAGACCAGGCTGGCCTCAGACTCACAGAGATCTGCCTGCCTCTGCCTCCCGAGCGCTGGGATTAAAGGTGTGCCCCACCACCGCCCAGCACCTCTGATTTTTTTACCCAGAAATAATTTGATGTTTCTATTTCCTTAACTTTGTACTGGTATAGGAGGTCCTTCTGTATTTGGGTTGCTTTCATTGGTTAATAAAGAGACTGCCTTAGCCTTTTGATAGAGCAGCCTTTAGGTGGGCGTAGTAGACAGAACAGAATGCTGAGAAGAAGGGAAGTGTGGAAGACGCCATGAATCTTCGGCCTGAGATGGACATAGGTTAGAATCGTCCCAGTAAGACACGACCCCAACCCCCTGGTGATACACAGATTACTAGATATGGGTTAAAGCAAGATGTGAGAGTTAGCCAATAAGAAGCTAGATATAATGGGCCAGGCAGTGTTTAATTAATATAATTTTGGTGTGGTTATTTTGGGTATAAACTAGCCAGGCAGCCGGGAGCCGGGTGGGATGAAACAAAGGGCCTGCTCCTCCCTACTATGGGGCTGGGGGCGGGATAAACAAGGGACAAACAAGGGGTAGCCCGCTGTTCCTTCGTACTACATTGTACTCCCTGGTCTTTCCTGGCTCCTAATCCAACTTGCTGATCTCTTTCCCACAGCCAAATTGCAAATTTATTCTCAACAGATATTTTCTGGACTCATAAGTGAGCCTTTCAATTGAAAAATGGGTCTTTTTCTATGTATCTGTTTCTTTCTTGTCTACCTAGATAGAAGGATTAAGAAGTAGGAATACTATGTATAACAGCCTCTCTCTGGTGGGCTAATGGTTCATAAAGCCTTTCTAAGACCTTACATTCTCTTGTTACAGGAACATGACATAGAAACACCCCATGGTATAGTCCACGTCACCATAAAAGGCTCACTGCAGGGAAATAGACCGGTTATCCTGACATATCATGACATTGGACTCAACCGTATGTATTGGTTTTACACTTTCCCTTTTTTAAATTAAAGAATATTTATTTGTATCTCATGTGTATGAGTGTTTGCCTGTGTGTATCTATGTGCATTACATGCATGTAGTACCTGTGGAGACCAGAACAGGATGTTGGATCCTCCAGAACTGGAGTTACAGGTGATTGTGAACCATCATATGAGTTCTGGAATTGAACCTAGGTTCTCTGTAAGAGCAGTAAGTGCTTCTAACCACTGACCATCTCTTCAACCCCCATCAGGTTCCCATTTTAGCATGTATAATCTTTATATTAAAGAACACAATAATAGCATCCCTCCTTCTTCTTCTGTCTTATCACACACATACCTTTTTTGTTAATGGCAGGTTAACATTCTGAGAGTATGAACAGGGTCAAATATGTTGGGAGAACTAAAATTACATTTTACATTTGTGTCATGTCTTCAGAAGAATAAATTATCTGATAAACTGAATAAGTAATTAGAACTGAGATATATACACACACACACACACACATATATATATGAGGAGAGAGAGAGAAAGATTGAGATATTGAGACAGGGTCTCTCTACATAGCTCTGGCTGTCCTAGAGTGTTGTGAATTAGGTTGGTACAATGAATAACCAGGCTAGCTCAAGAATAGCAATTATATTTTAATGGTTATAAGGAGAAACTCACACTACAAGAGTGGGAGGTCCAACTTTCTGTCTGTCCTGCAGGAACCGCCCAGAAAGTGAGAAAGAGAGAGAAAGCAAGCATACCTGAGTCCTCCCAGTTTTTCTTCCTGGGCTCCAGGTAGCCACGCCTTAATTAGATGTGATTGGTTGACAGAGCTTCCCCATCATCTCCTCATTTTGTCTAAACAAGATCGATCCAAACCCAATACAACCATATACAATAGGAACAGATACCAAATATAAAATTACAAACAATAAACAATATTAAGCAAGGAACGCATAACAAAAGTTTTACTAAACATTCTATTTCAAGGAGTCTAGATATTGTACTGAAATTAAGCTTGGCTAAATCATGAGGAAGGTAACTACAATTATCTAATTTTTAACTCCATCGAAGATCTGAGAAACAGGAAGTGCAATGGAGAAGCTTCCAAAATGTGCAACAAATGACAGAGACAACTGGCTACCTGGGCAATCACCCAAAGTCTAATTTGCAATGTTGAAGCAACCAACTTTGGCTAAGGCCTAACGTAACTGACATACCATTTTCAAAGGCAAGAAACTTTTTAAAACTATCTTACCCTGTCTTGACAGGATATGACAGTCCTGTTTTATCCATAATGAATACTCTGTATCTCTGTCGGTGGATGAGGTATGGGCATTTCTTTTCCCAAAAGCCAGTTTTGCCAAGAAGAAAGGCTCCAAGTGGAGTGTCTTTGGTGTTCAACATTCTCTCAAGAATAGATTGGTGTTGCCAAAAGCGATTGTGTCTCACTACCACAGAACTCTAAATTAGATTAAAGGCCATTTTCTACAGCTCTTTGAAGAGGTTGAAGATTATCTATCTATATTGAATATAATCTCTATGTATCTTAAGAACCTGACTAGACTAGTTATAAATATGACAAATATAGATGACTATTGATCTATAATTTTTAATACCTATCTAACTTAAAGACTAAGACAATAAACAACTGTGTAATAAATGAGGACAATGACCTTCAAATGTAAACAATGTGTAAGTATCTTAAAGAGGTAGTAATGTACACTGCAATATGGTAAATATATATATATATATATAAATACATAATGTTCTAAACAGAAGTCGAAGCATACATGCATACAATATTCAATATAATTTAACTTTGTAGCAATATACAATAATCTATACCAATATAATTGTCTAAAAACAATAACTCACAATTACCAATTTATTATCCCATCATCCAATTATCCCTCTTTTTTTTTTTTAAGAATATCCCTGCTGGGTGGTGGTGACACACGCCTTTAATCCCAGGAGGCAGAGGCAGGCAGATCTCTGTGAGTTCAAGACCAGCCTGGTCTACAAGAGCTAGTACCAGAACTGGCTCCAAAGCTGCAGAGAAACCCTGTCTCGAAAAACCAAAAAAAAAAAAATCCCTGAGCCTACAAAGTTCCTCCACCATCCCTCAACCGTATACCAATTATAATCAACCTCCTAAATGATGTCCCTAAGCCTGAGAGCAAACTTTGCTGGTAGAGCGGACGTCGTCCTCTAAAATTGCTTCCAGCTGTCATGGGGGGCGATGTTCTTTGTAGGGGATCCTGTGAAAGTAAATGATGGCTAAATTTCAAGATTAATGTCTGGTAAAATTGCAAATTATCTCTGAGTATTTTGTGGAGGTCTGGCCAGAATGTTGTAAAAGATGTGCACCATTTCAGCTAACCAAGTTGGAACCGTCTTGTGCAGCTGGTACCCAAAACAGATCTTGTAGTAGCGCTATCAGTATTATGACATCATATCAACCTTTATTAATTTTGGTGGTATCCACAATTTTTCTTCTCCTGTGGAAACAAGAGCAAAACCCATTCCCCAATGCAGCACATCTCCTGGCTTCCATTGCGAGGTCAGCACATCCTTGAAATAAACCAGTTGATTTAACTCAGCAGACTTTTCCATTATCCAGTGTCTTTCTGCTGCCATTGTCCCTTTTTCATTAGTGTTAAAAAAAATTTAAGGTTAATAAAGCATTATGTAATCTATTTTGTGGGCGTTTTCCACCCTTTTCTGTTTGTTTAACATATCCTTTATAGTTTGATTGATCTTTCTATAACTGCTTGACCTGTAGGATTGTGTGGTATACCTGTAACATTCTTAATATTATAATAAGCAAAAAACTGTTTTATTTTTCTAGAGACATAAGCTGGGCCATTATCTGTCTTTATTTGTGCAGGTATGCCCATGATGGCCATGACTTCTAATAAATGTGTGATTACTGAATCAACTTTTTCTGAGCTTAAAGCAGTTGCCCATTGAAAATCTAAATAAGTGTCAATAGTGGGGTGTACATATTTTAATTCGCCAAATCCTGTAAAGTGGAACACATCCATCTGTCAGATTTCATTCCGTTGAGTGCCCTTTGGGTTAGTCCCTGCAGGTGTTTAGTTATATAAAGAGCAAGTGGGGCATCTCTTTATAATCTCCTTGCCACATTATAGAAAACTCTTTTTTTAAACCTTTGCTATTGACATGATTTTTTTATGAAATTCAGAGGCCTGTAGCACACTTTCAATCAATAATTGATCAATTTCTGTATTACCTTGTGCTAGAGGACCTGGCAGACCCGTATGGGATCGGATGTGTATTATGTACATAGGGCAAAGCCTATTCCTGATCATGTCTTGTACCTGTATAAACAATGAAGTCAGTTCTGTATCATCTGGTTTAAATTTAGTGGTTTCAATATGCAAGATAACTGCATATTGCGAGTCATTAACTATATTAAGAAGTTCTTTAAAATCCCTTAGCGCCATAAGAATGGCATATAATTCTGCCTTATGGACAGAAGTATAAGGGCTTTGTTCCACCTTACTTAATTCTTCTGATTTGTAACCTGCCTTCCCTGATTTTATTGGCATCAGTATAAAATGTACAGTCTCTAGTTTTGGAGCATCATGTACGATTCGAGGAAGAATCCAGGAAGTTTTCTTTATAAGGTTAAGCCTATTGCTTTGGGGATAGTTGCTTTTAATTTCTCCCAAAAGATTAGCACAAGCTCTTTGCCATGGTTCATTGTCTTCCCATAACTTTCTTATCTCATCAGTAGTGAAAGGTACTATAATTTCTGCTGAGTCTATGCCTGCTAGTTGACAAAGTCTGAATTTACCTTTTATAATTAATTTAGAAACTTTTTCCACATAAGTTTTTAATTTTTTACTTGGTTTATGTGGTAAAAAGATCCATTCTAAGATAATACCATCTCTCTGTATTAAAATTCCTGTAGGAGAAATTCTGGAAGACAATATGGCGAGAATACAACTAAGCTTTGGATTCACCCTATCCACATGTGCCTCCTGGATGTTTGCTGGGTTTCCTGGTGGTACACAAAATAATCTCCTACCCACAATGCTGTCTTTCATGCACCTTGATCCTCTACCTGATGAGGAGACACTGACCTTCCCCTGACCCTGGGTAGAGGACATTCCCAACTGCTGATCACCACCTGGGGCTTTGTCAGAACTGCTATGCGCATGGAGGAGATGCTGCTTTATTTCTGCCCTGTTAGCATAGAGCCTTCATCACTTCTCATGCTAAATCTCAGCCCTGGGCCATCAACTCAACACAAGCCATCTTTAGAAGTCAGAGCAACAGGAAAGACACATGTTTGTGGAGTTCAGCCCCATGACTAGAGCCTAATTCTCTACCCTCAGTGCAGTAGCTACTTCTGAAATGCTTAGTAGTGGATTTGGTGTGGATTTCAGCTTTGAAAATATTTGTAGATATGTAATGAAACATCTTAGGGACTGGTCTAAAGATTAGCACAAAATAAAATAGACTTAGTTTTACAAATACCTAATACGCATCACCTGAAGTAATTTTAAACTAATTACTTTTGAGATGTGGGGACTGACCCTGTACATGCACACATTACATATGTGTAGTGCTGTTGGCTCTTCATTGGGTCTAGGTGTTCTCTGTCACCAGTTTCAAATTATAGCATTTCAGATTCTGAGTTATTGGATTAGGGATGTTCAACCTATACCAGGTAGAAAAGTCTGTAGGAAGAATACTTTTACTACTGTATACAAAACCCTTAAACTCTGGGCTTTTCTAACCTGGGAAATGAATTTAAAAAAATCAGATTTCAGTGCTGGGCATGATGATGTGCACTTTTAATTTCAAGAGAAGCAGGCAGATCTCTGTGAATTCAAGGCCAGCCTGGTCTACACAATGAGAAGGGAGGGAAAGAACAGGGGCTCAGCATTGCTGAGCAGAGGAAAACTGGGGAGAGCTGGAGAGCTTGTGATCCACGGGTGTTCTCATCTCATAGATAAATCCTGTTTCAACACGTTCTTCAACTTCGAGGATATGCAAGAGATCACCCAGCACTTTGCTGTCTGTCACGTGGATGCCCCAGGCCAGCAAGAAGGGGCCCCCTCCTTCCCAACAGGGTAAGTCCACAGGGAAGACCTCTGGGAGGCATGCTGCCTAAGAACAAATGGGTGGATGATGGTAGGGGGCTCTTGGTGTGTTTCCCTCCCTGTGATGGTATCACATTTACAAGTGGTGCTGCTTGCCTGTCTTTCTGCCCCTGGTCTCAGTAGCCTGTGTGTAAGT
Source organism: Dicrostonyx torquatus (assembly GCA_028555095.1). Classification (NCBI taxonomy): domain Eukaryota; kingdom Metazoa; phylum Chordata; class Mammalia; order Rodentia; family Cricetidae; genus Dicrostonyx; species Dicrostonyx torquatus. Next base: position 8,025,491 of record JAQHUG010000077.1, read on the forward strand.
GTGTTGAGGGCTGCTGTGTATTTTCACATAGCCAGGAATGCCACTGCATGGCCGGGACCTATGTACCTGTAGTCACAGGCAGAATGTATCTGAAGCTCCCACTTCTCACGGCCTCCAATCTGTCCCAACTCCTTTGTTGTATACTTGTCACTTCTGTGTCTCTTCCTAAAGTGCCAGACACATAGGCTGAGCCCAGACTCCTCTGAACCTGCTCTGGGAGTGCCTTCCCATTGGAATTCCCACCTAGAGATGGATTTTGGACACCTGGGGAACCATTTATTCTGAAGCCATCTTGGCAGGCAAGGGTACCATCTGACTGACGTTGGCACTCAACATCATCCTAAACTTGCTCTGTATTTCAGCATCACAGATTCCCAAGGGAGACTCTGCACCTGCATAGAACCCAGGCTTAACAGAAACCGTTAAATGCTTATGTTTGTTAGCTCACTTGATCCCTACAACCCCTATAGGATCTGTGTCACTGTACAAATAAGTAGCCGAGCTGGGATTCGAACCCAAGAAGTCTTGTTATAGAATCTTCGTTGACTCTTTCCAAGCTGTTGTGTCTCTCAGATATGAGTTGATATTCTCCAGGGTGATATCTATCAAGATTTTTTTCTAATTTGTGCACAGGTGGTGTGAGAGTGCTCTATTCCTTACCGTGTTCAGCAGAAGCAGACTGAGCTCCTGCTGATTGTGGAGCAGAGGTCACCAAACACGGGCGATTATTTAACACGCACAAACATGCACGCACCTCACACACAATCAGTGTCATTTTAAAGTATCCTGTCTCCCACTGATGCTGTCCTCTCTGTGACTCTCTCCTTACTCTTCCTCCTCTGGGGCAGCTCCTGGGCTTGCCTGGTAATTTTAGAATCAGTTCATATCATAAATAAGCAGTTGTCATTCATCCACATGACATCCATCAAGGTTTTTCCTGACTTTTGCATAAAGAGTTTTGAGAATACTCTATCCCATATAGTGTTCACCAGACGCAGTCTGAGCTTCATATTGGTTATGGAACACATCCTACCTCCTTATATAGGAGGCCATTTACTATATAAAGACTAGCCAAATACATACATGCACACATACACAAACTTACTCTAATCTTAAAATATCCTGTCCCTCTTTGAATCTATCATCTCTGTGATTTTCTCCTTACTCTTCCTCTGGTCAGCTCCTGGACTTGCCTGGCCATTTTAGAATCAGTTGATATCATAATTAAGCAGTTTATAAAAGAAACATGTTATCGTACACCTAAGTGAAATAAATGAGTATTTATTCTGAGGAACCCAAGTTCTGTAATAGTGCATAGGCCCAGGAAAGTGACATTTCCTGCTACAGTTAACTTCCTAAATATGATTGGCAGACTGCAAGCTACTTCCTGAGTTGCCTCTTGCTGATGGACATTCCTGAGCCTGGAAACGAATGTTAAGGGTTTAGAAATAGCACATAGTAGGCTCTCTCACCAGTTCTCTTCCTATAGCTTCCTCTGCTCTAAGGAGTGTGGCTCCTTTTACTTCCTTCCTCAAGTGGCAGTCATGGAGAATTAGGGATTAGGCCACAGTTGTTTCCAGGCACTATGCCACACCCTTTGAGCCTTTGGTAAAACAAACAAACAAACAAACAAACAAAAAACGCCTAGACTGGTCAAGGTTTCCTAGTGACTGGGAACTGTGGTTGCTCTCTAATTCAGAAGGTGTCCTTCTGGGTTTCAGGTATCAGTACCCCACCATGGATGAGCTGTCCAAAATGCTGCCTCACATTCTTATGCGCTTAAGGTGAGTCCAAACTATAGTCTTCCATTTGGCTCTCCTCATTGCTGCAAGTCACACTCCTGGTCATCAGATGCTCTGCCACTGAGGTGCTCATCCCCCACCACTTTGTAGGTGCTCTGCCTCTGCACTCCCCAGCCCACCACTTTGTGGATGGTCTGCTGTTGATCTATCCACTGAACTCCCCATCCCCTCACTGGGTTCCCCATCCCGCCCTAGTGAGCTCCCCTTTTCACCACTGAGCTCCCCATCCCCCCACTGACCTCCCCACCCCCACCACTGAGCTCCCCACCCCCACCACTTGGTTCTTTCCTTTCTATTCTTCCTCGTGTGTGTGTGTGTGTGTGTGTGTGTGTGTGTGTGTGTGTGTGTGTGTGTGTGTGTGTGTATCCCTGAAACTGCAATTTAATGAGCAAAACAGAAAGTCACTGTGTTTATTGACCTCAGTTAGGAGATTGGCTGCTTGATAAATAATCACAATAAGATACCTTAAACAAAGTGGGACTGGGGGTGTAGCTCAGTGACAGAGCATGCCTAGCAAGAGATTGCTCCTTTGCACCTTCAACACAAAGAAACCGTGGGATGGACCACAGTGGGTGGTAACTGAGGGCAGCATTCGCAGGCACATTTGACAGGATTTGCTGGTAGAAGCTGAGGTAGTGGGACAATGAAGATGAACTGCAGATTTAACCATAAAGGCAAATTTTAAAGTAGGTCGTATGCCTGTTGGGACGGAAAGCCATAAGTCCTAGGTTCAATCCTCAGTGGGTGGGTTCGTGAAGGAAAAAGGAAAAGGGGGGGCACTGGTTTTGTCAAATAAGGAGGGCACTGAAGCCCGACTACAAACAGTTCCATTATACAATGCCACCACAGAAGTAAGACACTGTCAACTGTCCATCTGCCTTGTTCAGTGTGAAGAACATCATTGGTATTGGAGTTGGAGCAGGAGCCTACATCCTCAGCCGATTTGCAGTAAGTACAGGAAGGATTAGTCTCAACTCCCCAAGGGAGCGTGTGGGTCCCAGATGGGTGCTTGCTTCTGTGGGTTTTGTAAGTTCCAGCTTCTCCAGCCTGTGTGTGTGTGTGTGACTGAAAATCCACAAATGAGGCCAGAACCTTGTAAAGAGACCCAGATGCGGCTTCTGGGGGGATTGTTAAAGCCATGAAAACTGAGCTTGAGAAGACATGAACTGACACCATCATGTGACAAAACAGCGGGACTGTAGTCTCCTCCCAACCCTGTAGGACTCCTGTTGTGATCCCTCCTGGGCCATAGGGGAGGACTCCTGTTGTGATCCCTCCTGGGCCATAGGGGAGGGAGTTTGGGGTGGCATTGCCTATTCAGATGGCTTCAGGAAAAAAATTCAGGAGCCCATGTTGTCCCCCAGCAGCCCACATAAGCCCCTATGCCAAGTGCTTCAACTCGTCCATAAGGAAGTCCCCTGTGAGTCAACAACTGCAGCATGCTCTCCTCTGCTGTAGCCACAACAATCTTGTCTTCCCTCAGCACCCGTGAAGAGAGGATGGCTGGTAGCATTTTGAGAGCCTGGTTTCCAGGTGCTGCATCAGATGTCAAGAGGAATTGACTGTAAGGGCTCCAGAGCATCTCTGCAGTCTTCCTTCCAGACACCAGGAGTGAGGCCTAGCACAGACCTGCTGAGCATGGTCGCTGCTTTCAAAGAGTGGGGAGTGGGAGTC